>OZ037936.1:38830064-39177564 GCA_964035585.1 Polytrichum formosum
AGCCATAAGTACCTCGATGGAGACGCCGTGCTTCCCAACAAGATCATCATAAAGTTTGCATTTTTCTCTTTCATTTGTAAAGATTTTTCCATTGATCAACCTTCCGGTCAAGATTGATAGCCTGTAGCTCTGTGACTTTTGTGTAAGGTAGACAGGGCTAAGGTTGAGGCATCTATAACGAATAAAAGAAGGGAGTTTGCATCTGTTTAGGAGCATAACATTATTCAGATCCATAACAATGTTTTGTGGGACTGACAGTATTCTACGGAATATTTCTCACACTCAGCCCGAATGTGGGAATATTCCATGGGATACTGTCAGTCCCACAGAACATTGTTATGGATCTAAATAATGACATGAGGAATAACAACGAGGAATTTATTTTCTTGCAAAGAAAATATATTCTAAGGAGAATGTAGTTTTTTTTTTTTTTTTTAAACTTTTTTGCATGAATATGAAAATTGTTACAATTTCAAAAGTATAGTAAAGTATATGGTAGCACATGGTCAATTTATAGGTTAACCCATAACCGCTCATCTAAATGCTAATGCTTGGCTACGACAATTATCAAGATTCTTATGAGGATAATCATCAAAAGCTGCCACCACATAAACCTCAACTTTGTTCGCTTAAGAATATATAAATCTCATCCATGTTGGCATTCCATGACCCTAGTGAGCGGTTAATTGGACCTAGTTGATTATGGATGCCTTGACCTTAATGGCCGTTGGATTTGACTGGGAATTGTTTCATCTAATTAGCAATTGTGGATCACAAAGATAGGGATTTCAAATTCCCTTGAAGTGGGCATGCTCTACTTCTTCCATTTCACTTTGCATCAATGTTGTTTGTTTGGCCTCTTGTGTTAAAATGAAAAACAAATACAAAATGAAAATAAGAAGATGAAGAAGAAGGCCTTTGTGAGGCAGTGATACTCCCTCATGTTCGTTGGTTTATTCCCTTGGCAAAGTAGGAAGCGAAGCAATGTTACGGAGTGTCATCCTATATATAAATTGACTAGAGTAGAGGCGCCCATAACTGATCACTTAAGAGATTTGCGCCACATTTGGAGAAGCATAAGGCAATGCAATTTTTTCATGGGTGGGAACTTGGAAGATGGAAATCATGAGGACTACAAAAAAAATTCAGTAATTTTATTCCTTAAATTAAAATTACTGTGAATTTTTGAAGCTAAAAGTTGGCTCAAACATATTACCAATGTTTAGAGTCTGACATAACCGCTCATTCCTCCTCACTTTAGCACTCAAAACCAAGACGTGTGTCATGGCACTTTTGATTTCGGTCTGATCAAAATTTAGTCCCAACCCGATCAAATTTTTGGTACCCTATAGATTGTTGATGGGATCTTGATTGGGAATAGGTGCCTCTATTATAACTTATAGAATTTGATGAGAAGTAGTCCTTTGAGTTTGAGACATGTCAACAGCCTTAATCTTTAGAGTCGAACCACATTCCTTATTAGGACCACATTGGGATCCTGTAGGGTTCCAGAATTTCAATCAGGGAGGGATCAAATTTTGATCAAGCCGGAATCACTAGTGCCATGACACATGTCCTTGGATTTGAGTGTTGAAATAAGGACAAATTTGTCTCAAAATGAGCGGTTTTGATAGACTCTAGACATGGGTAGATATTTGGGTCAACTTTTGGCATAAAAAATTCACAGTAATTTCAATTTAAAGAATAAAATTACCAACAAATGGCAATCCTTATGATTTCTATCCTCCTACATGGGGAAAATTTGTGCCACCTTATACTTCTTCAGATATGCCGCATAATCTTTCAACTGAGTGGTTATGGGCGCCTCTACTATAACAACATGGGCAACCACAAAGTGGTCGATTTCTGGCTAAAGGGCCAAATCCTCAATTTCCAAACCTCTGTTGGAGATATTCCTTTCACAAGATGTTTAAGTTAGGTTACGATACATCTTTTGATCATTGGGATTTAGCAAAAGACCTAATTTATGGATTATACACCATTGAGAAAATTGAAATTTGAGTGCCCAAAATGCAAAACTGGATTCTAAGCTACTTCACTCATGTGCCTCTTGTAACTCTTTTTCTTTGATTTTCCTTACCTGCTAATGAATGCATACCATCTCCACCACAAATGCAAATGTGGATGAAGTTTCATGCTTATAGTATATTTAATTTCAATCTTATCTTTTTTACGTGCAAAAATTCACAACTAATCTAAATATTGTCCAATCATGTTGAGATTTTGAGTAAAGCTTCAGTATATGTTTTCCTACTTTATGTAGGATTTTACTTTAGAGTTTGCGGTCCTTCAATAAGCTAAATTCACTCATATGTAGTGCTTTGACTTTTTGGAAATAGGCCCAAGCATTTAGTGGTTAAACAGGCCTAGGATCCAGTTTTGGGTCTTCTTTGCCACCAATAATGTGAATATTGGTGAGATGTGGATCAGTGTCCAGGGAGATTTTTGAGCATGATCGGTTGAGATCCTAGTGTTTCCAAGTCCAACCGGTTACATGGTACGTATGATCTTTCGGTTTTTCTTTATTAATTTGAGGTATATTCCAAAAATGCCTCTAGAATGATCCGTAATCTTCCTGCTGTCTCGAACTTCAACCGGTTAATTCTCAAACTTAACCGGTGCATCTGTAACTAGCGGTCGGTTCTCCCCATTCATAGATATGGATCGGTCAAAATCAACAAGGCAAATTCACTGTGCAGGTTACTCTTAGAAAAGTCCATATAATAACCCACAAATTGTCTGCTCGGTGTGTCTGCCATAAGTAAGCTTACATCAATTGAGACAACGTGCTTCTAAACTTGAAGCCTAGTATCACAAAGTTTTTTTATTTTTTTATTTTTTTTTATTTTTTTTCCCACCGATCAACCTTCCGGTCAAGATTGATACCTGTAAGTTAGCCTGTGACTTTTGCGTACCAGTGTGGGGGGAGATTTTTGGGCATAGTCGGTCAAGATCCTAGTGTTTCCAAGTCCAACCGGTTACATGTTGACATCTTTCGGTGGTTCTTTTATTAACTTGAGGTATATTCAATGAATTCCTCTAAAATGATCGGTAATTTTCTTGAACTCTTGAATTTCAACCGGTTATTTTTCAAACTCAACCGGTTCGTCTCTAACTAGTAGCCAGTTCTTCCTATTCATTATTGTGTAAGATAGACATGGCTAATGTGGACACTTCAAACTTCACAAGTATTTTGGACTATTGGGTTTGACCGGGAGTTGACTCATCCAATTAGCAATTGCAAATCGCAAAGATTGTCATTCCAATATTGAGGATCAGAGTTGAGATGTAAGAGTTATGAGAGGTCAAAGTGACGATTGTATTTCTTACATAAGATCTCCCACTTTTGTTCATTATTGAACCTAGAAGGATGTCTATATTTTGAGCACGTTATCTAATTTCACTGGAGCACGTATCATTTGGGTGTCTATTCATACTACAAGCAAGCCTTTTATCACTCAAATATAGGTGTCCACTTTGGGGTGACCGATTACACATGTGTACTTTCCTATGCTTATCATATGAGATGTTTTATTGGGTTTGGAACTTTATTTAGTATATTGTCTTATGCTAGGGAGAAAATAAGAATATATTCATATGTGACATTGATGATGAAAACACAAAGTAAATTTGCATACAAGGACACATGCTTTGTATTTGAACCCACCTCTTCAATAAAATGAAGGTATTCAATGATTTTGAAAAGTGCACTTAAAGAATTCAAGTTACTTATAGGTAGGGTCATATTTTTACACAAAAAGATTCAAGTTTTTGTGCATAGAAGGGCCCAATTTCGGCCTCTCTAACTCTTAGAGGTTAAGGTATGTGGGCCTTATGTGATCACTCTTTACCCTCTCTTCTTAATTGAACACCTAGATTTGGGTGGATTTTGGTATATGGCACGACTTGTTAACAAGGATGGACACCATAAAGTCATGTGCTCCAAATATTGAGATTGGACTATACAATATGCTCAAAATATAGACACCAATTTAGGATCAATAATTTAGACAAATTGGGAAAATTTACATAAAGAGTTTTGAAACAAGACCCCTCTAGGGGGAAAGTTGGCCAATCACATCGCTTCACATTTGTAGATTGGTTGGCCTCCTTGGTTGACTCCCCTCATCAACATGCCAACTTACCTTTGGGGGGGGGGATTCAAAATAAAACTAAAATCAACTTGATTCTTAGGTCAACTTGTCTGACACTAAGACCTTGGGAAGGGCTGCTTTTTATTAGGATACAAAATGGCATGTGTGAGGTATCTTCAAATTCAATACCCCTATATACATTTTTATGTTTATGTTTTTGCAAAAGAACAAGAACAACTTTTATATATATATATATATATATATATATATATATATATATATAAATGTAAAGATTACACACAATCTCGGTTATGATCAAGGATGGAGTGTTCCTCGTCCATGCAATCTTTGGTTGGTGTCATCCCTCTATACACATAGCCTCAAATGTATGTACTAGTGCACAATAGATGCACCCACTCAACTCGAAACATAATCTTCCATATCCCATCCAGATGATGGAGCTTTCAATGTGCAATGTTATGTTGTTGTGGCCGGTTGTAAGACTAGACAAAATATAGTTGTATAGTGGAATTCAACGATTTTAAAAATCTGGCTATCCACTGCAATGATTTTGATTCGAGAATCCCAGAAATAGGGAATACAATCTTTTGCAACTATTCCATGATTTTCTGTAGATGAAACAACCAGAAATACCCTGAAAATCATAAATTTGGATTAAAAAATTGTATACTCATCATCACAAGTGACTTTGTCACACCGTCGGTTGTAGGCAATGCTCCTCTCTTGAAAAAATGAAATAGAAATCACTGGTTGATTTCAAATTCCTAAGAGAATAGAAAAACTAACATCAATACATAAGTGGAACTCAAAATTAGAAAAGAAAAGAAAAACTAGCGTTGGTACATAAGTTGAATTCAAATTCACGACTACGTAGTAGGTGATAAGTGCACTGTAAACTCCGTGATATTTCTACCTCCTTGTAATATAGAAAAATTAGTTGGGTTAAGATTTTTTTGATCCAAATAGGATTTAAGTGTGAAACTGACTTATTGTGAACTCAAACACTTAAAAACTATAGGTATGAATGGTGAATGAACTTGAGATATCAAAAACCAAAATTTGAGAGACTATAGCCTGATTGTAAAGGGCACCAGCGGGGGAGAACATGCTTTTTAGACAAAGCATAAGTAGGTGTGGGAAGTTACCTCAGTGGGCTGGGTGAAAAGACCATCTTCTTGAGTCTTGAGATATATATATATATATATATATATATATATATATATATATATATAAAGGCTATTGTTTGAAGATAGAGGTTGTTGTTTGAGCGATATATAACTTCAGGCTATTGCTTGATTATAATAAAAGAAGAAGCCTCTAGGAAGTTTGTACTGGAGTGCGGATATTTTATTCTGATTCTATTATTCTTTGTGGTGTGCCTTGCAAGTGTTTTTTCTATTCTGGCTATCATCTTGCTGCATGATGAGATTTTATGTTATGATGTTGATAAAGGCAATGGACTGATAGACTTTGAGAGAGTAACCGTGAGCAAGTGAATACTTCCTGATAAAGTGATTGGAATTGATTTAAACCATGCCATAATGAGAGAGTGATTTGGGAATTTGCAAGATAAATTCATTACCTCCAAACTGATAGAATTGATTTGATAAGTGCTAATGAGAATGGGTCAGATCTAATCATATCCAATTATATTATTGTGGAGAATTGTCTTGGGTGGAATGAACTTGAGTAACAAGGAAAAGGCTATAGTATGTGCATAATATCATTCCTGCCCATAAGGGATTGAGAGGTGACCGAATTACCTTGAAGTATGAGGAGGCTATGGCCACTATGAGCATTAAGTAGATGAATTACTTGAGTCTGCCGTTCCATTGAGAAGAGAAAGGATCATATAGTAAAATTATGAAAAGGCCATAGTCTGGGAAAACTGGAGAATAAGTGAGATTTGTTGTAGTTGGGAGTCGCTTGAGAGTAGGTTTTTTTTTATAAGAAACCCCTCAGGTGAAGGGAACTTGAAGAGACAATGGCCTTGACAAGATGAAAGGTCATTCCTTGAAGACTGTTGGTTACCAAGGGGAGCAGAGCATACAAATGAGAGAAGAAGATGCAAGCTTAGGTCAGTACTTGATATTATCAGATGAGTTATGTGGTGTAACGACTTAATGATTAATTAATACGAAGGATTAAACACCTAACCTGGAATGTTCTTTCTAGATATGGTCCTGAAGGATTATCAAAGACGATGGCCTATCTGTATTGTTGCATCTGTAATTATTAAGGGGTCGTGAAATGTAAGGATTAATATATAGGCTTTCTCAATTATACTAAGAGAGATTAAGTAATGAAAACCTATTGCCTATGCCAAAGTGCCCTCGGCTTTGGTACAACAAGACTTCGATGAGCTATTGATGCAAGACTATTGCCGATGGCTGTGCCTATGATTGTGCACCGCACTTGGTCCAATTAAAATGAACTCACCGCCAGATTGCATGGGAAATTAGAGTGAGGTGAGCAACTGTCACAATTGTATGTACTGACAAAGAGAGATTTTTAAAGTTTTTATCCCTTACCTAGAATCCAATTGTCAATCCTAACCCGAAACAAAGTGAAATAACCTTGTGTTTTCCTTAATAAATCTTATCTAAGACACCTAGATGATAAAGAAGTCACCTTTTAAGTCTTCCTTGAGTGTTTCCATGGGTTTGTTCATAATCAAAATCTAAAATACACTCCTTAATGTCACTTCCTTCTCTTATATCTTGAAATCCTTAGGTAACGGATGTTCTTAGTTTAAATCTCAGTCCATATTGTCATGTTTCTCTCCCATACATCATGGGTTGGACATTATAACAAACCACCAAATCCAAACTACTCCCTTGCACGCATCACGTTGTCATCAATGTAATTGCTGCCATTATTGCAATGTTGACTTTTTGTCACATGCTAGACTAATTCTCTTTCATCACGCATCCATGTTAACAATACCAAACTCCTTTATACCACGTGCACTTTGGTTGCCACAAGCATGACACTACGAAGTTTAAAGTGTAGTGTGTTTTTGCATGTATTTGCAACATGGCTGACAAAGCAGTATAGTTCTGTAGTGATTTTATTGCTACAAGTCCATAAACTGAAATGTATTGTAGTTACAACCCCCACGACTATTGAACACTCCACCATTGGAAGGCATTGGTAGATGTACTCCCATCTTTGGTAGATGTACTAAGTTGGGTAACATAGATTTTTGGTTCTTGACACCGCGGTATCATTGGGTGTGATCAAAACTTGCTCCTCCCACGTTTGTTATGTAGTCGTTTTAATTGGATCTTAGTACACTAAAATGTGGTTTCTAAACTTGATTAAGAGGTTAATTTTGGCTTAATAGATTAAAAGATCCTTGGTTTATATGATGTTCTTATCATATTTACACCACATTTTCATCCTTCCCCAAGGAAGGTGCCACAAAACTTTATCAAAGGATGGACTCCGGTCTCTGAGGGAGGCCATAGTGAATAGATCATCTATCCGTAAAACATTTGTGGCCACGTCCTAAAGGACAATGACGTTAGATGCAAAACTACTTCACCTTTTGCAGGGAGTAGACACTACATGAGTATCGAGTAACTGGTAACAATAACTTGTAGCATCTAGCCATATCTATTGGATGTTGTCCAACATATAGTGTCTTTTAGAAGGTAGAATATAAGGGTGTTTTTTTTGGGGAGTGAGTGGACACGAGGTGATTAGCTCCATGATGGTTGGGAATGAATGTTAATTTCAATCATTTGGTCTGGTATGAGACCTAAAGAAATTTCAAATGCACATTGGTTGGGATCTCTAGTGTAAAATTTACCCCCCTTTCCCCCCCCCATCTTGTTGGTTTAGGGGGTTTAAGGTTATACTAATTTATTGTGGGCCAAATTCCCTCTTTGATTTTGGAATTTCTACACATATCCATTGTCAAATAGTTCTCTAAATCTTAGGACCCCCTTTTGTACATCTATTATGCTTCAAACAGTTTAGTAGCCTTTTTGTAATGTACACACTAGAGTAAAATAATGCCTCTCCCTTATGTATAATGTGTACACTGATGCCTCAAATAATACCCTTCTTACACCCATGTTAGTTTGCATGTGGTATGAAGATTCCACCTCCCAATATACACCCAAATAAAGTATGGTTCTTGATATCAAATTAGGGTGAAAAAATCTCCCTTCTTGATACCTCATCACATAAATCTTAATATATCCTAGCTAGAGATATTTAAATGTCTATAATTATGTGATGTACGTTTCACTCACACATAACATTATTCAGATCCATAACAATGTCTTGTGGGATTGATAGTATTCCATAGAATATTCCCGGATATTCCCACATTGAGTTTGAATGAGGGAAATATCCGGGAATATTCTATGGAATACTGCCAGTCCCAAAGAACATGGAAACCATTGCTTCCAAATATGCACTGAATACCAATCTGGAGGTTTTCCACTTCTTGTCAAATGGTAGATGTTAGCCTTCACGTGGAAAGGTATGTTGCCTTATTATAGAGGACTACATCTTGAGCAATTTTTGCTATTTATGTACATTGGCATTCATCATGGATTTTTTTTCCATGTATAAGAATCATACAAAAATCTGCCATAATTGTTTTGATTGCGAATTATCATTTTTGATTTATTTTTGAAATTTTTAAATAGTATGCTATAGAGTGTTCTATAATAGATTTCAATAGGTCTCGTTCTAGAATTCAACAACTTCTATCATAAAATCAAATCTTGTCTATCTATTTCCTCTTAGTTTACATTTACACGCTCATCATGTGTCTTGGAACCAACACCTAATGAGCTAATTATACACTAACTTGGCCCTAAATGTCTTAACCAAGTGTCCTATATTTGACACCCTAGCCAACCAACCCAGCCTTATTTTTGGTACTTATCTCTCCCATGTAAGTGCATCTAAATTTCCTTCATAAAGATGGGCTCCACTTAAATCCAACACCTCCTCTCCCTCATTAATTCATTGCATGGGGAACTTTGAGAACCCTAGGACAATTATTTTGAATTTGTTTCCTAGAGGTTGGTGAAAGACAACCCCTCGATATCAAAGGCAACATATCTTAGGCTTCCGCTACCACTAAAGAAAGTTAGACCCACTTAAAACCATATCCATAACATTGTTCAGACCCATGACAATGTTCTGTGGGACTGACAGTATTCCAAGAGATATTCCCGGTATTTTTACATTCACTCTAAATGTGAGGAATATTCCTTGGAATATTGTCAGTCCCACAGAACACTGTCATGGGTCTGAATAATGATGAGTCATCTCATTCTTGAGGCATCCAAGTCCATGGTAAAAGAATGTGTTGGCCGGGTGTTGGACTAAGCAATCAAAATAGATGCACGAGTGACGTGGAAAACAGTCAAGATGGGAAGGTCCGCACGACTCTTAAATAGGAGTCAATCTGTTGTAACCAAAAAAGGAACCCTAAAGAAATCCTTTGCCACAAAAGGGAAAAAAAGAAAACATGACATAGGATGTACCTACCCTCACCGTCACCATTGCATTGTGTGCGTCTCTCTAGGTGACTTCTATGTGTTGCTTTGCGATTCTTACTAGACTTTGTACCCAACCGTAGTCAACTTAACTTTGCATACCTTTCACAAAATAGTCTTAGCATTAGCGGAGGTCACATGTATAATGTTTTCTAGAGCCCACATTAATTTTCAGCCCACATCAAACCGCTCGATCATATTACATTGTTTATCCCGATTAGTGCGTGTGGTACTAACTCCAGAAACACGCACTATTTTTCCAAGTCTCAAAATGAGTGAGGGTTGAACTTTTACAGAGTGATATTAAATTCATGAATACATGCTCATTTATCAGACATTTCAAGAAAAGTAGTGTGTGTTCCAGGATGCTTGTAGAGTGATAAGAAATTATTTGCCAACACATGCTTGTCAATGGATATTGCTAGGATGAATAGTACCGGTGCTTTTCAATGAATAGTATAAATTTTAATGAATAATGCTGAGATGAATAGTGCTTCCTAGATCTTATGGTGGCACTAATTTTATAGTGTAAAGAAATTTAGTATCAACATCACTAATTTCCCACACACACTATTAGCCCTCCCTCACTAATTGGGATAATCAATGTAGTTTGGACTAGAGATTTTTTTTCCAAGAAATTGATGTGGATGACTATTTTACGTTATGCTACTTTGATTGACAAGATGACTAGATTATTTTATGTAAGGTTTTGATCAAAATTTTCAAGATGACTTAAGGGGAGCCCCCAATTAATTACTAATTATTCCCACTTTAATTCCCACCAACACTAATCTAGGACTATTAGTGTACCTTCAATTGACTTTAAACACATAAGGCATCATTTCCAAGGTTTAACTTGTTAGTTGACCAAAACTGGGAACTTCATAGCCAATACGGTCACATGGGTTAATCTTGGTTTGGTTTCCTAACACCTACCGAGGACTTGATAGTCAAAACTAACCCCTTATAAGTTGGTTTATTATTCATTCCAATTTAATCTCAATACACTAATTAAGGGTCCCTAACCTCGATCTAGGGGTTACTCTAACTTAAAATAATAACCCCAGGACTCTACAATAGAAATCATTGTATTCACCCTCCCCTCGGTAAGTGTTTCGAACATTCACCCAATCAATCTGATCCAATGTCAGATCGAGTCATCTGGTAAGACCAAGTTATTACAGACAACTTGAAGAAATTTCCGCACAAAATTTGACACTCACGGCCACGTGGGGCCACACCGCATTGTACAGTCAGTGCGCCGCAGAGTCTGCACGAGTATAAATTTTGAGTTCCAGGTGCATCAAAGCACAAACAGAACACACTGATCACCACAGCAACGTAGATTTCTGCAGGCAGGCAAATTCATTTGGGTCTTGTGCTTGAACTTGATAGACCGATTTCTACCTCGGCACTGTCAAGCGGGGAAATCATTCGTTTCAGCATGGCATCTTCCCGAGCAGCATTCAGCTCTGTGGCTGTGATTCTGGGGTTCTTGGCAATCGCATCTCACCTCAGAGTTGCGGAGGGTGTTAGGACCACCTGGTTTTATGTTGGACGTAAGTAATTCGCAACTGATTCTCGTCGTTGCAGACAAATTGGAGCTGCATGATACAATTAAGATTCCAGGATACTTTCTTGCTAGTGTGACTGTAGTGACATGCATATGGTCTTCTAATCCACGCTCTTGAATTCTGAGTTTGTGAACAAGTGTTTGGGTTGACGTCGACTGTTCTATTGAGTCGTACTTGGGAATCGGGGTACCCATGAACCATGATCAATATAAGGAGAACGGGCTCACATAGTACACGTTTCTGCAAGAACATCGACATCTTGATTTCTTTTTCTTTTACTTGGAATTGTAGTTGGGATGTCGCTTAGGTTCAACTGTGTTCAATATCAATGTAATTACGTGTGCAGTAATTTATTCGCAGATTATACTACTGCCACTATTCACAAACCATGCTATTGATCTGTTGGCCTCCCAAATCTTTATGTCGTGAGGATCTGTAGTTTCGGCTGCAACGTGGGTAGTTCTGTAACAGATTGCCAACTGGTAGTTGATTTTCTGGTGATGGCTATAAGAAGCTCAGAAACTAAAAAACTAGTATGGTAACGGCACCTAGTATGATCGTCCTTTTAAGATTCTAAACATCGCTCTTATAAAAAGATTACCTTACTTTTTATTGGAGTTTGTTGGCATGTACTATGTAGTTGGGGTTCAGTTCTTGGACATTGTATGTGGGAACTATGGTTTCCAAAAATGTCAGTTGTGGGTGTATCCAAAACTGGCCCTAGGCTCCCTTATTCATGGCACATGGTTAATTTAGGGGAAATTATCTAGGGGTTACGCATTGGGTAAGGATCACAATCAGGCATAGCTACCATATATTATGGCCAATATAAGTATTATGTTTTCTTACCACTCGTTCTCCTCCATTAGGTGGTTTGAAATCTATGAATATGGATTGGAAATCTACGATTAATCGTAGTAGATCATGGAACTAGATCTATTGGAAGTGAACCCATGGTAAGGAACTGTGATCCCATAGTGACATTGAAACTCAAGAGGAGTGAATCTACTGGAATTGCACTTTGACCAATTGAAGGGGCTGCAGAAGAGCTGCATCTTCAACTTCCGCATGAATCACAAGGACTCTGCTATTTTCAACCAGATCACTCCGAAACCAATGAACAGGGAGAACCGGCTGCTAGTTATATATGAACCGGTTGACTTTGGGAAACGACTGGTTGAAGTTCAAGACATTCAGGAAAATCACCGATTACATCAGAGGAATTTTATAGAATAAACCCCAATTTTAATAAAGAAAACCAAAAGATGTCCACATGCATGTAGCCGGTTGGACTTGGAAACACCAGGATATTGACCGATTATGCCCAAAAACCTCCCCGGACACTGCTCCGAGCTTGTGATGGTGGTATTAACGTGGTCAAGATGTGTTAATGGTTGCATTTAATGTGCAGTTGGCGCGTGTGGAGAAACCAACGTGGATAGTGACTTGGTTTGTGCCGTCAGCTCCGACTTGTATAACAGTGGAGCTGGTTGCGGAAACCGGTACACTCTCACTTACAATGGAAATTCTGTGACGGTGAAGGTGGTGGATTTGTGCCCTGGCTGCCCCAGCCCTGGCTTTGATCTATCTAAAGGAGCATTCTCGCAGCTTGCAGACACCTCTGTTGGAGTTATCGACTGCGACTACACCCAGTATGACACCTCCTCAAAACTCCTTGACTTTCCAAAATACTCACCCAAAATTAGGTCATAGAGGTAGATGGTTCTTAAATGGTTATTCTGTCCCGTTCGCTATGAAAACACGCATCCAATTTGCAAACTTGAAATTTTAGTTGACCTACAAATGTGGATGGAGAAACCGGGTTCAAATCGCATTGACTGTTGAGCCTAGAAACGATTGACAATTATTGACCATGTGGTCGAATCTCTCTTAACCCTTAAAGGACAATGCAAGCCCCACGGGCTTGGTATTATTTTGGGAGAATCTTGTTCATAACTTCTACTCCATGCACCAAATGGGGTTTTTAGAATGCCAAATCGAGCACCTTAGCAAGATCTATACTTCTTTAGAATAGAGCCTATGTAAATTAATTGGTTAATCATGCTTAAAATGAATTTTAAAAGATGTTTTGGGTGTGGTATCGGGAAAGCATATGTCCTTTAAGGGTTAAACACATATCCTTTTGGTTGTCTGTTCTTAAATCCACACCTAACCACACACCACTACTATACATGTGTCCACTTTTGTCATAAGGTAGAGTACCTTTATGCTAATTTCAGTCCACTATGCAATCTCACTAAAACATTTGATATAATGTGACGCTAAACTTAGTGTGTCATGTGGCACGCTCCTTCATTAGCTTCCAGTGATAGCAAGACAATTACACTAGATCAACGACAACATTAATTATGTGTGACTCTTTCTGACTATTAATTGAACTGTGTTTGTGGCGCAGGGTGTAAATCCGGATCAGTTTGATCGAAGGGAGGAGGAGGCTTCGATCGAGAGGCGCATCCTTCCTCTGAGCCTTCAAGCTTGGCAACCATTTGAGCCTCAACCACAGTACTGTAGCTCTTTTGTGGTCGTTCAAATATGTGATGTTGGCTTGCTTATACATAAATAAAGGACATAAGACTCAACTTCTCAAAAGTGATTTGGAGTCTATCTTCAGATGGACCCGTGTATAAGGTCCCACTCTTGGTTTTTGTGGCTTAATATTTTGAACATGGCCCCATATAAAATTGCACCATGCATCAATTGCGTTTTTTTTCTTCCTTTCCAATTGGACTGATACATGTACATGTGAAAGGAACAAATGGGAGATTTGGCTCATAGAATGTGGTTATCACCATCGTTATATATATATGTTACCATGATTACTGTTTCTCTACAGGATAAACATGTGAAATTTGATACTAGTCTCATAGACCAAGCAAGGTTTAACTTTCATAGTCGGTGGCCCATTGGTGGGAGCTTGGACTAACTGTCTTGTAGGCCACTAGTTTGGATGTATGCCGTCCCGGCCTGTGTGTATATGAATTAACCCCTATTGACCAAGGATGTTTTTGTCCAAGCAATCACCTCTACCCGACAATACTACTCGCATACATGTTTACTTTATAATTTTTTGATTTTGGACACATTAACAGCTGAAGATTTTGTGGGAACAATCCTAACTTTACAAAGCTTTCATTTGTACGGTTAAATCTATCATGAGACTCATGTTAGTTTTCTTCGATAAGCTTCCAAAGTGGAGCCAATTGTTTTGAGTGGTTTTAGGAAGATTTTGCTTTGCCTTAGGGGTTAATATTTTGGGGCACATAAAGCCTATGCAACCATAGGTCCATATGCCCCCCTGCCCATATACCCATGTCTAGATGTCCCCCATGTTCATGCGTACTAGCACATGCATGCCTCTCCATGTCCATGTTCATGTCTACAAGCCCCTCATGGGTCATGACCCGCCATCATGCCCCCCATGGCCACCCTTGCCCATGTCATGGTTGTCATTTGTGACCTCCTCTAGCTTACCCCCACCATACTCACCTTTGGCACTCGTAGTCCCCCCCCAAAAAAAAATAAAAAAAATAAAAATATATATATATATTCATTTTTTTCTTTCCTTTGCTTTTGTTTTTTTTTGGGTCACATATTTCTCGCGGGAGATCTTTTCACATGTTTTATTTTCTTAGACTATTTGACTGTTTTGACAAGAACAATGGGGAATGGTGGGACGAAGGTTGTGCAATGACACCACCACCACCACCACTACGTCTTCCATTATATTTAAATTCTAGGATATCTACTAGGTTGAATACTTTAAGGGGTACAATTGATAGTTGGAATACAAACATCATGCATAAAGTAGGGCTTGAGACTTATACGTATAAATGAGACGTGTAACAAGATTAGATTAATTTGGGTACACTAGAAGATATTTTGACTTACATGCAACAATGTTAGAGTCCGTTGCAACGTGTTCATCCACCGGATAGACATGAATGAAATAGGTTGTTACATACTATACTCAAGATTCTTGAGCATGGCAGGGCCAACGGGCTCAAATTCACGTCGGACTGCCCGACGTTACATTTTATTTTATTTTATTTTACTCAAGGAATTATGCTAGCATAATTATTGCTGGATTCCCATATCACCACCGGAGTTAGGCTAATTTCAAGCACAAGAGTGACAATGGACAACACCTATTCATTTTTGCTACACACGGATCAGTTCTAGAAGGAGAATGGTACTTCCAAACCGAGTGATGCTATGTTACTGAGGGTGTGGAGTTACCCTGTCGGGAGTTTCAATGTCCAACTAGCAACTAACACTAGTAGAAAACTATGCCCAAAAAAAGCGCAGCTGAAATCGGCTACGGTTCTTTTGACCAACCCGATTTGCAATTGCTAAGCGACTACAAAATTTTCTTTTCCATTTTGCGACTGCAAATCTAAAAAAAATTGGGCGTGTAATATACTGTTGGAAATGTATTTTCAAGACCTTTCCAACAACGTATTGTACATCTCCACATTCTTAAAATTTCAGTCGCTAAACCAAAAAAAAACAAATATGCAGTCGTTTAGCGACTGCAGATCAGGCTAGTCAAAAGAACTGCAGCTGATTTCGGCTGCGGTTCTTTTTGGCAGAATTTTCTACTAGTGTAAATGGATCATTTATACACAATGGACAGATTGACGCATCGCAGTTTCGAATAGTCGTAAACCTCAAGATTTATTGTAAAATCAAGTGAAAAACATACTACACACTAAATATTGTATTTAGCGCCACCAATTCTATTTGCCTTGCTCAATACTAGTTGTAAACTGCCTGTGGAGTGTCACCAACACTAAATTTAAACCTACCGTTATTTGTCGTTCATTGTTAAAAAAAATATCGGGCATTGTAGATTTACAAAGTTGCAAAAACTGCCACTTACTAAGTGATTTTTCATCCCATCCATGACAAATATTTCAAGACATAGTTGTCGGGATGCAGAATATACCAAACTTTGTTTCAATGATTGACATTTCGATGAACTAAAAGTAAGTTGAGACGACAGTACTTGCAAACTTTATTCATACAAAGTGTTGTTAGCAAAGTTACCACAGTGATATTGAATGCCATATGACACTAAATACAATATTTGATGTGCTTATTGTGTCATGTGCCATATAGACTATCAGAATTTAATTTCAAGTACGTTGACTTTAATTCTGCAGAATGAGATTCAAACATACACTTCCATGATGCAAGAATCAAAACTTGAATATTATTTGTTGAGGATTTGTCTTGGTGGTCTTTCATGTATTTCTTCAAATAACGAGTAAGAACCAAAAAGTGCAATTTTGCAGTTGGCAAGGACCGGGCAAGGAGCTTTAAACAAATCATTCAACGGACATGCTTAGAAAAGCGGTGTACTAGATGTCCCTTTTTAAGCCATGTGAACATGTGACATGTCAGAATACTCAAAGGTTTTTTTTATTTTTTTATTTTTTTAGGAACACAAGGAGTGTTTGACCACCTGGCTAGTTTTCTATAGAGAGACGATTTCAGGGTCGGGAATCGAACCGCCAACCACTCTGCTCGGTTTGGGTACCTCTCCACTATCATCCGGTAGATTAGGGTCATCTCGGACCAATACTCAGAGGTTTTCAAACCTTACGCAACACTCATTTGTCAAATGAATGGAAGAAAAGTGTATTTCTCCATATTATGAAGATAATTGGGATGTCCACTTCTCATCAAATTTTGTTCATTTATTTCCTATTTTCCCCTTTGTGGGTGCTATTAGTAGGATGAAGTGCTCAAACTTTGGAGCCATAACTCCCTAATCTAGTTACCCTACCAAAGTATCCCACCAAAAGAAGTTACCTATTGTAGTTGTGTTTCCTTTGATTATTTATAGAGAAAAATAACACAATAAAAGAATGTGGACATCATATGAAAGGTATAGATAATTATTTTCAAGATACAAATTTGCATATGTGGCAAAATGTTGTAACTGAACATGTTGTAACACAAACACCATGTCTATTGTGTTCATCCATTTACAATTCCATATTAGATATATTTACTATAGTTACTTCTAGCAAATTTGACCTCATCTTATGTGCAATCAATTTGGTGAACAAACCTAGTCAATTTGCAAATCATATAGAAATTCAATGCCATAAGAATGAGGTCAAAATGACATAATGTCAATTCATGATTATGGTTTATAGGGAAAACATATGAACACTTAAAGTCATCCATATCGATATTTACAAAGTGGCTAGGATTGACCGGGTGTTGAGCATTGACTTTTTGGACACCCCAATCAATGAGTTGCAAATAGTCGTATGGGTCCCTAGAATTCTATTAGAAGTGCATCATGGCGGCAAGTTTGTACTAAGAAGTCTCAATGAGGTACGTGAGCCTATTCACCTACATATCATAATTGGACCCTTGTTTTCCTAGTGGTGTGTGGTTGGGTATATATGCATCTAAGAACGTACACCAAAAAAATTCTCTTAAAAATTCAACATTCAAAATTGAACAATGTGCTCAAAATCTATTATTGAGGGACCGGGTCTAATGATAAACATAACTAGAGGGACCCAATATGATTTGAAGCACGTCCTCTCATTTACAATGTAATAAACTTATATAAAATGTTCTATTTTTTCTTGGTATGAGGATACTTTGATCTAGGTTAATATCCTCTTGCGAGATATATTAGTCTACACCTTACATGCCTTGGTCACCATATTATTTTATTGATTAATTGATATGGCCTCATTTAACTTACCTTCATGTTTATATGTAGTATGTATTTAAGTATATTTGTTAAATTAGTAACACATATGGCACATAAAAAATAAAAAATATTTTTGGTAAATGTGAAAATATATTTTTAGAAAATAAAATATCATATGTCTTTCATAGACCATTGGGAAAAAATTAATATTTATCAAAGAAAGAATTTTAGTAAGTAATTTTGTGGTGATTTTTATTATCATGAAAATTTCAATATATTTTGAAGATAATATCAACTAAAGCATCATAATTGAATATACACTACACATTCAATCTCTATAAGATAATTTTGTGTTATTTGATTATTGAAACTAACGTAAATTCATTGTATTCTTCATGAAAAAATGTATGTTAAGATTATTCACACAATCTAGATTTGAAGCTCACAATGTACAATTTAAGGTATTGTATAAACCCTAAAAAAAATTACAAGCAACATCAAAGATCACAAAAAGGGCGGAAGCATGGTAAAGTGGACAACTCTTGATCCATGCTTTAGTGTTAGGTGAAAGTGATTCAAAACCATACACTAACTTTGAATTTGTGAAGACAAAATTCATATACATTTAAAAAACATATTTATCTACAAAGCAAGCAATTTACGATGACAAAAAAATTCCAAGAAAAACCTACATATTTTAGAAGACAATGCAAGTGGTGTGCAAGTAGGTGATATTGAACAAACAACTATCTAAATTTTGTTTAAAATATGATAAATTACATTAAATTGATTGTTTTCTACAATCTTTTGTGTTTCTGCCCTCAAGTGGATAATGAATTCAAGGAACATGAGCAACATTCCAACTTTAAATATTGAAGGTCATGAAATCTACATCCCAAATCAAATTCAATCATTTGCTTTTGAGCATCACCTTTAATGATAAGTTTTGAAGATCTCAACTTGATATTCTACATTTGAGTATTTAACACAACAATAGAGGTCATCATGGAAAAGAATCCATTTTAAATAACACTTTACTACTACTACTTTTAGGCCTTTGACCAAAAAATTATGGTTTTAGTATATCAGAGTAATATTTTAGTCCATTTTACCATGCTTGCACCACACCTTAGAAAAACTTACACAAAATCAATTATGGGTATATAATCATAACCAAACTAAATTACAACTTGACATTCACATAGATTTGTATACAAGAAATCTGATTTCAAAATTCTTTGATATGCATAGACCATGAACCTTTGGTTTTTGATATGTGAAAAGTTCTCAAACTACCCATTGATAGAAATGATGATCAAAATAATCAATTCCTTTATTTTTCAGCTCAAATTAAAACTCTTTTTAACATACCTAGTGCAAGATCCAACTAAAGTTTCAAAAGTATTATAATATATTTCAAAATCGTCATAGCATAATGTTGCAAAGTAAGCATGTATACTCTAAGGCAGGGAGTGCTAACATGTGAGCGGTAATTTGTGAGCAGTGAGGTTGGCAAACTATTTGGAGATACACCCACTACCGTACTCGGCCGTCAGGGTCGGCAAAAATTAAATGAAAAAATAGAAGTTGAAAAAAATCGGAAATTATTGGAGAAGAGAGTTGAAAAGAAAAGTTATTCATTGAAGAGCATGCCCAATATTACAAAATTGAGCCAACTTCATGTAGTAAAATCCCAAAATATTGCATACCGTAGCATCAGAACTAGTTTGTGCAATTTTTTTAAAAAAAATCCAGACATTATGAGCCTGAATTTTCTATTGTTTGCAGAGCAAATTGAATTAACCCCTAAAGAGCTTGTGGCCAAAATCATGGCAAACCCAGAGGTTGCAGTGGCATTTTAGGATCCAAAAGTAACACATACAAAGGACCACTAATTGAGATTAGGGCATTCAATTAGGTTAAACACACCAAGGCCGCCACAAAAGGGTGAAAAAGAAAGAAATCTTTCATTGTTGTGAACTAGCCTTGTATTAAAGCGTTGAATCTTTTACAAATATTTTTTTGAAATTGTTGGAATTTTTATTAATTTATTTTTACCATGCCTGACCCACTTTCTCCACTTTAATTAATTATTCGGCATGAGATGTTGACCCTGACGGCCAAGTACGGTAGTATCCTATAATTGTGGTATTTTGGCATAAGTAGTAATTTTTTAATAATAATATGAGTGGAAAGTTACACAAAGTGTAATCAACCTAATGCATGCCTTACTTTACTCTTAAAATCAATAACCACGAGCTTGGCATGAGAGTTTGGAGATGCATTTTAACATTGTTGTTAGATTCAACATTCAATTTCTTTAAAAAAAAATGCAACCACATTCCAAATATTGAGCATGCTCTAGACTATATTTCTAGAAATCCTATAGGTTTGAGAAATGAATTGATGGAGACATTGCGGAAAATTTAGAAACTAAAGGTTTTGGACATAGATGGAGGTACAAGAGGAAATTACTCACACACATCAATGCCCGCAAAGTAATGAGAACATTCAATGTAGTCATTGTGGAACCATGCAGAGAAGCTCTATAACTACCAAAGTCGTCTTTCATTCCCTCCTCCTCTTTGTCACTAACATGTTCAATACAATCCTTGATCTCAACATCTACAAATGGTAGGATGCAACGATCATAACCCAATGACCTACTACAATGTGATGGTGTTGAGGTTGGATCCACAACCTTTGTATGTAATGGGATAATTATGCAAGTAGGAGGGGACATCATATTTTTCATTTAAAAATAAAAATCAAATGGTCAACATTCATTATTGAATAATAACATGTTGAATGATTTCACAATCGTACAAACATGAAACAAATGGCGAATTTATGTACTCCATCGGGATTTTATGAAAACTTCCCGAATAAGTTCCCCATCATCATTGAGGGAAATCCTCTTTGCCATTGAGCCAACACTATGAGGTGAGGCTAGAGTTTTATATGATGGTGCCCAGATGACATCAAATATGGCAAAGTCTCTCTCAAATGCGATGAAGTAGCGCTACTACATCAACAAACATGAATAAATGCATGTGTAATTCACAAAGATATAGAGATTATATTCAATGTTTGAAAATCCACAATTATATTTTAAAAAATCACATAGAGATGCATAAGCATAAATAATTGATCTCACTTTTGTCAACGTCTCTGTTAAAAATTGCAAAGACTTTGTTTTTTTTCTTGTCCACCTCTCCATGACACATTTACTTTCATAATTTACATTTATGTGATAAAGTAAATGAAAAATGTCCGTAGCTCTAATGGAATTTTTTTTACTATCCTATGAAGGGTTAAATTGATTCATTTATCAATTAACCTAATACTAATGATTAATAAAAATTAAAGAATAAAAGATTGGATTGGTTGAAGAAATTTAGATTTAGCAATTAGCTTAGTAAGTCGAATCCTAAGAGAACAAGCGTCAAAAAATTATTAGATGATTATTTTAGGATTGACTAAGTTAAAGTCAATCAATAAGTAGTTGATAAGAATATGAGTTTAAGATATTCCAAGGATCTGAAGCGACTACACGCCAAAACGATCAAATGAGTACAACGAACGACATTGACTATCGAAAACATATTTTTACTTAGCTAATTCACCTTGACAATGTAAGATCCATTTTTACAACAGTTTTTTGACATTACCAAGTAAAAAAAATATTGGGATGAAAAAAATCAACGGTGGCTAAGTCTTTGGAAAGAAGATCCAATGCAAGTGGGACGTGGTGCAGCAATAGTCTGGAGGTCCAAACTCGTTCATTTTCAGTTTCTTTTTTTTTCAACTCGAATCACATCCGACCTCAATTAACCCCACACTTAATCAAAAGATCTATTGCTTTATTTGCCTATTAGTTTTTAGTGATATTATTTTTTAAGAGGAAGTGAGGTTGTTGTTCTCATTTAATAAAAATATTTTTTATAGTTCATTTAATTCATGTTTCTTGTGTTAAGATTGTACTGTAATTGTTTTTGTTGGTAAATTATAATAAATTAATATAAAATAAAACATTATTTATTAATTTTGGGCCAAAAATAATAATAGACTTTAAAAGCTTACGACATCTTGCTCCTAAGTCCAATCCTAAGATACCTTATATACATAGATAGCTATCAAAGTCTTATTTCCAACAAATTTACAATTTTGTCTAGAAGTTATAAGTATTTCTATGAAGCGGCCTCTATTTTGATACTGCTGACTTTGTAGCTTCACCCCGGCTTGCTAGAGTGTTCATTTTCTATAAATTTCATATTTCTAGGTATGTAATGATGTTATATTTCTGATCTAACTAGTCCTATCTTATTTTTAAAAGAATTTATGAAGTTATAGGCAACTCATAAAAATCTCTTATCTTCATCGTTTATTTTAAATAGTTAGAAATTTTAAAATATCATATTAGCTTTTATGCCACCTTATATTGAATTATGATAGAAAACCACATTAAAAGAGTCTAAATTGCTTGTTCCATGACAATAAAGCTTATATTAGACTAAATAAACGTTTAGGACGACTAACAAGGATATTTTCACTCATAAAGACTTCCAAAATCTTAGAATAATTTATTTGTGAACTAAATGTAAGTACAAACGAATCCATCCATGAATGAATACAAGCGTGACAAGCTACCTTCTCTAAAATATTATTCATAAAAGAAAGTGGAAAATGGTCCTTTAATATGACCTTGTTCAAGGTCCTATAATCAATACACACCTTCAAATTTTCATTCTTTTTATGAATGATTACCATTGGTGAGACCCATGTCATAAGCTCAACGAGTTGAATAAATCTTGCCTTTATCAAATTCTCTAGTTTTTTCCTCACCAGACTCAAATTGAAGATTCAATGGTCTTTTCTTTTGTATCAAGGGTTTTGACCCGGGAATTAAAGGGATAGAATGACTTGTAGCCTCAATTGGTATTCCATTACCCAAATCTTCATACGACCAAGTAAAACATCACGAAAATTTCTTACCAATCCTCTTACGCCTTCCACTTCTTCATCGCTCAATTATTTGTCCGCCTTGATATATTTTGGAGCTTCATCTTTGTTTGCAATGTTCATCAACTTCAAATCGCCGTCCGGCACATGATGTGCCTCATTTCACATAGGATTCCAAACTTTCACCACCCCTTGAAGCTCGTTGGTCACAACCTTTGTGCCGGTCGGAGTTCTCACCAATCATGGAGAAAGACACACTCCTTCTTCATCCATGAGCGATTCGAGTTCGTCAATCATTGTCTCGTCTATTTCTACATTACACATATTTTTCCAAATGATACCATCTACTAATGTGGAAAGATCCGGATATTCGTCATTAAAATCAAGTTTTTCACAAAATTTTATCATCTCTATAAATATAGATGAATTATCCTCACCCTCTATGATAGGATTAGCCCAAAGTCATTCAACAAACTCGACCTCCGCTTCTCATCCATACAATCCGGGTCCTAAACACTTTAAAAGTCATACTCCGTCTTCATTAGTACAGTATGAATCATCGGCATCATTGTCGGTTTCCTCACTATTAACATAAAAAGAATCACTACTTGATTGAACCTCATATTCGAAACGCTTTGTTATACGAGGCTTTGAACTTACCTTCGTACGATTATTGCGGGTTTCATATGTAATACAACCCTTTGTCCAATCTGTAATCGCGTTTGAAAGTTTGAATCACGGCTGATCTAACAGTAAAGGGTAAGACCGGTTGAGGTCTCAAAATCGGAAATCCAACTCGTAAATCTCACCTCCCGTAGAAATCTTAAGTTTACTTATCACACCATCCAGTTGAACATTTCGTTGATCCGTCATAGTGATGTTGACGATTGATGGTCCACTAAGCTTCAAACCTAGTTTCTTCATAGTTGACCATGACATAATGTTCACCGCACTTCCTCTATTTACAAGACAAAATGACACCACCTTGTCCACAATCGAAACTTCTACCAACACGGGCCTCAGATCTACTTTAATATCCGTGCGTGCCACGAGTGAAATAGGGTTCAACCTACTCTTCCATAGACGAGCTACACCTCTTTAAATTGTTTTTTAATGATTGGTGATATCTCCATAAGTTGAGCCATGAAAATATTAGCATTCAAGTATGAGAATTCGTCCTACACATCGTAAGCGTTAGAAATTATAATTTTATAACTCAAAGGTTTTCGATCGATTTTCCTAATCTTCAAAGAAACAAGTATTTTCGAGATAGCCCGTAGAAATGATTCTCTATTGATCATATTATATTTTTTAAGCATGTTATCAGCATCATTTACTATTTTTTGCAACTCGGTCAAATGTGGAAGAACATAAGTATCGGATTTTATCTCTCCCAAAACGGGAGTTAACTTTTCCGAACTTCGACGTCCTCGAGTTAGAACCGCGTAGGATCCTCTATCTTCTCTCTCCTTTGACTTGAATGACATATCATTAAAAATTTGTACAAACTTAGCGGAAGAAGATGGAATCTCACTCGATTTCTCCATTCTAGCATCTTGAAAATTTACCTTCGTTACATGAGGTGGACAGTAAGCTTAATTTATTTCTTCCACCACCGGTTTAGACTCCACTATTTGAGATGATTCGTTTTGTTGTGATAAGACCTTAGGAATATTTCCATTGGCGTAAAATAACAAGCGGTTAGGAGGCTCAACCAGACGTGGATCAAACGGCCTCCTCTGGCCTTCATGATTAGCACGAATTTAATCCGAACTCCTCGTAGGTGGTGTTAGCGTAATGACTTTATCCAGTTGGTTGCATTGATTTGTAGGATGATATCCATTGGAATTGGAGCATCTTACACTGGCATCTTGACTTTTCGAACCTCGATTCGTAGGCTTCCACCTCCTACTTAGTCCCACGTTGTTGAAATTTCCTCCATAAAACCTTGGACAAGGTGGTGTATTCGAATGTCGAGTAGGGCAATAAGCCACTATATGGCCATGTTGTCCGCAATTCATACACCAATAGCCGGTTTGGACATGATCCGATTTTTGACTTGGAGGCCTATACTGTAGTTTATTGTGCATCATGCACAATATTTGCTCGCTTATAGTTATAAATTATTGATGTATGATTTTTTTATGGTATCTAACAATTTTTGCCTCATATTAGTAAATTTAGATTCCACATCTACATCTCTTATCTTAGTAACGGCCTCTAAAAATCTACACGATATACTTGAAGGTAACAAAGGAGTGATTAAGGATATTGAATCCTCCGAATTTATTTGTGGAAGTCTAATCTTATAAGGAGTCACTGATGCGTAAGAAGAAATAATCACTTCCGAAGGTGGATTTACCTTTGTAGATACTGGAAGGTATTGAGGCATCGAAACTTTTCCATATCTTACCTTATTGATTTTTTGATAGAATCTTTCAATAATCAACGCGGCATCCATAACTTGTTACACAGTTTTTTATCTTGTATTAGCACCTCCCGCAACACTCGTTTTTGCAACGCTTCAAGGAGAAAACCGATAATCGTATTTTCATCAAGCTGAGCCGTGTCGCACCTATCAATTACCAACTTGAAACGCCGCACAAACTTCGTAATAGTTTCATCTTCCATTTCTTTCAATTGAGACAACACAATGAGCGCACTACGTTGATCTACAACAGTCTCAATTTCTGTAAGAACGCGTCTCGAAGAGAAGTTTATATAGGAAAAAATGTGGTAAGATTAGACAAAAATCATTCAAGTGCCGTACCTTTTAAGGTCGAAGAAAACCAAAGTAAAGCATAACGGTCATTATTGACCAAATTCATAATCACCGCATCAAAAAAACTTTAAATATGAGCTCATAGGTCTTGGTTAGGATTCCCGTCAAAGGTAGAAAATGAAACCATAAGAGTAGCGGGAGGGAGACCTACCAGTTGCACCATAGGTAAGGTGTTTGTGATGAGCATTATAGGAGGTGGATCCGGTGGTTGAGAAGCCATAATGAGCACCGATGACCTATTCTCACTTTATTTTTCCCCTTGACTATTTTCCAAATGAAATTTGTTAGTTGTTTGTGATCTAGTCAATTTATAATTACTCGAAGAAGAACCATGCATTTCATTTTACGTAATTTTTTTAAAATATAAAAATAAACCAAATATACAAATTTAATCAATCGTGATAATATAAACAACAAGTGGGCGTTGTGCAAACCTTACCACCATGAACGATGATATACTGCATTAATGCCGCGTGTGCTTTTCCGTCTTCTTTTGTCCAATACGTTGCGTCGTCCGAGTTTTCGTACGTCAAAAGCCGTTGTACGGCTGGATGAGCTCGAAAAACGGCCGCTACCAAATATCGGTATCCTCAACCGTCATCGCGGTTATGTTTCGCTCATCAGAGATCTTGCAGTTTAGATCGTCACGCATTCGGAATAGGACACACAAAAGATCTTCCGTAAACTAATTCTACGAGTTTCAACCAATCAATTATTTTTCTTTTTATATAATTATAATATACCTCTACCTCTATAAATTCTTCTACAATAAATATATTTCCGTTTTTTATAGACATCTAACGACTAAAATTATCATACTAGAATCAAATTCATTCTTTAGACTCTCGGCAGACGCACCAAAATGTGTGGTGAAGTGATCAACTCCTTGGTTTTCAAGCTAAAGGGTTGGTTTATACTTACCATTAGTTCACAAATAATATTTTTCTAAGATTCAGAAGTCTTGTGAATGAAAAGGTTCTAGTCAGTCCTCCAAATGTCTAATAAGTCCCACACAAGCTTAGTTTCCGTGGAATAGACAACTTAGATCCTTCTAATGTAGTTATCCTACTAAAATTTAATATATAGTGGCCTAAAAGATAATATGACATTTAAAGATTTCTAACCATTTGAGGAAAAAAATAAGAAGAGAAATTTTTATAAGCTGCGGTACGGAAATCCTCATAATTTCTAGTCACATTTTTAAAATAGAAATAAATAAATTAGACCAGAAAGATAATTTTAATATCTACCTAAAAATATAAAAAGCACAAAAAATGGACAATGTAACAAGCCGGGGTGAAGCTACAAAGTCAGTAGTACCAAAACAAAAGCAATCTCACGGAAACCTCTATAACTTTTGGACTAAATTTTAGATGATTTTAAAACAAGTTGGACTGTAAAGAAAACTCAAAGACCTATTTAAATATATAAAATTTGTAGAGAATAGATGTTCTGAGTGCCTATGATGAGTATTTGAAATTAGTTGTGTCTAACGGCCCAGGGGATTCAAACTACATCAACTAAAAATTATCTAATATCCAAGTGTCTTCTAGAAACTAATCCAAAGACTAAATAATTCAAGAATACAAATCAAACATTTAAATAAGGAATGAACACATGAAAACAAATTTTTATTTAGAAGAGAGAGAGCTCTCACTTCCCATAACACTAAAATTGTCACTCAAATACCTCACACCAACTAATCCTATATAATTTTTCATTCAATAGTATCATATTATAATATAAAAGCTAATAACTACGTCTTTCGCTTAAGTGAGATTAGATTGCAGACAAGATAATGATTGGATAAAAGAAACAAGTGAAGGGGCTAGCCTTCAGAGGTCCCTACCATCCGAAGTCCGAAGTCGGATAAGGTGAACAAGAAATCAAGGAGAAGTGATGTTGAAATGATGGTGAAATGAAAATTGAACACTATTTTAATCGGTTGCGTCAAGGGGGTGGGGGTGAGCCTCTTCGTGGACTTGGGCTTCGGTTGATTCGGTGGAGAACTTCTCACCGTCCATTCGCCTTAGTCTTAGTTTCTTCGGACTTTTATTCAATTAATTTTCATCCGTACATTGACTTATTAGAGTTGATGGACACTTATCAATAGAACCTTTCATTGTCAAAAGAATTTATACTAAGTCAAGAAAATATTTCAACTATAGCTATCAAAGTCAAATTCCCCCCCCCCGGCTACGTCCAATCATCGTAAGTGCCTTCACTTCGGAACCTCATAGAAAGCCCTTCGGATAAAAAAATATCTTAAATCTTCGTCTTATCAATTCTTCACTTATTGACTTTAGCTTAGTCAATCCTAAAAGAATCATCTAATAATCCATTTTCGCTCGTCTTTTTAGGATTTTATTTACTAAATTAATTTTTAAATCTAAATTTATCCAACCGACCTTATATCTTACCATCTAACTCCTATTTATCACTACTATTAGGTTAATTTGATAAAAAAATCAAAATAACTCCTCACATAATCGTACAGCATCCTTCGCCAATCATAATACCAATTATCACATACGATGAGACATATAATAACAACTTATATATTTTATACTATAAAATATTTAGTTAGCTTTATATTAATAGGCTCAAGATACAAGTAGCGAGCAAAGTTAATATTTTATGAATTTTTTTCTATCTATTATTCTATCTCTTGCTAGTGATTCAAATTTAGTCCATTGGGAGAGGAAGGATTTTAAATATTATTGGCTTTAGATTCAAACTTGTTCTATCACAAGGACATATTTTATGCATAATATATATTAAGTATATATAATGGAGGTATTTATTATATTATATTAAATATATTAATATTAATTTATTTTCTAGTATGTAATTAATACATATATATTTGGTTTCTCTATATATTTCAAGTAGATAAGATGTAAACCATCCAAACCGTTTACGGTTTGAATTACAGCTCATGATCTAGTAAGAAATGAAGTTATTTGTTATGAATTAGATTGATATTCATTAATTAACATTGTTGAAATAAATAGATAATACTCAAAAATTCGACAAGGCATTAAATGAATGAAGGCGTTGTTATAGTGATCCCACTTGACGTGATTATCATAATAATCTCATTTTTAATTCATTGTGGTTTATCAATCCACCTAATAATGACCTTTAGAGTTCAATCTTATAGTCATTTAGTTTTTCCTATGTGATTTTCTTAATTGGAACCCAAACCAAAAACCTCTCTACATACCTTAGTTTTTGTTATATTAGTTCATCTTACCCTAGCTTCTGTTGCATTAAGTTCTGGTTACCTTAGCTTTTGGCTACCTTAGCTTTTGTTACCTTAGTTTATGTTACATTGGCTTCTGGTTACATTAGCTTCTGAATACATTGCTGGTTGTTGAGGATTTTGTGGCGTTTGAGGCTTAGAGACATGAGGTAGAGATAGAATTTGTGGTTATTAACAAAATAAGAGATTAAATTAGAGACTAAAGCTCTAGCTTTAGCATTAATTGGAGTTTTGGCTTGAAGGGTGGCAAAAGGTAACCCATCTGAGTATTATTCCTCGGAAGGGTGGCTTAACCTTCAACCTTTTCACTATTCGGTCAACCCAACCAAAGGTGGCCGGTGTGAAATTTCATGGAAGTTAGGTACCTTAAGCAAACTCCCCCTCCCCCCCCAAATCACAGTAGCTATGGACAAATTTAAGATGAATCTGGGATGTTTTAGATCGGATGAAGAGCGATTCTGTGAGGGATGAAATAATGGATTTAGGATGAATTTAGGTGGTTTACACGGAGGAGTAGGACGCATGAATGAAGGTGATGTAATTGAATGATTATACTAGATTGAAGGTCATTATTTGGAGGTACTAGAGTGGTCCACCAATCCAGCCAATCTTGTGGGTTGTTACTTCACTTAGAGTAGCAATTATCACCACACAAGGTTTAATTTCATAGTGGCCCACGCACAACATTTAGGTTTCCAATGAAGAGTCCAACCTCCCCCCCCCCAATTAGTGGGGCTCTTACATTCATTCAGTAAGTAATAATTTATTCATATTTTTGTTGTTTTTTGTTTTCATATGTATCTTACAATTAGTATATCAGACTCAATTCATTTGTGTGTCCTCTGCAAAGCATACCAATTGTGGAGGTCCCTAACATGCCAACTTGCAACATATCGGAGAACATAGACAATGCATGACACCAGATGTTGAGGAAAAAATGGTGGATATTTTTTATGCCACATCAGACGACCTTGCTTGTGCTATCATCCATATATCTCGATTTTGAAAGTACCTCAATTATGGACACAAATGAAAGGGCCCTGATAGACTAGAGTTGGTGTTGTGTGTCATTCGTTATCAAGGGTCTCCGCCAATCTTGCAAAAGGCATTGACAAGTACACATCAAATTTTCACGACATACTTCCTCACCTTGAAGGCAAGCATTGATTTCGTAGCACACAATGCAAATTGTCTAATGACCTCAATTTGGCAAAGGAATCTTATTGTCCTAACTGTGTCACCTTTAATACACCAAAAATCCCTACCACTTTGTTGCATTAGATGCCTTTTGAGCCCCCATGTTGGACAAGTAATCAAGCCAAAAGGTTGACAACATGTCTTGGCATATAGCCCACACTAGTCCAAAATCAAGAGTAGTGTGTTGTGCCTTGCAAAGTTTTACGCATGCAAAATGCATCTCCAAAATAAGATCCAACATAAGAATGCCATGCTTCAAAAGTTTTTTCAAGCCTACCAACATGAAGGAGTCTAGGCAACAAATGATGTGGTTATGTCTTTCTAACATTAAACTGTGCATGAAGGGTAGTGTTCGATCATGAATCCTCAACAAGCATGGAATGCCTTTCACATGGCTAGTAAAGATTAATACAAACTTAATTGGTGTTGAGATCTTTTTTATGGAAGATGCAAGCTTCAAATTGGAGTGGTTTCACCGCCATTTTTTCCTTGTTGTGAAGGATGTCCTTAGCAATCCACCTGTGAAGCATCTAACCATGCAGGACGGAAAACAAATTTGATGATGTGAGCTTACAAATGACCATTTCTTAAAGATGGATCTTGCTCATTTCTTGACATTCACATTATGAAGAGCATTGCAATTAAGTCCGCCTACAAATGACAGGGTTTATATTGTGTCGAACCATAATAACGCCACTCCAGAGGTCAAGCATGTGTTGATGGTCAACAAATATCCTAGGTGTAGTTGCCCAAATTATCACGACATGTATTCTGCAAGCATTGGTGCGAGAGGAAATATTTTCCTTGTAAATACTTGTATTGCTTGCTCTTTGTTGACTTTAGGGTCGATCCTCGTGTGGACCTTTGTATCCACAGTTCCATTTGAAGTAGAGAAGAGTTTGTCAAGTTATTGGCATGTGATCCTATGATGTGCATGTGGATTTTTTTTGATATCTATGATGAGGTCATTGACATACTCTTGGATTTTTAGAACTATGCAAGGTGCCTATGGTAGTTGGCAGAACATTTGTTTTCTCCAATGTGGCCATCTGCATTTTGGTGAAAATGGATTATGTTTTTTTAATTTGTTTGGCATGCAATTATAATACTTAAATATCATTTTCTTACCATATGTCATATGTTTGGTTGTCAACCACTCTGTTTGAATTGAACTTTAGGCACCATACTATATGGAGTCAAACGTATTTGCAATGACAATGTCCATAGAATGTTTCTAGATTCTAAGTCTAATCAACACAACTTGGAGTATTTCATAGTAGTTGACAATTAAAAAAATTGGCACATAAAAAAAACACTTAATATTTTACTTGGATTGTATCCATGCTAAACAAGTTTCACATCCAAAGTCTACATCCCTATTTGCATTCACAATTAGGTTGCAGGTGGAAGCTGCCCGCAATAATTTATTCCTCCAAACAAAAACAAAAAAAGGTTGAAATCCTAAAGTTTGGAACCAAGTGGATTTCCAAGTGATTTTGTCATAACATTATTCAACTGAGTAACTAGGTTGCATGGGGCCAAGAATACATCGTGTAAGGTGCTAGAATCATGCCTTACGGATGCTTGTCAATAAGTAAATTCAACCTGAAAAGCGAGTGAGATTTAGGTGAAGCAATGTCACTGAGTATTATTAAAATGGAGCAACAGCTGATAATAGCTGGATAATATTATGATACACTCCCAACAATAGGATGGAATTCACGGCAAGCACTTGATATGAATTTTGGCCTCCCTCTAGGATAATTTGAACAAGAAGTTTCCACCCCAATAACAAGTGGGGGTTGGATCCCACTTTTGCTTTATCAATGATCTCTCCCATAATCACATTCAACCTCTCAAATTCAACCATCGAATTTAATTGGTAGCTCATGGACTTCCAATATTTTTACAGGTTGCATGTAGATCTAAATATAGACCCGTGTACATGGGTATAGGGCCCTTTTTCATTCTCACAATCTACCGTCGTTCATTCTTCCCTTGGATCTAACCCACTTGCTTTATAGCCTTTAACACTACTTAACCGCAACTTAACTTGACATTTTGTCCTCGGAAGCACTTTGATTAATAATTTGGACAACCACTTTATGAAAGGCCAAGTTGGACAAGGCAAACTAAATTGGTGAATTGCTAAAAATATATTACATAATTCTCAATGGTAACAATACCATTGCTCCCAAGGGGGTCCCTAATTCTCAATAGTAACTTGATATTATGATATTATTGCTATGAGGAATCACAATACTATTTTAAGTTAGATGGTATACATCAATCTGGATATGTCGTCAAGCACTTGTATGTATGAAATTCATCTCACCATAAGCACTTTTAAAACATGCACCAAAATTAGCAAGTGTCAATTATGACATATATAATAAATCAATGAAATTACCAAAATGAAATTTACCATTTAATATAAATGAAATTCTGTTTGCATGTTTTGCATATTTATATATTCATCACATATATAAATTAAGACTCACAATGTCAAACATACCATATATTTTCAATTTAATGTGTATCATTTACATTTATACTGCAAAAAAATATTTTATATTTACAAAAGAAAGGTGACATTCAAAATTAAGCAATAATTTAAACTAGCAATCGTTAAAAATATTGAATCCCCTCAGGGGGTGTACTCCCTCTTATATTTTGCATACATGTGCACTCGGGACCTATTTATCGGGGGGCTATTTACCTTGCAGAAAAGATTATAAGGTATGGTATTTTTCAAAATAAAGGTAAATGCTTGTATTTTAATACACCCTATCAATAATTATAATTTTTTGGGGGAATCATTTAGAAATACCCTATTTTACTTATACTACATTTTCCCCCAAGTAACCAAGTTTTTTTACTATACCCCATTCTTTTTTCTCGGAGCCCAACTATTGTCCACTTTTTTCTTACACCGCATTTTGTTTCTTACACCCCAATTTTTTTTTGGTTCTGTAAATGACATTTTTTTTCATGAAGGACATTTCTCTTCTTACGACCATGAATTGTGAAGTTCAGCCACGATGCTGAACTCACATGAACTAAATCAAAACAATAAACCTACGAAGTCATTCATCCAAGATTTTTCAACAAAAAATTACCTCTTTTCATCCACTAGCACAGACCCTACCCTAGACCCGCTACCCCTAGTAATTGTTTCCACACTATTTTACATGTATTGATTAGATAAAAGAGGGCATTATATGTGATGGTATTTTACATGTAAACACGTTTCATTATTTAAAAAACCCTTATATTATAATATGTACATTTTTTTGCAGAATTTATCTACAATGAATATATTAGACCCTATTTTTTTATCGCACATTGTTTCTACGATTTTCACCAATGCCCCCCACCCCCACCCGCCGAGTGAATCCCACAAGACACTGTTATGGATTTGAATAATGTTATGTTTTTGATGAGTGTGGCATTTATATTATTGAAGATCTTGCATGGGAAGCATGAAACACATTTTACTGCAAGTGGAACAAGGCAGAACTCATCAACACCAATGACAATCTAGTGTACGAAATCATTCCTAGGTCTTTTGCATAAAATGACATCGTTCTTACAATTGGTGATGATGGATTGTGGCTCACGAATTCGTGAGCTTCATTTTTTGAAAATCCAATTTCCAATTGAAAAAATATAACTTTCATCTAAATTAAAGATTAAGATTGTGAAATCTTTACACGTCAAGTAATATATAATAGACTAAATTTAAGGGTAAATGAGACTCCAAATTTAACATATTCTGCATTTGTATTTGTATAGTCCTTTAAAAAAAGCTTTATCCGTTGAGTTTGAGCATGTAGAAATTAACTTTCTTTTGACGTTGGTCATATAATACCATAAATAACCAGAATTCAAAATCATAACATTATTAAGTGCGTCAGTGTGTTCTCACGGCCCCCAGGAATATAAGCTGGGATGCCGTCAGTTAGCTCACATTTAGACTGAATGTGAGCTAACTGACGGCATCCCGGCTGATATTCCTGGGGGCCGTGAGAACACACTGACGCACTTAATAATGTTATGATAATTCACATCAATATCAAATTAAAGTTTTCAAATGCCGGTCAATGTGAATTTTGATAATGTCACACATAAGTAAAGTTTAAAATATAAAAACCATAACTAATTATATCCAAAAAAATCCCAAAGGAGTAGAGAGAAAAAATTCAACAAGAAAGTTATAGCCATTAAAAAATAAGCATCCCCACCCCCACATTGTTTGGAGCACTTTTCATAAATTTCATCCATTTATCCAAGATTCAACGCCTCAAAATTATCCTTAAAAAATCATTTAAAAAATGGAGACATTTTTTATTTAAAAAATTTGCCAGCTCCCAATTAGATTGTAAAGTGGCACCCACAAAGGGTTGTGGAGAGGGCTAGGTTTAAGGGCCAATTCACATGGGGTCCTAAGTCCCAAGTCACTTGAGGTCAAGCCATGAAAAACCTCAACCATTGAGAGGATGGAAATTGGGACTTATCGCTTCACACAAGGTCCCAAGTTGTAAGTCCCAAGGTATGACACGCATGCCTACATGGCAGCACTTCTTGGAGACAAGACTTGGGACTTGGGTTGAGAGTGGGGCCGAGCAAAAGGCTACACCCAACTCTAAACATAAGTCCTGAGAATTGCTTTGCATAAAATAGTCAAGATCCGACTTTCATGAATACAAACCCATATTTTGATGGTGTCTTGAGGCTAAAACATTGGGACTTACTAAGGGCCACTTCACACACAAGCCAAGAGCTGTGATCATGAAATTGTGAGAGCCCAAAAGAAAGTGTCCAAAGGTTGTCCCAAGACACCTCCAAAATCATGTAGTGTGGTTACGGATTCTCAAGTGTAGTGTGAAGTCATATGTGACCGGGCCCTCAACCAAATGTTGTTTCAATGATTTTTTATTCATGCGGGTCCTCACACATGATAAAATAGAATAAATCAACGGTTGTGAGCGTTCGGAGTGCCATGGTCTCTTGGTTTGTGTTAGGCCTGCCTCCAACATGTGGTTTTTTAAAATAGTCCAAGTGACCATGAAACATGATCCATTCGGTGCCATGTAGGAATCCATGTAGACTTTACATCCATCTTGCATTCACATACTCCGTTGGTCCCTCAAGCGTAGTGTGAAGCGAATTTTGGACCGGCTCCGCCTTTTCCACCAATGAGAGTGCTTGAAGTGCAATGGTCATGGGCTCTCAGTCTCGTGTGTGAAGTGGCCCTAACATGAGTGGGAGTTGGGAGCCCATGTGAAGCGGCCCTACGTCCAAAAGAGAGTGGCAACGCCGGAGGCCGGCAAGTTTTGGGAGACAGATTGGCCATTCCACACAACCTTGAAGGTGCCAGAAGCAGCGCCTTGGTTGAGCACCACCAACGCCTTGTGCCCATCGGTGTTGCGGAACGCCACGCCCACGAAGTTGCCGTCACTGGATTGCGTGCTCCCGATCCTCACCGCGCCCGGCCACACGAACCTCGCAAAGTGCGCGATCGCATAGAACTCGACGTTGTAGGTGACTTGCCCCGAGCTCTGGTCGATGGAGACCACCCCCCGGCAATCGCTGCACCCACCGGTGTGGGGGTTACCGCTCGGGTCGAGCGCCAAGCTCCAGAACAGCACCGTCTTTGCCCAGTTGCGCGTGCCGCCGATGAAGAGGTTTTGCATGTTCCACTTCATGTTGGCGCCAAAGTCGTTGCTGCTGAACGTCCCGGAGCACTCGGTGAAGTAGATGTCTTTTTGCGGGTAGGCGTCGTGCATTTGCCCCATCGCGGTGTAAGAGCCGCTATAGCAATGCCACGCGGAGCCGGCGTAGTATGCAGAACCCTCGTTCATCACCGCCTCTGGGTACCACAACAGGTTCCAGTTGTGGTCCAACGACAAGAGCTTCACTCCAGTGCCGCTCATTTTCGAAGACAAATGATCCCTTACGAAGTTGAGCTCGTCATACCATTCATACTTCATCCCAGGGTATGAGTATGGCTCGTACTGCGGCTCGTTCTGGATGGTCATGGCGTCGAACGTCACCCCGTTGGCTTTGTATCCATCGTAAACCTTACAGAGGCCAAATTATCAGAGAATTAGTATTTAACTGTATACACTTTAAATCCTTTTGTGTGAATCGCATGTCTATTTATATTCCTATTGTGATTCATATACAATGTGTCACGATATACTTCTACCACTTCCACATTTGTGTAAGTTCATGAACTTAATTGCTACCGCATAATCACATTAGTATATTAGACCAATAGGTGTAATGTCAGTTTAAACATTCCAAGTTGAACACAAGTTGGAAGTTTGTGAAGTATAAGTTATGTTCTAACCTTCCGGAGGTAGTTCGCATAGTTCGGGTAGTAGGTGGTGTTGAGCTTCCCGTACGTTAAATTGTTGCTCGTTTTCATCCACGCGGGCGCCGACCACGGCGTGCCCATGTACTTCAAGCTTGCGTCGATGGCTTTGGCTTGCTGTGCGGTGGGGATGATGTAGGAGAGATCGTGGGCGATGGAGAAGCGGGTGAGGTTAGGATCCGCTGCGCCGTCATCATAGGTGTATTGCGAGAGAGCGATGTCAGACGAGCCAAGCGGGATGCGCAGGTAGCTGATGCCTGCGTTGCCGTCGTTGAACCCAAAGAGGCTTTGCATGACAGCAGCGCGGCCGGCAGATGAGAGCTTGGTCTGGATTAGCCAGGCCGCAGAGTCGGTGAGCGCCGCCCCAAAACCCTCCATGGTTTGGTAGGTGGTGCTCTCGTCGATCACAATTGTGGAGGCCGTGACGGTTGCGTCATTGGCCCATGTCCTACCTCCATCCCAGGAGATTAAGCGGCTGCGGTCGGGGTAAGTCACCCACACATCCGCACCATTGAAAGAACAAACATCTAGCACTACAACGATAAAGCCTAGAAATAAACACCATAATTTTGAGTTGGCCATCTTCCTTGACTGCTTCACGTGATCCAGCATCTTGTGAGACTCCAAGCAAGCTGGCGCAAATCACAGTTTGAATAACTCTTGCCATTTCCATTGCAACATAACAATATTCTCAAAGAGGGTAATTGTTCCTCCGCCCCTTCAACAAGGAATCAAAGTGCACCAAGGAAGCATCAAGTTGCACCATTCAAATCTGAAATTTTATCTGAGTTCACAAATTGCTCCTTTCAAGAGATCGAATCTCCCAACCTCAACTAGCATTCATGGACAGCGATCGCGAGCCTATCATGCTTACATTCTACACTTGAATGGTAGGGTCATGAATGTGGTAACATACAGAATTAGAAAGGGTCAAGGTAGTGTAGTTGGCTTAAGAATCTTATGAAGTGCGTTTTGTAGTACGAACATATGACGAGAATTAAACCTTGCCATTGTCTTGGTTGCGAAAATTTCACGTTTGAACGTCTAAAAGCATCTTTCAGCTCACAAATAGCCTGAGAACAAAAGAAATTTGTGAAGAACAATTGTGGGTTTAGACACATACCCTGTCACAAGAGCTTACAGAACTCCGCACCGGGAAGATCCTGGTGAATTCATTCAAAAACAAACCTCAGTTAGTCCATAGCACGAAAACTTAAGTGCCCTCAGCACTCCCCGCCTGGCACAAGTCCACAATCTCCCTCAACCATATCACAATTTGAAAAGCTCTACCACTTCATAATTCAGTCGACCAACTGCCCAGAATCACCACAACATCCGCAGCAAAAACATTAAACATACACACTCACTGCAAAAAAAACACATTCATTTAACCATCTCTGCTTCGACTGATGCAGCATCTCGTGCCACAATTCCAGTCTCCTCAACCACACATTGCCCACAAGGTGTTTTGCCACAGGGTGTTGTGGAGCTTTTGCCCATCAGGACAATTGGTGTCGAAAACCCCTCATTTTTGTACAGGTAAGTTAATAACCTTGACAAGACAAATAACCTCTGCATCAAGCCAATTCTCTAGAACTGTGGGTTTAGACAAACACCCTGTGGGCAAAGCTCCACAACACACCAGGGAAGTTCCTGATGATTTTACCAACAAATTAACATGGGGGTAATATCCTGGGTAGCTAATCTCGCAATTTACCACAAATCCACAAACTCCTCAATCCATCATGATATTAAAGTCTGGAAAGCTCAAACATAGATTTCTGGCGACCAGCTGCCCAGGATCACCACCACATCTGCAGCAAACCAAACATCCAATAGTACTACACCTATGCCCCCAAAAAAACAAACACATTGATCTGACAATCTTTTGAGACTACTCCAAGCCTAGTAGAACAAATCCGCAATCCTCCTCGAGCAAAATTGCCACACACTGCCATTGTCTTGGTGTTGAAAATTTCCTTATTGTAGATGACGTAATCCAACCCTTGAGAAGACAAACGACTTGTGAACGAAGCCAAAATCAGCCAATTTCCTAAAACAAATCTGAGTCTAGACACATACTCTGGGCGAGAGCAATCTTCTTTCTACACACACCTGTGACAATCCCGGTAAATTCACCAGCACGAATCCGTTGATTGAATCTTAACCCCAGCCGAAATCATCCCCTCAGGCGCTGACGTCGGCATCTAGCCAGCAAGAAACCACCGAAAATCTCGCACTAGCGGAGCAGAAACGTACGATGATGCACTTATACATACATCCATCCATCACAATTAAAACGTGCACTGCACCAAGTGCTGAGAAACTATGTGAGTTGACAGACTACATATGCAAGTGAGCAGACTTTCCAGACATTCCATCTCATATTCAGTGTAGATGCATCATGCGTTGTGTCACAATCTTGATGGCTCTACCTTGTAAGGAAGTTAACTTCTTGAAATTCTTGAACTCTTTTTCCTTGAATTCTTGAATGAGACCTTTTGCACAAGTTATTATACTTAAGTTAGCCGTTATGACTTTGGAGCGTGTTGACCAAATCAATGCAACCCATTGTTGTTCTTGACGTAATGATCAGGAAACTAGCATTTGCAGGTCCAATCCAGCTCCACCTTCACAAATACGTGGTTGACCTTCTAGACCCCAGTCACAATCAACTGCCGCGATAAGAAAGTCAATGTAGCAGCATCTGGGCCCTTTCATGGCCTGGGCTACACCGTGAAATATTTATGGTGTTTAGTGACAAGTGAACTATTTGCTAAGGGTTACACTACACTAATTATCCCAAATAGTGTGTGTTACTATTCGGAGTTACGCCCAGTGCAATAACGTCTTACTCAGGAGTTCAATTTTACTAACAAAAGTTCAATAGGTTGTTTAGACATTATACAAAATAATTGGCTTTGCTTGGTAAAATACTCCATTCTCATTAAATAGTTGTATCATTATGTAACTCCAAATAGTAACATGCACTAATTGGGATAATTAGTGTAGCTTAAATTGCTTAGAGACCTAGAAATATCACATCCGCTGATCATTACTTGTCAATATAGGTTGCCTCTTTACCCAAGCAAAATGAGTAACTTAGGCATAGTCCCCATTATAGAGTAAGCATTACAATAGTCTATTTCTATTAGGCCGGTGACAATAAATACCATAAGCAGTGTAGAACATGCTCAATAGTGTGACTACAACTAATTCCCGGACATTTATGTCACCCAAAGTCCCTCACCCTTGATTTCGTCCTAGCCCGAGTGTGAAATGTTGGACTGACACATAATAACTCCCTCCTCGGTGGTTCAATGTATAATTATTTCAACCAAAAGAGTGCGAGTGTTTAAAAACACTTACCTCAATGGTCAATCACCAATACATTCAAAAGTTACACACACCCCTTCCTACCTAATGAATCCAACACTTTAAGTCTAAACATCATAAGTCAAAAACTATAAGAGTGTGTCACTATTTTTTTGGAGGTTTGGACATAGTCTCGGTTTTTTGGCTCTCAAAAATTCATATGAAGTCCAAAAAATGAGTTCTTGGTATCCATGGATAAGTAATGAAGTCCTCTACATGATTATGCAATAATATTTCTACTGTAAAAAAGTATATGGTCGCAATTCTATGCTGTTCCCTTTGAATCGGCATTTTTTTACTATTTTTTGGAAGTTTGGACATAGTCTCGGTTTTTTGGTTTTCAAAAATTCATATGAAGCCCAAAAAATGAGTTCTTGGTATCCATGGATAGGTAATGAAGTCCTCTACATGAATATACAATAATGAATGCCTTGAGTATAAACCACATCTAATAATGTAAGGCTTATCTTCAAGACTAATTGATCTTGACTCTTCATCTTATAACCTCGTATACCTACGTGCCTCTCTCTTACTCCACACACACACAAGCTCACCTACTTCAATAATGTAACTTTGTAAGTCCAACAAAACTAAATGATCCAATGTTTCACAAACATAACCTTGTAAGTCTAAATAATTATAAGTATGGATATTATGAATCCAAGTACTATAATTTGAAGACTATAAATCACACTCTAAATTCTTCCAACCCAAGCTACTCCTAACAAGAAGTCAAGCCCACCTCAAGGCTAACTAGTCTTGGCTCTTCACCCTAAAACCATGCACACACACGTGCTCCTATCTTGCTTCCTACACACTCACACTTATAACACGTGGGGTGCCAAGGAGCACGAAGGAAAGAGGAAGAGAGAAGGAAGAATGAGGACTTATATAGTGAGTTGAGAGGGAGAGAGGGCATGAGGTAAGGATAAGGTGAGAGGATTAGAACCTCCAATCACAACCCCCTTAACCTTCTCCTTCTAAGTAGGGACTCATCCCATTCACAAGGCTCTTCCATTCCTAAACCAATAAGGTGGATCCTAATGTGGGCATTTAACCCGCGGACCCCCTCTCGCCTCACCTTACTCCATACTCACCTAGTCAAGGCATTACCTCATTGAACTCAAACCTTGAGACAATCACACAACACCCCCTAATGTCTAAACTTAATCCACACCACACTTCATTCTTTTTATATTTTTGTGAATAATTAATAACTGTTAAAACATAACTTCTAATGGTCTCAAAGACTTAAGAACATATGTGGGCACCATTTTGGGCTCACAATTTCATAAGTATCCAAAATTCACATTGTGTATGTGAGCGTAATTATTATAGTAGACCAAATTGGTGTATAAAATAAATTGTTGCATCAAATAAGTAAGTAGAGTATCACTACAAATTTTGATGAGAATCTTAAACCCTAATATCTATAGTAGCATATTTGCTCATACAACTCCACATGCTTGGAATATAAAATTGGCTCATCCTAGTAGCTCAAAACCTTAAGTCAATACAATAAGTCATGCTTTTCAAAACACGGGTGCAAGCACGGTAAAGTGGACAGCTCTTGATCCTTGCTCAGGTTTAAGTGAAAGTGATCCAAAACTATATACTAACTTTGAATTTTATAAAATAGAAATTCATAAACATTTAGAAAACATATGAATCTACAAAGCCAAGCAATTTATGTTCACAAAAAACAATTTCAAACAACGTATATGTATTTTAGAAGACAGTGCAAGTGGTGGTGCAAGTGGGTGTCATTGAAAAGATAATTGTCAAAAACTTGTTTAAAATACAATTACATTACATTAAATTGATTAATTTTTGAAAAAAAAATTACAATGACCTCAAGTTTATAATGAATTCAAGGAATATGAAAAGAAATTCCAAGTTCAAAATATTTAAGGTCATGAAATTTACGTTCAAAACTATATTTAGTCAGTTGCTTTTACGCGTCACTTTTGATGATAGGTTTTGAAGATCTCATATTGATATTCTATATTTGAGTACCTAACTTAACAATAGAGGTCATCATGAAAAATAATCTATTTTAAACAACATTTTGCTACTACTTATAGGCGTTTGACCAAGAAAATCATGGCTTTCATATACCGGAGCACTTTTTTGGTCCACTTTACTATGCTTGCACCCACACAACAACAATGACATCATATATTGTGGATGTCTTGCTCTTTGTGTTTCCCCCCCCCCTCCCCCCTCCAAACTTACTAGAGATGATAATGGTGTCAAATGTATTAAAATAAGGAAGTTGTGTTTTTTGTTTTTAAGTTGATTCAACTCTGGGATATAATTGGAGATCCCACTTTGGCCTTGGGACCCAATTGGGACAAATGACCCACATACCTATAGGGGTATGCTTTTACTTTATCTTCTAGAGTTTGGTACACTACAAGCAATTGAGACTTGGGCAACACATCATATATCTATGGAGAAATTTGCAAATCTATCATAATGATAGATTCATAGATTTTTCAATGAGGCAAGACAATTTTCATCAATGTTCAACGTGTTGCCCAAGTTTCATATGCTTGTAGTGGTTGTAGCATGAATGCTTATGTGATAAGAATTTAACAACATCATAGCCAACCAAATGCCATAATTTTGCCTCTTTGAGTTGGTCTCCACCAAATTTGAGGAGGTTTGGAAAAGGTTTGTCTCCATAGGTTTGTGGTTAATTCATCTCAACTAGGTTGCACTAGACCAATTCAAGTCTCTCATGTTTATTCTAGCATCAAATCAACCAAAGGTCCAGTTTAAAGACAAAGACAACTAGCCCTAGTCATCGGGGGACCCTTTCATATCTAACTCCATAGCATTGAATCTAACCAACACTAGATGTCTTGGTCTCTAAGTTGGGCCCCAACAACCATACCAAGGCAAAAATGAGAGCCTAGTAGAATCACACCCCCACCCCACAAATAAATATGTGGTTGATGCATCTCAATTGCCACAGGTTGCATTAGACAAATTCAGAGTCTCTAATGCATCCAAGGCCAAATCCAATAGAATGAAGATTGTGTGTTATGGTTGACAGTTGATTGCACTTGAATTCACCTTAGGTAGACTGCTAAGGGCCCAGCTCAAAGAGCATGACATATACACTATTTTGTCTAATTAGTGTGGGCTACCATTCGGAGTTATGCATTGCTATAACATTTTTACTGAGAGTATCATTGTTTACCCAAATAACATAAATAGTTAGTATGCACACTGAAGAATATGATATAACTTAGTTGGTAAAAACCGATAATGTCAGTAAAATTAATTCCAAATGGTAAACCCACACTAATTAGACAAAATCGTGTAGCCCTGCCCCTCCAACTCCGACGTGCAGAGAGTTCATCAGAGGTAGGTAAAGACCATCTATTTATCCATAGCAATAGAAAACCATGCGGCCACATAGCCACTCAGAATTACAGCTCAAATACAGTAGATGAAACGTTAATGCATTGTACTTGCCTTCCAAGATAGGGCCGGGGATTCGTGGCACTCAAGTATAATCATCCATGCGGATGAAAAAAACGCAGGAATCATCTAAATGACTATTTTTAGGCAATTTGATTCCGGAAATAGAGTCAAAGGCCCCGAATTAGTCTAGTGATGTCACGTTCGAATGAATCGGCCCTCAACCCCATAGGGGGGCTTTTTTTATTGGAGCCACTTCATCCACGATATCTTGGATGGATGTTCCTTAGTGAGTGCCACGAATCCCCAGCCCCAAGATAGGGTGATATACTTGACCAATAGCGGAGGCAAAAATAGAACATGGCATCATGAAGCTGTCAAGGTATTGTGTTTTGGTAATCATCTCAGCTGCCATATTGTGGCAAAGCTTGTGGAGGATGACATTGCATTGTGCACGAAGTTACAGTCAGTGGGCCTACCATGCACACATTTCTGATGAGCCCACGTCTCCGAGGATACTTAACACCCGGTTAGTACCATGTATAGTAGAGGCGCCTACTCTCGATCAGGACCCCATCAGCAATTTGTAGGATGCCAGAAATTCGATCAGGCAGAGTCTGAATATCAATCTGGTAAGGATTGAATTTCATTCTGGTCACAACCAATAGTGCCATGACACATGTCTTGGTTTCGAGTTCTAAAATGAGTAGTGAGCGGTTAAAATGAGCACTTATGGTAGACTCTAGACATTGATAATATGTTCGGACCAACTTTTGGCTTCAAAAATTCACAATAATTTTGATTTAATGAATAAAATTACCAAATAAATTGCAGTCTTCCTTACTATTTCTATCTTCCTACATGTGAAAATCGCACCGCCTTATACTTCTCTAGATTTGACGCAAAATCTCTCAAGTGATCGGTTAGAGGTGTCTCTACCCTAGATGATTAACAGGTCCAAATCAAAGGCCGTATCCATGCACGTAGTCTATTGGATACACATGTCATTTTGGCGTCCACTGTTGGAACCACACTCAAATTTACCATATTAGGTCCTTTTAGCCTACACTTCCTAGGGAATTTGAACCTTTGCTAACAACAAGAGGCCAACATGATCAAGGACGTACATTTGATCACACCATCAATATCTCCAGTAATTATAAGATCTAAAAAGAACTGTGCAAGGTGGAAATAGGGAGAACCACATGTTGTCCTACATGCATCATGCGCAGAAGTTAGGGCCCAATGCATGAATTCGTGTATCAAGGGTAAGAGCAATATCTATCGTCTCTGGAAAAATAATTCACTGAATAATGAGTTATCCGGGGGCAAAACCATATGCTCAAACCCACACACAAAACCCTCGTGATTTTCAAATCCTTATTCTCATCATTGTTCTTGAGAAAAGCATCCCTTTAAAGTCATTTGACCATGAAATGGATCGTGATAGGGTTGCCTCTCTATCACGAATCAGTGGTGGGCATGAAATGTGTATGATCTGTATGGACATTTATGGGTGAGATGAACATGCTGCATTGGTGTATCCTACGTTGGAGTTATCAAGAGCAAGAGTGAAACACTCAACCTTTTGCTAACATGTCATCAAATCTAGTAACGGCCAGGCCTAATGGTTTGTTAAATTTCAAGTGTTTGGTTAACCAAAGGAGGGCTGCTTGAGACAATTTGTGAATCCATTCGAAATACCCTAAGCTGACAAGGACCAGGTGAATTTCATCAGGAATACAAGGGCACACACCAACCTGATGGCACAACAATTGCTGCTGCAAGTGATTGTGCAAGGCAATAAAGAGATGCTTCAAAAGACTAAACGAAATTGCTTGACAATGGAGTGCATCAAACCCCTCTGCAAACTGTCAATAAAAGAGCACCCTCAAAATCCAAGCACTCATTTCCTGGGCTCCAGGGTCATTTTGAAATCAAAGAGGACACATGGCTCAGGCTTATTATCTTGAATTTTTCAGGAATATTGAACCCTCTTCAAAACCTGCTGTTCAGCCACTGGGTAATGTGCAATCACATGTCAAATCATATTTATATCAATGAATTGGTAACTGTACAGAATACACAATTATACTACTGTATAACTACGTACATTACTTTGGTATGCACAAATACCACTCGATCAGATGAAGGTCAACAATCAGAAAAACCTTACTGCATCATGATTCTTAAAGGATGAACCAGAGAGTTGAAAGCAGCATCCCTTGCTTTGCAATTTTTCCAGGAAGCAGCCAAGATTAAAATATTTGTCAGGAAGCGATTGCTATGATGTAAAACCAATATACACTTCCAGGTCGTAATGCAGATAGCTTGCAATTGCACCAGAGAGATGCATCCCAGCTACTTGAGATGAACATGACATCCTGCTCCCCAAAGGATGGTCCCTGATTGATGGACAAAGAGCCACTTCCAGCGAGAACTCTGTACATAAGCAGCCAGCACATCCTTATTTATATACATCATCTTGCCAAAAATTATAGTTTTCATGAAATACTAAATGGGCCATACACTGTTACTCATGCAAATTAGAACACCTGAAGCTTAAGATGTCATCAAATACTGACATATTATACTCAAAAGCTAACCACAACGCCATCCTCTGCCCAGAAGCTTGATTGCAGATCATACAAAACAGGAATATTCTTATGTGAGCCACTACAACATACTGACTCACGTATTACAATGGACCAGTAAATTCAGCAGAGAGAACGAACAGCTGTAAACAAAGCGATAACAACTCCAAACTCTTCATTCACAAGCTTCACCAGCTAAATTGGACATGACAAACAAACTTGTCATGCACAGAATGCAAAATAATACATTGAATGTTCTAAGTTTCTTGTTGATTTGAGTGCAACTTCATAGCCACACATGCCCCAGCGCTCTGAAATAAGGTGTGACCTTCTAAAATCGATGGTGGGATGCATGTCAAGAATGAATTCTTACCAGATATTGATCAACTTTGTTAAGTCCTCTTTTAGCAGACCTGAGCCAATGCCAAGCAAGTGATCCACCTGCAGAATAGTCATCTAAGACGTTCAGCTCCGTTCATGGACAGAGAGCTTAGCTACAACTCATCGAGACCCATGGCCTCGCATGTCAACCAACTTGGTGAGCCTACACTAGTACCCATGTCAAACCAAAGCCACATGTATCGACGATACAGGGTGGTGTTGGGAAGCTAGACACTTACATGATATATCAAGCATGTCGCAGACCAAGGTCATTCTTTTGCAGCTAGGTCACTCGGGGTTTAAGCCCTTTCCAACAGCTCCATTTACAGGGGCAACCTCGACGGCCCACATTGCAAAGAAAAAACACCACATCAAATGCACATGTCATCATCGTCAAGTTGAACTGCCATATCCAGAACAGACATCATCATCATTCTCATCACCCATCCCATCACAAAAACCTCCCCGTAACCTTTGCCTAAGGGCGTTCGTCTCATGTTGCATCATGAAGAGTTGCTCTTTCAAACTCGAATTCTCGTCCTCCAAGTAAGCAATGTGCCTTTCCTGCTCTGCAAGCCGGAAGTCCATCACATGTGACATGTTATTAACATCATTTCCAGATGTAGGATGGATCATGACGAACCGGCTCACATCCTGGTCCAGTCGCATCTCTACCTGCTGTACAGAAAGTGCACTGGATAGACGAGCCTCCACATCATGAGATTGGCCTGAGGCGGCCACCTCATCATCCACATCAGCACTGGCATTTGACATGCCACCAGCAATTGCCCGAAGGTGGATGAGACCTGCCATAGAGCCATACCCATCAACAACCAAATCCTTAACGTCCTCTACAAGATCCTTAACCCCTCTACTCCGACATTCTCGTAATTGAAAAGCACCAGACCCCATTAAAGGTTTACTAGCAGGGGAAATTAGCGATGCCAAACCCCCGGATTGACGAACACTCATCAAGAATGAGCTGTTGTTGAAGGGGGCTTTAGGCACACTCTTCCTCCTCTTGCTAAACCGCTTCCTGGTCCTTATTTGCTTCTGTCGTTGAAAATCTCTCCATCTCGGGCACTCCTGGATGGCTGCCCCAAAGAAAAACTCTCCTCCTTGTTGCCTCCTCGGTCTGTAGCTATTCCACTGACTTCTCCACTGGCTTTTCTGCAATGGATGATGATCCCCTTTGCGAACTCCATAGCTGGCCTGCTGACAAGCCAAATGCATCATGGGAGGCTCCATTGAGCACAATGTGCAAACGATGCCAAAAGTACCAACACAGAAACGGGGAGAAAACGTAGCAAAGCGATCTCCCCTCTTTCTGTTTCTCCTCTCACAAAACAAACTATTCTAGAACTACAAAGCCCGCCGTGGTTCATTCAGGCTTGGAAGTGTGCAGCTATGCAGTTCAAACCCTTAACTCAACAACTGGCTCCGCAAAGATGACGGCTCTAAAAAAATGTCATGTAATGTATGATTCTTTGTGAGATAGAAACAAAACTACTTAAGTTATACAACAACAACGCTGGCCGTGATGACCACTTCAAGCTTGGAGAGTACACAATGTGCAGCACACTCAATCCGCAATATTGGCTTCGTGAAGAAAAAGACCGAACAAATTGATGTATCTTGTGAGACAGAAACCGAAGCCGGGCTGGCCGTGACTAAATCATGGCTTGCAAAGTGCATATGCGATGATGCTTGGATGGTGATCTTGGGGAGAGGCTCGTTCTCGGAGACTGATTTGTCCGTTCGCAAAAGCTGGCTGGCTTTGTCCGTCTAGGGTTTCCCTAGCTAGGGTCGTAGGCCTACCAGACCTAGGAGATGAAGATGTGTACCTACTACCTGCCCTTCTTATCGTCGCTTATTGAACTTCACACTAATTTAAGGTAGTGTGGCCCACACTATTCATCGTCGACCCACATGATGATCTCGCAATTACCGGGTGACAATCGGAGAAGGTGGCATCGGACACTTGTTGTTGCAAGTCGCGAAGGTCACTTTAAGGGTCACTTCACACACGAGCCAGGGGTTGTGACCATGTAATTGTGAGGGCCCTTAATCTCATCCAGAGGTCGTACCAGTTGTTCAACTAACACGGTATGTCAAAATTTGCGTATGCCCGATCTCTTGGAGGTTGGCTTGATGCAAATTTTGAAACATTCTAATTTTATAATCTACTAGGTAGGAATCCATGTACTTTTCATCCATGCTAATTTCTTTGGCCTTAGACCTTCATCTTCTAATGTGAAGTGAACTTGGACGGTCTCAGCCTTTTCAACCAATGAAAGATCTTAGAATGCAATGATCACATGCTTTCAGTCTCGTGTGTGAAGTGGCCCTAATTAATATGGCACACTATTTTCAACATCACATGTTCAGTACATGAGAGGTGTTTTTTGGACCACGAATAAATTATGTGTAATTTTCATTATGCCTTCATATTCAAGCAACATGTTGCAACCAATTGTATGTGTATTGGAGGGTTAGTGGTCTTAGGGTGAGTTTCCAAGTAGCCACTTGCCCACCAAACTCTAGTGGGAATAAGGACAAAACTTACCCAAATATAAATGGAATCTAGTGGGGTATTTTAATTGAAATCATCCAAGTTGAATGGCCTCATAGATGGCACATTGGTGTGGAGATAAAAAGGTTGTGGAAGAATGCATTTCATTCCAAGTGGTTTTAACCAAAGAAATAAATTATTACATGAACAACATCATGACTATTAGTCATGAGAGTTTGTTCATGCACATTGACCTAGGTTACCCTGGATCCTTCTACGACATCACAATTTTAAGACACTTTCGATTTTATCGAGAGTGGCAAACAAGGTTCACACATACCGATGATTACTTTTGGATATTTATCGAGGGATTTGGGGTTGAAAGGTGAAGATATGTTGATTATGCATGGGATGGTATTTAAAGTTCCTCCCGGTGTTGATGATCTAGCTCTCAAATCTTACAATAAGATGCACGCAAGGTACCTTTTGCAAGTAAAATGGGGTACAAGTGGGTTTAAAAAGAAAATGGCAATGATTAACGAAGAGGTTTGATTGTATTAAACCCATGTACAATCACCTTTTTTTTGTTTGTGTGCATTGATGATTAATTTTCTACATAAGCGGCGAATGGACTTCGCATAGTAGATCGGCGATCACATTAATGCCAATGCATTGAGTGGTTGGGAAAGAGATCATTAAATTCTTCTTTCTTTTGTACCTATAAAACTACATATGTGCATTCTACATTGCAAACCATAAATTCTAGCCTACTCAAGTTGAAGCCAAAAGCACTCTCACAAGTTCTTAACTCACATACTTAGTCTACTCAAGTTGAATTCATAAGCACTTTGACAAGTTCTCCACTCACATGCTTAGCCTACTCAAATGAACTATCAAATGTACATAGAAATGAATGTCATTTTCTATTGAAATAAACACACACAAAAAGATAGTTGAAACCAAATGTATTGCATAAGGAGCCTATAAGCTTAACAACATTCTAACTGGAGCCTTCATGTCGTCTTCCTCAAGCACTCCAAGCTCCATAGTTACTCTTAAGTTATTGATTTTGGCGGCTATTGTCCTTGCTTCAAGTAGATTGTCACACTTCAACGAACCGGTCTTCAATTTGAACGATTATTTAAAATTTTCTAAAACTATGTCATTTGAGAATATAATAATTGTGAATGATAGGCAATAATCACTATCAAGGGTAATGGAATGCAGTCCTTTAATTACTCAAAAAAGAAAAGCATTGAATGTAGAGCATTAAATTGTTTATTGTCATAAGATGATGATTGTCAAAAGTATAAGAATCAATAAGATTCAAATAAACTCATATGGTTTGTGAGAAATGGGAATTGAAATATCCCATATGCATTGTATGAACCAAGGAAAAAAATGCAGTAAAGGACAAGACAAGGGGTGATGGTAACCATCTCATTCCACGCATTATTCATATGCCTTTGTGTATGTGTATGTGCTTATGCAATCTGATCTCTAGTTCTATTATGCTTTAATAGATCCACCACGTCAATGTTCCTCATTTGCTCAATCATTCCAAGTCCCAGTGCAACCATTTGTGACAATTTGTTTTACCCTAAATGCAGGTTCCAATTCAACAACACACTAGATGCCACATCATATTGGTAATATACAATCAAGCACCAATGCAAATACAAAATGTAGCTAAATCTTGCTGCAATGCAGGCTTTTGAAGCACTCATCGTCTATCCTCAAAACTAATCGAATGCTTCAGCAAAAGGGTAGTTTCTCGTTCTAAAGCAGTAGCAACATCGGACCTCTGTTTTTTTGACATCATCTTCTTGCTTCTCAAAGTCAAATGCAAAGGCACCCATGCACGCGTGAATGCTGAACTTCTTTGCGGTACCACGACAGGAGGAGAAACAGCAACAACAACTGTGAAAGTTTGCAAAACCGTCCGTGTAATCGCCCCAAATGGCAGGGTTCTGCACCTCAAATCTCTGATTTTCCATGTCTGAGAAGTCCATAAACCGGACGGGGTTGTCGCTATACGGTGAGAAGACGTCGCGAGCAATCGGCCAATCCTTGTAGATTGGGGCGTCGAAAGGAGGCAAGGACAAGGGGTGGATCACGTCGTTTGTTTGCAAATCGGATTGATCAGAAAGTTCCCAATTAGATCTGTCCTCCGACTCTGGAGGTAGAATCCCAGGCCAGATGCGGACATGATTGTGTCTTCTCGTGTACCACAAGACGACCAGTGACCACGCTGCTGCAGTCCATTGCAGCCAGAATATTGCATCACTGACGTTCGACCTGATGAGCCGCACAAGTACCCACACATCAATTGCAACATTGATAGTGGCAAAAGCAACCTGCCCCAACACAGTTGGCAGATTCGTGGTGCCCAGGTAGCCTCGGTCATGGTGAGTATCGCCAATGATGACGGGCGGCCGTTCGAAGAGCTGCGAGGTTAACAAGACTGACATCCACACAATGGCAACCTCTACAAGGTAGGTTACGATCATCCGTGCCACATTTCTGCAGCCGTCGACATGGTTGTATCTAGGCCACAGAACAAGCCAGAATAGTAACGAGTAGGCTACAATGACAAGGAGGTACAATGCAATCTGGACGTACAACCAAAGATGATGCCTACGCGCTTCTGTCACTTCATCAGGGTGGAGGCCATCACAGTGCGCTTCGCGCATTCGTCGATCCGCTCGTTGTTCCTTGCCATTTTTTTCCCTAACCACTTGATGCTCGCATGTTCAGTCCACAAGTTGCCACACTCCACGAATAATACTTTTGCAACAGCTTTCAGGACCACAAGTCCTGCCATTCTTGCAACAGCGAGCCAGTACGTCTTTCCATCCACACTTTTCAAAATTTGATAGACTAGAGAAAACGCCCTGAGGTAGTAATTTACAAGGCCACTGTTCTTCATTTGCTCGATCATTCCACATCTCAGTGCAACCATTTGCGCCAGTTCGTTTCCCCCTAACCGCAGGTTCCAGTTCGTGAGCACATCATGTGGCACAAAATACGTCTCAGTGGTTGAGAGTAACCATAACCAAAACCTTGTTGAATATTGCATTGCCACGCAACACCACACTATCGCAATCGTTAGACCCAAACGCACGCTCTTCTCATGTTTGCTGAGCTCGTGGGTTGCAGGTCGGTCTTGATCACATACTGGCTCCGCACTTGCATTGACCAATAACAGGCTTCCCAACAAAACCTTCAGTACTGCCACAGCAGTGGAACTGGATGCCATTCTTAAGTCTATTATCCAACAGGCCGGAATTCAAAAGGTGTGTGGAGCTTCCGCCTGCTCGTGATGGGACAAACAAAGAAGTTCAAAGCAGAATGTCAATTCTAGATTTTCCCAACCAATTCAGCTGCAAGAGTGATGACCAACCATATTAGTATGTAGCATATATTACACTAGTGAATGAATGGACTGTCATCATCATGTGTCAATTCCAAATCTTCAAACACAGATGTAGGTTCTCGCAGGTTTTCAAAACTGGGGCAAGGTTGAACTGAAAATATTAGAAATATGAAAACAGAGTAACACCAGGCTTTGTATTTTCCTGATGACCGATAGGAGATGTATACAAGGGCTGGAATACAAACTTAACAGTCAAATGTATAAATCTAAGAAATACATGACTCTTGGCGTTAATTTCCTACATGACGTTTCTATCAAGGATCAGCAACACTGGTCTGACAGACGGTCCTGGCAACTACAAAATTTACGTTCTTAGTCCTTTTGGGCTCCAGTCTTTTATCATCTAACCTATGCAGTCCAATGCCTCACCTTCACCGAGTTCTCTAAGAAGGCTCTAGTGCATTACAGGAGTAAAAGTGCCACTCAGTAATTGGAGCGAGCGACACAGGGGAGTTCGAAACCACGCTTGACTACAAATGTTCACCACCAATTCGAGCGTCCAACTAAATTCTGGTTAGTCATTTCAATGTGACTTTGATTTCCTGCAACAAACCATGGAAGGACAGAAACCATACACGAACAGCATTACCCGAATCCTTTCCATCTTGAGTTGAGTTTTGAAGAGTATTGCCTTGTACATATAGCATCAGGTATTCATTCCAGGTCACTACGACCGACATCTTAAAAACGACTTCTCACAGATAGGAAGCAAATAACCTCCGAGCCCGGACTAATGTAAACTCAAGTGCCTGAATTTAGTAAAAGCGACCACAAAAATTTCTCTTGACTGCCTCCCATGTTCAAACTCTAATTGCTCCCTTCAATTGCCTCCGACCAACAAAAAAACCGAAATGAGCTAAACTGCACATAGAGTAGGTGTGTACCCTCGACAAACCACCAAATGCATAGAAAGCGTGCCAAGGGAAACGATGCATGATCCCCTTCATGAATTAATTCACATGAAGACAATAACAATCTCGAAAATAGAAGAGAAAATAGAAATAATTCAAGCATACGTCATTGCGCAATAGCAAAGCATTTTCCGCTAAATGAACAGGATGATGATAGATGCAAGAGCAGAGGAAAAGGTGAAGAAGAATCTCGATCATCTCAACGGATGAACAAGGAAACAAGGGAGAAAGAAGGAAAGACGTGAACACAAAGTCCTTGATACTTCGTAACAAATCCTGAAAAATATGCAACCGAATAGACTGACAACAATGATCCACTCACCATACAATTATGGCTACACGGTAACGAGCCTCGGATGACCAGACATGAGCGATGACAATGTACTGAACCCACCTTAATCATCGTAAGCGATATTGTTTGCGCAGTGCAACTTAAAAGACTAATACCTAATGCAACTCGTTAACTAGCCTAGGAAACGAACGATTCGGAGTATTAGTACAATCTAGCGGCACAATGATTAACTTCATCTCAAGCCCAACCACTTATAACTACAACGACGAAAACACGTACAAGGGATATTTCAATGTCACTCGATGCCACTCGCAATTTTGATCGATCGATCGTCATCCCATCCACTTCCCATGCGAAGAAATCCGCCTCGATCAAACCCCAACCTGTAAAATGTGGTCCTCGGCGAGATTCGTTTGCCATCTTCGTAGAAGAGTGGGATGGCTCCCGACTTCTCGCCGACAGGGGCAGTGAGAGCATCGAGGATTCCTAGTACTTCCTTATTACACCACCAACATCGCCATTGGTGAATTCCACCGACACACAGGTCAACCAAGTCACCGCGTTGGACCGAATGCAATTTCCGACGCCGGCTGCCGCGGCAGCATCTCACCTACCACGAATACTTTTACATGGCAGATCGGAGGGGTTGATTGCCCCGCCATGTTGCAAAATGGGACTCTCGATTGTCAATTTCAAATGACCGGATCTTGCTCAACAATAGCTGGCCCTCGCAGCCTTAACTTAGAGCATCACCACCCATGAATGAAGCTGAACTGCAAAAGTTTAAACACAAAACAGAGATTCATCCAGGTTCAGTTTGGGTAGGAGGCATATGCCCCACCCACAAACTCGCTTTTGAGCCCGACTTCAAATCAATCAGGCGTCGCTATTGCTTGGCGAGATTAACAAAAGGGGGAGCAAAACCACTTTACCCTCCTTGGAGTATAATAGTATATTATATTCCTTGGAGGAGTATAATACTCTTGTCTTATTCTCGATTCATTGGAGTTCAGGTCAGCTTGGTGCACTGAAAACTTGCTCCGTTTTGCAGGACAATCACTGCACTGAGGTTGCCCTCGATGTTCAGTTCATCCAATTTTCAGATGGGTGGGGCAATTCCAAACTGAACTGAACTGAACTGAATTACTCTACATCCATTTTGCAATTCAGTCCGCTACTGGTGGCAATGCTCTTAAGGCCGGTTTACACCATGGCCCATGAAGTCTGACCATTTAAGATGGCCTTTTTCCATGGTCCAACTTCCATGGTCCGATTTCTTAAGAAATCAATTCACAAAGCCTTTGGGCACCTCACTAGTTGTAAACCGAATGTGGACCAAGAAGAATGACCATGCATCAAAAAGTCAATGTGTTTATTTTTTGAATATATGTCTAAAAAGGCCGCTTTTGGAAGATAATAATAATATTATTATTATTTTAAAAATCGAGTTTGACCATTCTTTTTGTCTTCTCTTCCCCAAAAAAGTTCATTAAAAATTCATTATAACAATATTTCTTTGTCATGGGCCCTTGCCTTTTTCTACCAGAGCACCTCTTTTGCCTCTTCCATCACAAAACTCGTTGAACCATGTTCAATGGATAGTGTAGGCCTTAAAATATGTATTTTGGGGACCTCAAACTCCATGGTCACTCTGACATTTTTCCCTTGGGGTAAACCGAAGTGGTCCCAGAACGAGTTCAACAACCAATCACAAATTTTACAGGGCCTTGGGACAACTTCATGGCCCATGGTGTAAACAACCACTTATAGTGATCCCATAAAGTCCCTCAAAGAGTGATGAGACGTGGAGTTTGATCCATCTTTAAGAGAATTTGATATTAAGCACTTCATAATTATTCCTATGTGGGAGCATGTTTTTAAAGTTGGGTAAAATTGGCGGGCTTCTTCTTGCAATCTCAAAAACTTTGAGGGGATTTTAGGATTTAAAACATGATTTGTACATGGGTCCCACCACCTAAAATCATGGATTAGCTTACGTAGAGATAGCTTGTTCTACCCTTCCTAGTATGACAAGCTAGAAAGTTTTTTTTCCAAAAAGAAAAAACCCAAGACCACTCTTTGAGCATGTTCATTTAAGCCATGAGAAAACTTAAGTGAATGTACAGATACTACACTCTTAAACTCACTTTTTATCCAACTCACCAAGAGTTTGATCCCTAGAGTTTATGAACAATTCTCTCAAGGACCAAACGCCAAGTTTCATGCCTCTTGAGAAACATTACAGATAACTCTATGTGCTAACAACCTTCCAACAATCTATGGTATATGTAATTTCAATGAATCACATCAAGAATTTTCTAGGAAAATGTTGAGATGTATTATTATTTATATATTCCATAGTTTTACTCTTAAACTCATTACACTGGAAATCCAAAATTATCTTTTATACCGCATGGATATGATCATTTGGTGGTGCCTCAACTTCTTTGCCTGGTGATTCTCATGAAACCCTTGGAAGTGTTACTTCATATCATTCCTCAGAAAATGCTCCACCCCTCAGGCATTTAAGGGTTAAAAAAAACTCTCGGTAGCATCTCCCTGGGATTTACTTAATTTTGAAGTTTGTACTTGCAAGCATGCACCCAAGAGCCAACCTACCACAGAAAAATATTCTTCAATCAAATGGCAAATAATATACAGTAGTGGCATTTGCACCCAACCCTCCAGTAAAGGAACCGCACAGTGGATTTGAATTTATTGAGACATAGTGATTTGAAAAAGTTGTATAAAACCTCAGCAGTAGAGTGGTGACACAAGGTTTATCAGTTTCCACCTCTTCAAATTTGGCAGTGACGTGCAACTCATGATCACATTCCACCATTTTGATGTAACTTAATCCCCCACTTGAGGCATTAAGGCATCGCGACACATGGCTAATTCTTATTATATATCATTGGGAAGAATTTGATGCAGGGTCGTGAAAACCTTTAAAGCTTTCTTGCCACATAAGATTGTATGGTGTTTTGGTTGTGGATCAATTACTACTTTCTAGAGGCAGGTCACGCTCACAAATAATCCCTTGACTAGAGTAGCACCCTAATTATAATACACAAAAATAAAGCATACAACAAAGTTAATTGAAGATAATTAGTATGTAGTGACATCGGTGGCCCTTTATTTCATGGCATTTTAACCTTTGTGATGATGAGACAGAAAAAGACAAAGGCTGGAATGCTTCTCTACACCCATATTGGAAATTTATTGTTACCCCTTCCAATCTTTGCTGGAATGCAAACTCAAATTTACAACGATCATTAACAAAACTAAAATGCACATTGACATACCCCACTCATCCTTCCACCACAATAAACAACGTGACACAAGCTTGACGTGAGATCACTAGCTTCTTCATAAACGCCCAAAAACTTGGACATCAACACATGGAACTAGGGGTCTGATAAACCTTAGGCGAATTTGAATTTACATCCCCAGAATGTGATTGATAATCATATGAAGTCCATGTTGCTTCAAGGCATTCCACCATCTGACTTTGCAAGGTCACCAACCCTCACATTAAAAATATGTTCTGGCTGGATTCAAAGGGCAGCATGCTCTCCTTGAGAGAAAGAACCAATCAGAAGATTGAACCGACCCCACAATGACATTTCAAAACATGTACCTGAATTTTATCCCCTCTACACCTTGAGAAAGTGGTCTACCATGATAAAAAGTCTGGTAGCCTCTTATAGCCCTTGCCAAGATTGTCGAGAGTCACTGAGGTGAGTGATCTGCAAGTCGCAGCCAAGAAAGATATAAAGTTGTCTCTGAGTGCATGACCACTAGCCTCCAGCCCCTGAATTTGTTATTCAGGCCCACCCCCTGGAACAAGCTGCACAACAAACATGCAACTGTGAGCTTCCAGCAGAACTACACTGAATATGATATTTAGTGTCACTTACTATTTGGATTTACACAATACTATATCTTTTTACTATTGATGTAATTCTTTACCAAATGAAGTTGTTAATGTTCTATAATGTCCACACTACCAATTTAACATTTGTTGGTAAAATATGAGATATTCAGTAAATAGATATAGCATTGGATAATTCCAAATAGTAAGTGACACTAAATATCATAGTTAGTGTACTACACTGAATGTTTTGAACAGTATCTCAAGTGAACAAATCTGATTTTGCCAAAGCTTGATGGCAGACAAGATTGACAACACCTGCTTGTTGATAACTAAATCGAACACCACACTAACAACATTTGGTTGACACCGCAGTATGTTTTGAAATTAGCCATGCCCTGCACTGTATACTTGCGGGACTTGCATTATAAGGTATATGGACCTTATATGGTCGCTCTTCTTAATTGGAGTGGGTGTATGGCAAGGTTTCTAGATAAGTATGGATACCAAAAGGACATGCTCTTGTGATGAGATTGGAATGTGTCAAAATATTAACCATTCTAGTTTCAATTGTGAACAGAAATGGGGAGGACATATGCCACCACTTGAAGAGAAAGAGAATCTTCACTTTGGCATCTTAAGTCTGATTCTGAAACTTGAAATGACAATCTGCCTGATTTGCAATTGCAAACTGGATGAGACAATTCTTGATTTGATCCAATGGTCAACATCGTCTGTGGGGTTAGAAGTCAAATCAGAGGTTCAGCCAGCACAGAACAAAGAAGAGGTTAACTGATAAGGAGACTCACAATTGCAATGTTGTTGCCATTCAGCAATATCTGTTCCAGCTTCGTGATACGCCTCCCTTCTGGTGTAATCTCACTACAATCACCAAACATAGCTCTAGTTGAGGGAATGGATGGCAGTTGACCCCCACAATCCAACGAAATACACACAACCAAATACTACAAGATGAGGACCCTCCTTTTCTTTAAAATATGAAGTGATATTTCAATATGCCATCAACGTATATTTTCCCATAGCTTTGGGTCAAATGCAAAGTAGCATGTTTTCCTTTCCAGAAAGTGAATCCCAACCTTCTGTCTGTCTTTAAGTGCTTTCCAGGGTTTGATAGCACCAGACCCTCACGAATAAATAAGTGATACGTCAACTGCAACAACAAAAATGAGCAGTGGCAATTCGGCAGAGTTGAAGAGATAAGAAGACAGCCACACCATGTGGAGTATAGGCGATCTGGTGGAGTGTTGTACACCAGAATGCCTTTACGGGCTGCAATTACATTGCAACGAAAAGGAATATAGGATTGGGGACAGTCAAAGCCAGAAGGGTTTCACTTAGGACGCATGTTAAGGTTTGGAAGAGATAGTGCGATTTGGGGCTTTGAGAGAACACTGCTCTACAATCTGTCCGTCGATTCTTCAATGTGAATCCTAACATTTTTGTGCACAGGAGATTATTCCACAACAGAATTTGTCCACCAAGTAATTGTGGCTCTCTTAAGAAAAGAAAAAAACCGTCTTCAGTACTGAGAGTAAGTTCCCCGACAGAACATCATTACCAGAACACAATTAATATAAAATCTTCGTAGAAATGCAATTGCATCCAGACACCTAAATATGAGTTTCTCAATCCATCAACCAATTCTTCGATGTAAACCCTAACATTTTGGTGCACAGAGGACTATTCCATGACAGAATTTGTCCATCAGGTAATTGTGGCTCTTTCATAAAAAATAACCGTCTTCAGCAATGAGATTAATTTCTCCGATAAAACATCATTACCAGAACACATAGGCACAACACCTTCGTAGGGATACAATTGTATCCAGACACATGCATACACCTGAGTTTCTGCTTTTGGCGAGAGGGAGAAATTAAGAAATTCTTACTACTCAGTGACATCTTCGAGCACCATGTTGACGTACACGTCAAATCCTCGCAAAGTGCCTACGAGCTCCTTGTCACCCTTCATGATGACCCATATCTTCGATCCGATACATCTGTCAATCAACTCTGCTCCCAACCGACCGACCACCACACGACACCGTTTGAGATACGAATACTCACAAATTAGGATCATATATAAATACTTGCAAATCGCAGCAGTGTTAACCGTGCATAACAATGACTTCCTCGAGATTCTGTGCGCTAATCTCAAAACACAATTTCAAACATGGCAACCAATCCGAAGCTCCCGAAGTGCTGGAAAGCTTAGAGTCTCGTTAAAATCGAAAGGTGAGGGGAGTAAGTTAATGCAATGTGGACGTACCCGAGGGCATGAGGTGCGACGGATTGTGCGCCATCGCGACCACCTACAGCTCGGAGAACGAAGAAGTCTGATCAAGTTAGGGTTTGCAGTATGCAACACGCTTGGGCTGTTTGTGACGCCCGGACCTCGGGTTCATACCCGACTGACAGGTTATGTGTGCGGGTCCGGGTATGTAGTTACATAAGATTTGGAGTAGAATTCAAAATGTTGGTACAAAAGGTAAGCGGGCCTTAATTGGACACTTCTGAGCCTTAATAGGATATGAAATAATGAGTTAGTGCGAGATGATTAGCAAGTCCATTTTCCCCATAATTTATGGGGCTCATGTGACTATCTTATTGATTGTCAAAGTGAAGATTCTCGTGCTTATTAAATGGTCATATAGGTTCTCCCAATTATGTTGACTATTATATTTAGAATGATTAACAAATTTCAGCTTTGATGTGTGGTGTTGCTTCAATTTTGAGTTGGTAGGATTTAATTGATATGTCAAAATGGGCATCGTTAATAGTAGATGAACCCCAGCTTAGACTGTTATATTTTGCAAAGCTGAATAGGCAGGCACTTGTCTCTCCCAAGGGCAAATCCCTAGGTTCCCACACGGTTGATTTGAAAACTTATGACTCACTTAGATATTCCCACTAGGATTCAGTGGACCATAATAGTTAGTTGCATCAAAATCGAGTGCTAAGAAAGGTCATCCATCTTAGCATTGTTACAGCCCTAAGCAACTTTACCTTGGAATCACCATAGCATTCATGTTAAACCTTGGGTTTAAGCCACCCCAACAATTCTTCTATAATCCTAGCAATGTTTAAAAACTAAACCATGCCATGTGTGGTAAGCTTTCCCACATCAATATGTGGGTCTTGTTCCATCTTGGATAATTAGTGGATGGAGCTCCACAAATATTTTCTAAATATACAATAGCTACAAAAACAAGTTGCACGAGAGCAAGAGTGATAGGGTTATGTATGTTAGGGATAAAGCTAAGAGAATATGGGTAGGAACCTTAAACAATCGTGACCGTTTGGACTAAATTGAAGGATGCATTGGAACATAGTAGTTCATGTATTAGCTGGTAGTTCTACATATCTCTTTGTGAGTTTGGTTTTTACATTGCTTCTTGCATCCCTCTATATTTCTCCTTGAAACACATGATCATAAACTTGGAACTTACTAGAGCTTACTTGGATGCAAAGTATACGAGGGCAATATTACACCCAAGGAATGCACAAGGCAATAAAGAAGGGTGAGAAAGGAGGAGAGGATTAGGTACCTACGAGGAAGGAGGAGGGCACGAAAGGGAGGGGGGAGGAAGTTAGTAATGGAGGAAACTTGGTAGATTTTACTAGAGAGAGGGAATTATCGCACACAAGCATATCAAAATACATCTAACATAAAGCCTTTAATCACTATACAACCCAGTCACGGGAGGTCACTCCATTGTAAAGTTGAACAACCACATGCGAACAAATTACATGTAAAAAATGTAAAAAATGTACATAAAGCATCACCAAGATGGGTCAAAATTTTTATTTTTTTTCATAAGTAGATATACACGGTACCTATTACATAATAAAAAATGGCAACTAAATTTGATGATTTGTTTTTTTTATAAAACATACCGTTTCTAACTAGAATGATGCAAAATTGAGCTAAAAACATTACTACAAAAATGAAGATGACTAAAATTTTCAAAAAAAATAATACAAAAGATACTATCAATGGTTATGTATATGTAGAAAAAATATCATAAATCTTAAAATTATATATGGCATGTAATATAGGGGTAGCAAACTTTGTTTGCACGTGGTGTTCAACTTGACAATGAAGTGACCTCCCGTGAACCGAGTATATTGTTATTTTTAGTTAGTCAACAACATAGTTAGCTTTAAAGATCTTGAATCAATCTAGTCCATGAATGAATTTGCGACAAGTCTATACAAAGTCAAGCAACTCGTATTTAAGCAAATCTAGACATATTTCCCAAATGTGGAGTTTTAGGGTGTTTCAATTTTATGGGTAGATCCGTCAATACACTTTCTGACATACCTAAATTTCAAGGGAGATATGTGAATCCTCAATGATTACCTAATTCTTATACTACAAAGTACGATGGAAGAAACCAAATATCTATTTTCTAGTGTTAAGTCTATATAATGTTATGTTGCACAGTGAAAACATAATCAACACAACCGCTATAATATTATCATCATCAATCATGCATTCTATCCGAGAATCCTACCATACAATCGTATTGTAAGATTTTATGACAAAATTCGACATGTTATAAGTATGGACTTAGACTTAGTCCAACTTGACTTAAATAACAGTTAAGTTATTAAGTTAAATGGATGAGAGTAACACCCGTATGCAATAATTACCTATCTCTTATATTACTTGTTTCTACAATACTACATGCAGTGATCTTCACAATGATGTGGCACCTTTGAAGGATTTTTCATTCTCTACATATTTGCGGGGTTTTGTTAAGGGAGGTCTTGGCACTATTGAAAACAAAGGTGGAATCGATTATTAGAGATGGTGTTGCATGTGCAAATGGGAGCAGCATGTACCATTGCCTTTACAGTAGATGTGCCTCTTTCGGTTCCTTATCTTAATCAAATATGTGTGTTTAAGTGGTATGCGTTCATAAGAGATTCAACTACGTGCTCAAATTATGATAACCATAATGGACTCTATAATCAACATAAAAATGGAGAACCTATATGGTCATTGAATGAGCACTAGAATCTTGACCTTGATAATGAATAAGATATTCATATGAGCTCTAGAACTATGAGGAACGTGGTTACAACCTCGGTGTGGATTTGCTAACCATCTTGTACCAATCACATGTTTCCTATTCTAGGAGAAGTGGGCTAGTTACAAAAAAGTAACCATTTAAGACCCATCTACCTTATTGGGGAGTCCCACACGGACATATTTGACACCGCGTAGTACAAGAACCTTTTAGGCATGTTGATTGGCTAGATAGCATGGAAGCCACTAGAAGCATGGGCTATTTCCCCAAACTTAATGTATAATCTATTTTGCACTTGAATTTCAAACAGTTTGATAGATGGCGCAAGCACATTCAAGTGCACAACTCCATCACCATGCATAGATTTAAGGAGAAATCATTCAAAACTATATACTAACTTTGAGTTTTTTGAAGGAAAAAATCACAAGCATTTGAAAAACACATTGATCTACAAAGCCAAGCAATTTATGTTGCCAAATTGTTTTTCCAAGGAAAGTTCACATATTTTAGAAGACGGTGCAAGTAGTGTGCAAGTAGATATATTGAACACGTAATTGTCTAGAATTTGCTTAAAACACAATAAATTTTTATTAAATTTTTTTAAAAAATATTTAAGGTCATGAAATCTACATCCAAAACCATAATTAGTCATTGCCTTTTGAGCAGTATTTTTAATGATAAGTTTTGAAGATCACATCTTGATATTCTATATTTGAGTACCTAACACAACAATAGAGGGCACCATGAAAAAATATAATTTAAACAATATGTTGCTACTACTTTTAGGTGTTTGACCAAAAAAATGATGGTTTTAGTATACCGGAGCACTTTTCCATATACTTGACCGTGCTTGCTCCCTAGTACGTATAAATTCTCAACGGTTTTCCATAAGTTACCTAGGATTACTTACTAATAATATGGTTAATTTTTGCTACAAATACATTTTGCTTAACCTATATGTTCTATAGCCTAATTGAAACTCATATGTTATGTTGTAAATATCATTCGCTTGCATTCCAATGAAAGTTGCCAAAGTCAAGGCTGCTTTACACAAAGAGCTTGAGGGCCCTTGACATGTGACACACGAATCATGTGATTGGTCAAGGAGTTGGAGATAGTCCAAGTTCACTTTAAACTAGACCTTGAAGGCATGGGGGACCAAAGAAATTCGAATAGATGAAAAATCTACATGATGTCTTACATGGCAGCAAGTGAACAATGTTTCACGGTCCACATGATATTGCATTAGGCACATCAAAAAGAGTTGGGTCTAATGCAAGATCATGGGCCCTGACAATCATTTAAATTGCCATCCGTTTCTATAAATATTATATTGACATGGCAAGGGCTCGAGCCTTAACACATGTTGCAATCCCTCGACATGGCCCACTTTCACTTTACACCGAGCTCAAGGATCCATCAACTGCAACATTGGATCTCTATTTCCCACAGTACAACCTTCGGATGATTTTCAAAGGCCCTTAGATTTTCACGGTCACGCCCTTCGTGGTCTTGCATGTAATCGCCCCTCAATGTTTTCTCCGATGGTTTTTGAATGACAAACCAAATAACATTGCAAATAAGCACGGCATTCGTCTTGGTAGTAGAGCCGCCCTCCGTTGTCTATTCTAGGCACTCCAACCACTGCGTACAAGCTCCGCACATATATGACAATGGAATGGAACAAGTCACACGTACTAAAATGCATCTAATTGGCCACACAACCAACGTTATCCTTGTCATCGTGTGTGTCGTTTTGGAGCAAGTTTTGTCTTGAACAATCACAACTTGCTCTTGACCACTTCTCCATACACTAAGTTAACCCTTAAAGGACACCGGGTCCAATATACAGCCATATACATACTTTATATGGTCCTCACCAAGTTCGTAAATCCTATTATATATATATTGATGGGTTTACTTTATGATTATATACATTGTCTTATGTCATGGAGAAAAAAGGACAAAAAATATACTCCGTTGATGATCAAAACACAATGTATGTATTTGTATCCAAGGGCACGTAGGTTGCATACTTGAAGTTAAAGATTCTTCAATAACACCGAGGTAATCCAACCATTTTAAAAACACACTATTGATTTGAGATAGGATCACTTTTGACATAATAAGCTGAAAATGGAAACATGTTGCTCATGTACGTGTTCGTGCATAGAGAGGCATGGTCTAGACCTCTTGGATTTTTGGAAGGGGTTAAGGCATCAATACTTAGGATGTGCAATATTCACTATGAGGTATGTGGACTTTACGTGGTCCCTCTTGCTATTTGAACACCTCGATATGATTGGTATGTGACAAGGTTTTTAGGCAAGAACAAATACCCAAAAGGCACATGTTGTGAGGAGGTTGGACTAAGTGCTCGAAACACAAGAATATTATAGATTTTGTTGTCAAACACAAATGAGAGGGTCTATGCGATCACTTCAAGAGAAATGAAATTTTCCCTTTAACCTCTTACAAGTATTTGCAATCATTCACTTTGACCAATTCCAAGATTTATAACACCGGTTGCTAACTAGATTCAACAGTTCCAAATTTGTTCCGATGGCCCACATTGTTCATGGAGTTACTGCCCACGACGAGGCCACATACCGTAGTTCTCTAGCAGCTTGGGCAGAAAATAATTAATTTTAAAGGTGCCTAAATTTTTGGGAAATTAATTTCGTTGAGTGCCCAAAAAAAGAAATAACATTCAAAGAGTGCCTTAAATCATAATAATGCAAGTGACTTTCACTAGAATCCAACAAAGTAGCATCAAATCAAAACAAAATTTGTTGCCAAGCCAAACCATGATAACCAAGTAAAAGACAAACTTTAGGGTAAGGAATGTTGGTTAAGGAAAGTGTTTAGGTTAATGTAGCCACCATAGATGAAATTAGGAGAACCATCCATGAATGTTTAACGTACTTTAAATTGCTCTTTGAGTTTGCCCAATTTTAGAATATTAATTTTTGGGCTGCCTAACTTACTTTTGCACTTTAATTAATTATTAGGCAGAAAGGTGCCCAAGCTGCTAGAGAGCTACGGTACCTTACAAAAATTATGAAACTCAACACCTGAGTGTCTAAGAGGCCCATAATGGGCATGCATGTCCAAGCGAAAAAATAGCATGTTTGAAATACATACTTTCATTTTAAGCTAACCATACAAAAATGGCACTATCTAAAATCAACGAATGCTTCATTTGCATTATTTGAATAAGTCAAACAATTTGATGTTGTTGAAGATTTAAGTTCAAATGTGCAAGTTTAGCGCCTTTGGATGCATATACATAAGTTTATATTTTGGTCATCAATGTCTAGCATGAGTATATTTTATTTTCTCCTTGACACGAAACTATGTATATAATTAGGTTTCAAACACATAAATAAATAAAATTATTTATGAACTTGGTGAAGCCTGTATAAACAGTGTATTCTCTTACGTGATAATATGGTCATGTTCTCAAAATGGTGACCCACACTAACATGACTAATTAGTGTAGTAAGTGTCCCAATGATAGTATGTTTTCATAAATGATATAGAAGCATGCAAGAAGCAATGAACACAATAACAACTGATAATACTTAATATGCAATATTTAGGATATACATTTGATTTAGTGTGGCTCACATTGTTCCTTATTGACCCATGTACATGTTCTTGCAATCAACTAGGTGGCCAATATATAAGGTGCCATCGAACACTCGTTGTTTTAAGAAGAATTGTGCATGCCGCTCCAATCAACACAAATACATCAATTCAATGCCACACTAATTCATGTATTTAGTGTAGTTAACCCAAGAATATGACTTTGAAGGCCTTGATTGTCCAATATGTTGCTTGATTTCAATGGTCATTATTGTCCAAGGAATGTGCACATGGCCTGCTAGATCCCCTACCCGATTCTTATATCCTTATCCATAGGTTACATCCTTCATTAGGTAATCATTGCTCTCATTGGTTGTTGCTATTTAAATTCAAAAGGCTATAAGAGACGAGTCGTCACATTAACAACACACATTCGCATTATTTTTAATATTTCATATGGGCGACCGCAAACACAATGCACAAGTTGGCTTGCCACAACTACACTAAATATGATATTTTGTGTCATATGGTATTTAAAGTCACTATGGTAACTTTTTGGATGACACTTTTTATGAACGAGTGAACAAAATATTGTCATGGATGATGGATGAGTTCATCCATTGGCCAAAACCCTACCTTCGCTTGTCAGCAACGTGTGATGAAATATTGTCATGGATGAATGAAATTTGGATGGAAAATCACTTGGTAAGTGACAGTAATTGCAACACTGTAAATCTATAATCCCCCAATTCTTTTTACAAGGAATGACAAATTATGTTGGTTTCACGTTTAGTGTTGGTGACACTACACTGCGATTTAGAATTAGTATTGAGCAAGACAATTAGAACTGGTGACACTAAATATCATATTTAGTGTAGTTGCTCATCCAAATAGAACAACTCCCTTGGGCTTTTACATCTACACAAACACAATCTCATCCATAATTTCGTTTTTTTTTGTGTGGTCACAAGCAACTCATCCTCCCCCCCCTCTTAAACAACTCGAGTGGATGGATGTCTTACTACTACTATTGTAGTTCCTCAATCCACTATATTCTCACCAATTATAGACAACAATAACAATGAGATATCCACCTACAGTTTATGGGGCATAACCAATATGCTCATGGACAAAGTGGGAGGTTATAGATGAGATGTTATTTGTATGAATAGAAAAATCACAATGACACTACATTGACCAAGGCGTATAATTCATGCATACCCATGCTGGTGTGACACACCCTTCACTGCCCTATAATGTGGCCACCATCATGCATGAAACAAGTGTACAACCCTAAAGCACCATGTCCATATGTTTTTGCATTACGAGGTCCAAATTTTCTTCTTGATTATGTCAAGCTTGTATGTGTGTTCATAATGGATATTGTATCACAAATCATGGGCATGTTGCAAATTGAACATTTACGAGTTGCTTCTATTACTATACACAATTCTTTTCACACCAATCTCTCCACGTATCAATTAGATAGATTATCGCCTACAACACGATGCCTCCAATATTATACTTGTGGATTGGTATATATAGTGTGCACCCATATATCAGGGTTATCCTTAGAGTCTCTCAAAAACTCATGGTTTGGTAGGGAGTTTTGTCCCAATTTCGACATTTTATAATGTTTAAGGAGTGTTTAGTGGTGTCAGAACTCCCAATTTTGGCGAAACGAAGGGATAGTGTTTGACTATGACCAAAAGATGGTTATATTAAATAAAAATTTCATGGCATATTTTGAAGACAACTGAAATTGTGATCTCTCGTAAGTTTGACAAGGAGTTCCTCTTGGCCAAAGTCAAACACCTCCGCTTTAATTCACCAAAATTGAGAGTTTTTAACACCACTTGAATGCTCTTTAAACATCATAAGATGTCAAAAATGGGACAAAACTCCCTACCAAAAACATGAGATTCTAAGAGACTTTAAATATAACAATATTATCTCCAATGTTTTTAGTGTTGATTTCTCATAATTGATGTGGCCCACAATATTTACCTTAATTTATCATAATAACACAAGTTGTGTACTTGAAGTGTTGTCCACTTGATGGATTGATGGTTGACTTGAGGGACAAGACAATAAGGGACATTTCACACACGAGACCGAAGGCCCGTGATCATTGCATTCTAAGATCTCTCATTGGTCGAAAAGGCCGAGATTGTCCAAGTCCACTTCACAATAGAAGGTATAAGGGCCCAAAGAAATTATCATGAATAAAAAGTCCACATGGATTCCTACATGACACACCATGGGCAATGTTTTGCGGTCTGTCGGAATTTGTGTTAGGCCCACCTCTGAGAAGTAGACTTGACGCAAATTCTTACAAACCATGTTAATTAAACAACTGGTACAACCTTTGGATGAGAGTCAAAGGCCCCTCACAATTACACCCTAGCCTCTGTAATATCACCCTCCTTAACGTCACTCCTTCTCTTATATCCCGGAACCCTAGTGAACAAATGTTCTCAGCTGTGACATTTCCCTCTAATATATCACGAATGTTGACATAAAGTAATCCATCAAAGAATTCAAACCACAAACTCGCACCCATCATGTTGTATTCGTTGTAATTATTGTCATTATTATATTGCTGACTTTGAGTTATTCCATAATGTCACATGCTACACTAAGTCTCTTTTATCACGGATCCAAGTTAACACTACATACCTCCTCAATATCATGTGCACTATGGTGGCCACATGCATGATATTAGGGAAGTTAGAGTGCACATGGTCACGGCCCTTGGCCCTAAGGGTCACTTCACACATGAGAATGAGAGCCCGTGACCAGTACACTCCAAGCACTCTCATTGGTGGAAAAGGCGGAGCCGGTCCAAGTTCGCTTCACACTACACTCGAGGGACCAACGGAGTATGTGAATGCAAGATGGATGTAAACTCTACATGGATTCCTACATGGCATCGAATGGATCATGTTTCATGGTCATTTGGACTATTTTCAAAAACCACCTCTTGGAGGTAGGCCTAACACAAAACCGGGAGACCACGACACTCCGAACACTCAGGGCCACTTCACACATGAGCCAAGAGCCGTGACCTTGTAATGGTGAGGACCCTTGACTCTCATCCAAAGGCCGTACCATGGGTGTTGGGAAAGCCGTTCTATGTAGTCAGGGGCCCTCAAGCATAGTGTGAAGTGAGAATGGACCATGTTGTGGGACCATTGCATATTTTGTTGGCGGAAAAAGAGGGGAGGATTTGGTTTAATATAATATGTCTCAAACTTTATCAATTTAAGAGAATTACTTGGTGGTGTTGGTCTGTCCTAGAATCTATTCTAGAATCTTCCCTGAAATCTGCCCTGAAATTTGTCCTGCTGGAAAAAATATTAAAAAAATCATGGTCTCCCGGAATTTTCGTCAGGCCCACCTCTTGGAGGTGGGCTTGACGCAAATTCCGGTAGACCATATACCCTTATCCACAACCTGCCATGTAGGACTCCATGTAGACTTTTCATCCACGAACTTTTCTTTGGGCCTTTAGGCCTTCACCTCCTAGTGTGAAGTGAACTTGGACGGTCTCCGCCTTTTCGACCAATGAGAGCTCTTACATCGCCATGGTCAGGGGCCTTCAGCCTTGTGTGTGAAGTGGCCCTCACAACAGTTGGTTTATTCTATTTTATCATGTGTGAGGACCCGCATGAACATAAATTCATTGAAATAGCATTTGGTTGAGGGCCTGGTCACATATGACTTCACACTACACTTGAGGATCCGTGACCGCACTACGTGATTTTGGAGGTGTCTTGGGACGGCCTTTGGACACTTTCCTTTGGGCTCTCACAATTTCATGGTCATGGCTCTTGGTCCGTGTGTGAAGTGGCCCTAAGTAAAAACCATAAATCTGAGCAGCACGGATTTGAAAAGAGTTGGCCCATCCAGCTCAGCGCACACAGACACACGCACGCACACACACACACTCTCACAGGGCAGCTAAGCTAAGCTGGGAGAATTCCCAACGGTGCTCTCGACACAACACACAGACGAGCTTCACTTTGCAAAGTGACTCCCCCTTGCGTCTGCCGTCCCCTCCCTGCTCCCTGTTTCTCTTAGGTTAGGTCGCCGAGCCCTACTTCACTGCCGTGCCTCACATCACCTCCCCTCCGCAGGCCGGGAGGCAGACGGAGAGATAGGTACACCATCGCAGCAAATTGGTAAGTGTGCTTTTAAGTTATTCATCACGCCTCCCGAGTTCTCAAATCTTGTTGTCACAGCGTTTTTATTTTTACGAAGGTTCCGCGTAGGAGGGGTTTCGTGTTGTATGGTCTCGGGATCGGCGTCGAGGGTGGGATAGAGAGAGAGAGAGAATCCTGTTTAGGTTCTCGTGAGAGCCATTGGTCTTTATCGAGGCTAGAGAGAGAGAGAGAGTAGAGAGAGGGGGGGGGGAAGAGTGAGGCTTGGGGAGCAAGTTTTCAGGAGGGAGGGTATAAGAGGAGGAGTTGGTCTCTCCTGAAGAGTTGGATCTGAATTTTTGGCAGATTGAAAAGGGAAGGAGAGATTTGGATTAGGTGTGAGGAGGTTGTCCACAATGCAGAACTCGGAGGAGACATTGAAGACACTGTCGCAGTGTTTCTTGCAAACCCTAGCTCCCAATCCGGAGCCACGGAAGCAAGCAGAGAATTTCTTGAAGCAAGCGGCGGATCAACCCGGGTACGGGATCATAATCCTGCAAATTCTGAGCTCGCCAACAGTGGATGAGCAAGTGCGGCAAGCGGCAGCTGTGAATTTCAAGAACCACATCAAGTTCCGATGGGCAACTCCAGACCCGGAAGCTCTAGCTTCCACGGTTCCCATTCAAGATCCGGAGAAGGAGCAGATTAAGGGGTTGATTGTAAATTTGATGGTCACCAGCCCTCCCAAGATCCAATCGCAGCTCAGTGAAGCCCTAGCCATCATGAGTCAGCATGATTTTCCCAGTAAGTGGCAGAGTTTGTTACCGGAGCTTGTTGCGAATCTTCAGTCTGCCACTGACTATTCCATCATCAATGGCATTTTACAGACTGCGAATTCGATCTTCAAGCGCTTTAGGTACCAGTTTAAGAGCAATGAGCTTTTCATTGACCTAAAATACTGCCTTGATGGATTTCAAGCGCCTCTTCTTGAGCTGTTTCAGAAGACTGGGTTAGTTGTTGCTGCCCATACTGAAGCTCCGCCCGTCTTGAAACCTGCTCTAGAATGTCAGCGGTTATGTTGTCGCATATTCTACTCTTTGAATTTCCAGGAGTTGCCTGAGTTTTTTGAGAATCACATGCCTGAGTGGATGGGTGAGTTCCACAAATACCTTGTGTACTCGAATCCTTTACTGGTGGAAAAGAATGCGGAGAATGTGAGCGTGGTGGATGAACTCAAGGCGGCTATTTGTGAGAATATCAATCTGTACATGGAGAAGAATGAAGAGGAATTCCAGGCGTACTTGAGCCAGTTTGCTACGGATGTGTGGAGCCTGCTCATGACCGTCTCTTTGGCTCCCAGCCAAGATAAGCTGGCCACTACTGCCATCAAGTTCATTACCACAGTAAGCAAGAGTGTGCACCACAACCTTTTTAGCGATGCTGCAACCCTAAAGCAGATTTGTGAGAGCATTGTCATACCTAACGTGAGGATACGGGATGAGGATGAGGAGCTTTTCGAGATGAATCATGTCGAATACATCAGAAGGGATGTGGAGGGAAGCGATCTTGACACCAGGTAAAGCGTCTTACATCTTGTTTCTTGACCAAGGGCAAGGAGTGTTGTGTTCTGTTTGATCCCAGTTTCTCGGAGTAGTACCTGCACTTGTATGTTAGGGTGTGGGTCTAATGATCTTCCGTCAACTCTACAGCACTGTATGTGAAACTAGAGATTGGGTTTTGTCATCTGAAGATTTCAGATTATTTACTTCCGTTTTTTTGCATATTTGCAGGAGAAGAATGGCTTGTGAGTTAGTGAAAGGGCTATCCTCTCACTATCGAGAACAAGTGACCGGAATGTTCACTGGTTACATTCAAACAATGATTCAGGAATATGCTGCAAATCCAGTGCAGAACTGGAAAGCAAAGGACTGTGCAATCTATTTGGTTGTCTCTCTTGCCCAAAGGCAAGCATCAGTAGGGGCCGTTGCAAGCGATCTCGTGAATTTCGAGCAATTTTTTAGCTCTCAGATTGTGCCTGAGTTGCGAGCTCAGGATGTGAACTCGAACGCCCTTCTGAAGGCTGATGCCCTAAAGTTTGTCACCACATTTCGCACTCAGATTCCTAAGCATCTGACATTGGAGTTGATGCCCCAGCTGATTGGGTTTCTTGTGGCAGAATCAAATGTTGTGCACTCATATGCAGCCTTAGCAATTGAGAAGCTGTTGGCTATCAAGGATGGGAAGCAACCACGCTATACTGGATCAGATCTTACACCTTTCTTACAACCACTTTTCATAAACTTGTTTGGTGCCCTAAAGCTACCCGAGTCTCAGGAAAACGCATATGTCATGCGCTGTATCATGAGGGTATTATCCATAGCAGACATTGGGCCATTTGCACCTCAATGTTTAGGTGAGTTAGCTAATATTCTTATGGTTGTCTGCAAGAATCCATCCAACCCTAGCTTCAATCACTATCTTTTTGAGGCAGTAGCAGCTTTGCTGAGGAATGCATGCGAGAAGGACCCTGGACAAGTAGCCACGTTTGAGAACCAGCTGTTCCCTGTGTTCCAAGCAGTTCTGGAGCAAGACGTCACCGAGTTTGCTCCTTATGTCTTTCAAATCATGGCACAGCTGATTGAGAGTCGAAGACCACCTCTTCCTCAGATATATATTGCATTCTTCCCTCCGTTGCTGACTCCCCTACTCTGGCAAAGGCAGGCGAATGTCCCAGGTCTGGTAAGGCTTCTGCAGGCCTATCTACAGAAAGCTCCGCAAGAAATCAATAAAGAGAATCAATTAATGCAGGTTCTTGGAGTGTTTGAGAAGCTAGTTGCATCCAAGAACACAGACCATCAGGGTTTTTTCATCCTGAACACCGTTGTGGAGAATCTGAGCTATGAAGCTCTGTCGCCATTCATGGCACAAATTTGGAACATTCTGTTTTCTCGACTGCAGTACCGGAGCACAGGGAAGTTCATCAAGTCGCTCATAATATTTGCTTCTCTTTTTAGTGTGAAGCATGGTTCAGGACGAGTTATAGAAACGATCAATGCAGTGCAACCCAATTTATTTGCCAGCATCTTGGATAAGATCTGGATTCCAAATCTGACCACCATCAGTGGGGACATTGAGACCAAACTGTGTGCAGTGGCTGCTACAATGCTTGTTGCTCCACTGTTTCAAAGCTCCCAGGAAATCTATGTGGGGAAGTTGGTGAATAGTGTGATGACACTCCTTGTAAAGCCAGAAGAAGACAGAGTTGAGGAAGATAAAGATGTGCCGGACATGGACGAAGTGGCAGGCTATGTGGCCGTGTATGCCCAACTCCACAATGCAGCTAAGAGGGAAGATGACCCTCTCAAGGACATCAAAGACCCAAAAGAGTTTGTGGCAAAGACCCTGGCAGGAGTGTCTCAGCAGTATCCAAAGTTGTCTTCTATTATCCAGCAAGGGTTGGAAGCAGGAAACATGACAGCTTTGGCACAGTTTTGTAGTGTTTACGGAGTTAGTATAGTTTAAGGCTAGTTTATGTGAGTTCCACTTTTAAGTGGAAACAGAAAGAAAAACACTCTGGTTCCAGGTTATTCATCCAAACGTCTTATTATGATCCAAAGCATGGATGTTTCTAGGCAGGAGAGGCTAGAAGAGAAAAAGCTGTCTAAACCGTATCTGTTTCTTCATGTCTCTCCTGTTGGTCTTTTCACGTGTCTCACCAGTTTGGAGTTGTTGACATACAACAGTGACGACATTAGCAGCTTTGTTGTGGAGTTACTAATTAGGGCATTATTCTCTGTTCTGGTTGTATTTTGTTGCCCTTTGGCTTGCAGTATGTGCATGCTGGCATATCTCCTCAGCTTTGTGTGGTCAATGCCAAAGCAGCTCCCCTCCATTGACAAGGAGAACAAAGTGATGCCTCGTCGAGTAAGTCTGCCAGGTCTGTGACTAACTGTCCAATTTCCTGTTTGCACAGACATAGAAAATGCAAATATCCTTTGTATGTTGGCACGTTTGTTATCACGGGTGTCATTTTCTAGTACAGTAGTGATCAGACCATTTAACAAAATTTCTGTGTGGTGTCTCTTGTTTTGCAGGTCTGGAACTTCCAGTACAGGGTAGAAACAGAGACGGACAGGCAGAAATTTAATAGGGTTCACCAATCATCGTTTGTGACAAGAATTACCAGTATTGAGACTTGTGTCATGGGGGATGAGGCTTCGCGATTACCACATGCAAATGAGATAACCCTGTATGAAGTTTATTGCTTAGCGTCCTTTGTAGTGGGCTATTTTGGTGTGCCTTGTTTGTCGTTGAAAGTTATGAGTATGGTTGACCTGGATAATTTCATTTGGTCCAGTTTCCAGTTGTAGAAAGTGCCAGTGTAGAAAGTAATTACTTGCGACATGTATCAAGAGATTTTTGGGATGTAGTAAGATTATATACTTGTAGTGAATGACGCCTGTTTTGCTGATAACTGATGCTGAGAGTATTGCTAGATCTGTGACTTTGGGGAACAGATGATATAAGTCATAATAGTTGGGTCCTCCAAGGAATCTTCTGTGCTCACTTTCAAGAACTCTGGGTTTGTAAGTGTTTGTAAATATTGCACTACATGCAGTGAATGCGCTCTATAAGTGGTGGAGGAATTTCATGTTGAGAATCTCTTCCAAGTGTTCTTAGAATTGGGATGAAGAACATTCACTTTTTCTGGTAGTATGCACAATGATGTACCCTTCGTTTAGCATTCTTAGAACTACACATTTTGCCATGCACCGAGTCCCTGTATTGTACAAGAAAAGAAAACAAAGTTTCTGTAACACATACGCCAAGCAGCCACTCGAGTCTTCAGTGTAATGCATCGATTTGAATTGAATTTGACTTTATTCGAAATCTATTTCCAGTGCATTAATTTTATGATGCATGTAAACGATGGTTTGGCATCAGATGGTTGCTGGAAAGTTGGACGTGAAACTTGTGGTATGAGCCTTGAGATCTTCAGGTGACTTGGCATTCAAACAGCTCTTTGACGGCATTTTGACATCCTTCACAAGAAGTCCATCTTTTATTGGTTCTTTGAGCTACTCTTTCAAGTCCGGCTTGGGGTCAATGAGTAGCCTTGTGATGTGTATTAATCCTTCGGCGATGGTAAAAACCATTTGATTCAAAAATTAAATTACAAAATAAAATCCGCATCATCCGAAATAATCAAACAAATCTACATCTGCAGAAATCTCAAGCTTTCAAAAACAATATCCAAAAAGTATCCAATTTTTTTGGCACAATTAATCCTCTTCCTTGCTGCAACTTGTGAACGACTGATAACCACCTCGAGGAGGTGGGTAACTCATTGGTTGTCTAGTCCACAATGTGCCTTTTCTCCCCTATCAAGGTTCATTCAACCCGTGTATCAACCAAGGTATCAGACCAGGGTACCAACTTGTATAGCCCCCGTCCCCAATTGGAGCGATGTTGCAACTATAACAACAATAATGACAAAACTTTCATTTTTCTCATGATGCTTAAATTAATAACTAAGTACGCTAAACATGCATTTTAGTGTGGATTTGAAATTAATACATGATGTTAAATACATTGGTCATGTAGCATCAAGTGTCATGTGATGCCCTATCTAGTTGCCACCCAATGAGTGCAAGACAATCATTATGGATCAATGATGAATATTGTGAACTACACTGAAATAGACGTTCAATGCAATATCATGGTATTTTGTTGGTTTTATGAGTACATGCATGTTGACTACACAATGCACAATAAAGACCACTAGTTGGCTTTTTGTTTGTTTAGTCCAAATTTAAAGTTGGCCATAAGATGCAATATTTCCCTTCAAATTGGAGTTAGGTCACAAGGGAGGAGCTATCATGGTTGACTATTGGCAACCACATAGGTTGTTTGCAGGGCACTTGATGTGGAGTTGGCACTGACCTACCAAACCATGTTGTTTTGTTGCTTTTTAAATAAATAAAAAACCATTTTTCAAGATTTTGTTCTAAAGTGAAAATACCGCCTCACTACTTTTAGTGCAATTCTAGCCTCATGAAGCCATACAAATTTTCATTGTGCATTAAGGATCAATTTAACCCATGGCCTTACCAAAATCCCTTTGAACTCCAAGGTTTCGTTGACTATGGATGACTTGTAGGAAGTCATTCCCACAAGCCTCCATCAACTAATTGATACATGTAATTATTTGTAAATGCTTGATTTTAAATTGACATAACAATACTACACTTTAACCATTACTTGCCCTCCCCCCCTTCTTCTCTTGATGGCAAAATTTTCACCTTGCATGCTCTTGACTAATTTGGGGAGTATAGTCCATGATTTTAAATCAAGGTAGAGCAGAAGTCATATTTGTTGTGTTTCCGCCCTTATACAAAGTTTAATGCATGGTTCGCCTTGGCTCATCCAAGAATACATCCAACATCTTGACCATTTCAAATGGACTTAATGGAATGCAAATTGCTTGGGTTCCTCCAAGATTGTAAGTTAGGCGAGTTAGGGTTTTGTAAGAAATTTGGCACTAGTAAACTCCGATGCAATGTCTAGCTTATCCTAGGCCCCTAAAAGTCAAAGTGGACATATTTGTCTAGGCAATCATTGTCAGACAACGCTAGCATCATGTTTAAATTAGAACCTTATGATTTGAAGCACTTAGGTAGTTGAACATTTGCATGAGCAATCTTAACTTTACAAAGCTTCCATTCATATAATTACATCTCCGGTATGAGGTGCCGATTTCTTTAATCAGCTCCTAATTAAGACTAAACTATTGAAGGTGATTTTGGGGCGAGTTACTTCGGCTTTGAGGGGCTAAGTTGGGTTACAGTAAAATAACACAGTTACATGGGGACTCATTGTTTAAAAGTTCCTAACCACGGACTCCATCATAACATTATTCAGAGTGTTCTGTGGGACTGACAGTATTTTGCAGAATATTCCATGATATTTCCCGCATTCAGATTGAATGCGGGAAATATCAGGGAATATTCTGCAAAATACTGTCAGTCCCACAGAACACTGCTATGGATCTGAATAATGTTATGATTACAGACTACAAATATGTTGTCATGTTAGTAAGAATATACAACAAGACTACACTAAACACTGTATTGAGTGTCGTATGGTATTTTAGGCCACTATGGTAACTTTTCTAATGACACTTCAAATGCAGAAGTTTACAAGTACCATCATTCCAACATATAATTCAATAATGACATCCTAACAAAGTTTGGTATATTTTGCATCCTAACAATTTTATAATGAAATATTGTAATTAATGATTGACATATGAATAAAAAAATCACTTAGTAAGTAATAGTAATTGCAACATTGTAAATCTATAATACCCAAATATTCAAGGAACGACAAATAATGCTAGGTTTATTGAAGTTCTATAGAACAGAGATCAAATTACATAAGCAAATATACATATACAAAGGTACATGAACAATGTTTGCAGTGAGATGATCACTTGCACTCCTTGTTTTGCATGTTATTGCACTTATCCTCCTTGATTTATACAATGCATATGGGATATTTTGACTCCCATTTCTTACAAACCAAATGGATTTATTAAAACCTTATTCATTCATATACTTCTAATCGTCATAATTTTTATGACGACAAGCAACCTAATGCTCTAACCTTAACACACCGATTTTATGAGTAATCAAAGGATTGCAATTTCATTGCCTTTGGTAGTGATTGTTACCACTCTTTTGCAAGTGCATGTTTTCAAACGACATGGCTTCACATAACTTCAAAGAATCGCCAAAATATTCCACATTGGCCCTTTCTTTACCATGTTGCAGCAATATGTGGTGCTTCCACCATTCTTCAAGCGGCTGACGCTCCTTTATTGGGTATCTCTGTTCCTCTAAAGGCCATCCATTTCTATGAATACCTAGACTTGGTCGCATTCCATCATTACAATTGTTGTGGAGCGGATGTATTTAAGAACATTGTTTGCTTGTTGGTCTTCCTTTTGCTTCTTGAAATGCAATTTGGTTATCTCCCACTTGCTCCTCAATATCTTCGTCAAGATCAAACAAAGGTGCTTTGGAAAACTTGTCCATTCCAACCACCACACGGGTTTCATTTCTTCCACTTGGACGCATCTTCAAACCATTCCCAACACTCGTCTTATCTTTCATGAACACAACATCTTTATTTTTCATAATCTTGTTGGTTTTCAAATATAACAATCTCTCTATATATATTACCTTCGCCATAACCAAGAAACAAACATTTAGTGTATTTTTCATCAAGCTTACTGTTCTTTCATTGGGCTTCATGATACATGTCATGTATCCAAACACACACATGTGTGTAATGCAAGGCCTCCTCTTGCTCCACGCTTCTTCAAGTGTAATGGATATCAATTACGTATGTACACCGCATTCACTACTACTTCCGTTCAAAATGATTCATTGAGGCTTTGAGCATGAAACATCCTCCTTGCCATGTGATTAGCACGTTCTGCCAATATATATTTTTTCTAGCCTAAATGGTATAGATGTTTGCTTTTCAATGTCATATTCATTCAAAAAATGATATAATTTGTCCGATATGAAATCACCACCATTATCCGACCGAAACGCCTTGATCTTGTGCTCTGATTGTATCTCTATAAGGGCCTTGAATTTCTCCAAGCACTCTCCTTTGGACTTCAACATGTACACCTACTATTCTTTCTTTCTTTTTCCGAAAAATCATTGATAAAGGCGACAAAATATTTTACACTGCCCATAGATGTGGTCCTCATGGGAGCACACATATTCGAATGTACTATCTTTAAAGTTTTAGTTACTGGCATTTATCCCATCATTGGGAAACGCTATCATATGTTGTTTACCCTTAATGCATACTTCACAAATCACCAAAAATATGGGACACAAAATTTTGCTGAGGCTCATGTCATTCACCGTACTTTGAAATGCATGAACACTCTTCACATTCAAATATCCAAGTCACCGATGCCAAAACATAAGTGCACCCTCGTTCTTCTATGATTGTGTTAAACTGGCCGCATCCGTTTCATGCACATTCGCAAAGTTCATTTGTTACAAAATGGCTTCATGTAATGTTATTGTAACAACTTTGTCATCAAGAGTTCTCACAATACATTAGGTTGAATTTCACTTTCATCCAATTCAACAAAAAATTGTTCACTTGGAGCAAATTTGTTTGCAACTTGGGCACGTGAATGACATTTTTGATACGAATTCTTTTGATTTTAGTTCGCATTAGTAGTTCAACAACAATGGAACCCACTTCAATTGCTTCTATGACGCTATCATCATCTTAATGAGACTTCAATTAGTGTGCCAAGTTTAGTATGTATATTTGACTAGTTTAGGTAATGCCTTCTACTGTCACAAGTATTCATACACATTCAAACTAATTAAGCGCGGTTAAATGTAATCATGCATATTTAGCCTAATTAAGCTTGATGAAGCTAATTAAGTCTAATTATGCTTAATTAAATAAGAAATTGTGATTACCAAAATAATTAAGCCCAATTAATTGAAAAATGCACTTGCTTGAATTAATTATGATATAAATTCAGAGATGATAATTGATGTGCTTAATTACACTTGTTTAGGGTTCAATACACCTAATTTGGTTCAATGCACTTACTTGCACTTGATCGGGCTTAATTAACTCAAACGTGTATGAATACTTGTAAAAACTTAGGCCGTGTGCTCAATTATGTTTAATTACAGGTATTTATGCTTGATTACATTTAATCACACTTACTTAGTTTGAACGCGTATGAATACTTGTGAAAGTAGAAGGCATTACCTAAACTAGTATAAAATATACATACTAAAATCAACACACTAATTGAAGTTTCATTTATAATGACTACCCAAACTATGTTACAACAAGAAATGAGAAAATGTTCCAAACAACAACCTTTTATATTGTGGTTTCAAAATATAACGTCAGTTTGTAATAAAGGGGATCCGTTATTGTATTTATAGCCCCCCCCCAAAAAAAAATTCATTAAAAATTTATCATAACAATATTTCTCTGCCATGGGCCCCTGCCTGTTTCTACTAGACCATCTCTTTTGTCTCTCTCACCACAAAACTCATTGGACCATGTCAATGGATTATGTAGGCCTTAAAATATGTCTTTTGGGAACCTTGACCTTCATGATCACTTTGACATTTTTTCCTTGGTGTAAATCGAAGTAGTCCCATGATGGGTTCAACATCCAATCACAAAATTTATAGGGCCTTAGGACGACTTCATGGTCCATGTTGTAAACAACCCCTCAACTCCCACTTGTGCTTGCGGAGGCCATTGTAAATTAACTATAAGGGATGTTAAACCTCCCCCTGTTAAGCTTTTAAGGGGAGGTGGATACATATGATTTTAAATACACTAGAACAAGAGGGAGCATATTAAGACCGTGCAACATTTGAGAAATCAATGTTTGGTTGCTCATGAAAATTAGACCTACCATTCCATTCCCTGCATGCATTATGAATTATGTGACTACTATCCTTACAACTCTCTACGCGATTCCTCATCAACAATATATCCCTCCATGTTTTGAAAAACAAAACCTACAATGAAAGGTTTTAATGCCTACAATGGAAGGTTTCAACCGTTCTTGGTTATCATGCCAAAAAAAAACTATTCTAAAAAAATACAGGACTAACGAAAGGGCTAGTGAAGTTTCAGAATCTAATAGAAAATATGAATGAAGGTGGTTTCAATAAATAAATAAATGGCATGGCAACAAGGCAAGTATGCACAACCAGATACAAGTGGTACATAACAATGAGAAGAAATTGTTATTCCATCTGCACCTACTTCATGTCAAGCAACTATAACTACACCATCAACTGCTAGAATACAAGAGAAGATTGAATGTTAGTTAGAACAAGTTGTTGGTAATTTTGAAGCTTTTCTTGCATCATTTTAAAATTTCTACAAATTTTTAAAGAATATGGATAAATTTTGCTACTCTCCTAGATAAATTTGAGTTATTATTCTATTATATATGTTCCATTGTCAATGATTGTTTCCGAGATATAAGATTTACTTCGTAGTTTCGACTGCCACAAACTTTCCACCAATAATTCATGCATCGTTGTAGCTTCATGGAGAAGGTCATTTGCCTTCTCATTTTCTCTTAGTAAAAAATAATCTGATCTACATCATTTATTTCATATGCAACTGGAGCATTTTTCCTAGCTAGAATATTTCTTTTTACTTCAACAAGTCCAATTTTTTTCCCCGCAATTCGTTACCCTCTCATATTTATCCCTCGCTAACTTTTCTAGTTAATTTATCTTATGCTTTAACAATTTATTCATCTTCAATTCCTTCATTATTTACAATGCATTTAAATTATGCAATACTATGTAAGTTGCTATAACATCGGACATATTCTTCAAAGACATTTTAGATTGCTTTATTATTAGCCTCCTGTCAACCTTAAACCTCCACCCTTGTGCGTCGTAGTCCGGGTGGAAGTTTAAAGCGAACATACACTCGAGTGACCTTACTGGATTATGAATTTAGCATCCAATGCCCACCACCATAAACACTTAACACACAATTTTTTTATTCAACTTCCCAAGTCCCCGAGCATTTAAAAATGCTACAGTCCCTTGCAGTGACTAGTAACTGCAATTCAAACAACGGCTTGCACTAAAACAATACTGCACTACCCTAACCAAGTACAAGTCTAAAAACAAACCACAACACACTTGATTTGCTATCACCCACCTCCACACTCCACCAAAATAACTTCAGCATTGTCCAGCTAAACCATCCCTTCATTTTCACTCCTAACTAACCCCCTACCCTAACTAACCACTAACCCTTAGTGCCAACATTGTTGCTTTCCCCTTAAACCCATCTCAGCCTTGCTGGACCCTTTAGCCTTCCCTCGTGGCAGGCTGATGGTTCCAGCAGCCCAGGCTCAGCCTCTTCTGCAACTGGGAACAGAACCAGTTGAGTCGTCGAGCCGCCTGCCCCTCGCCCCTGGGTGTTTGCTCTGTCCCGCCTTAGCCCACAGTCGCCTTGTCCCGCCTCAGCTCACAGTCGCAACACCCAGGTTACCCTGGCCTTGAACAACAGCTTGTGGCCGCTGCGTGAGCTTCCTCAATGCCTGATTAATGCTACTGTTAGTGCTATGACTCTCAGTCCATTTGCCCCTCAGCATTCCTAATTTAAGAATCATTCCACACTAATTTTTGAGTATGCCCCCTATTTTCCTTCGCCTCTTTGAACGGATAGCTCTGATTCAGAAGAGCAGCTTGCCAAATCATTTTTCAGCTCTCAGTGAGGCATGAATCAGCTCACCAACTGCAATTCTGGCTAGATCCTCCCAACCGGGTCTCAAACCTGCACCGAAACCTCTCATAATCATCCTACACTTATTTGTGACAGCGAGTTCCCACCATCCAGAGCCTGGTTCGATCGATGTCGTGTGGACTCTAGCCACACCTCCTGCCTAATCCTCCTCGCATTTTTGACGCGGCTCACATTCTCCTCCTTACAGGCTCATTCTCCGAATCTCCTACCCGGGGGGGGGGGGCGCTGCTGTCCACCGAGAGTTTCCTCCTCTGTTCTGCCTCTTTCCCCCGTGGCAGGCTGCTGGTTCCAGCCTCGGCCCTCCAGGGTCCAATCCCTGGATCCGGGAAATATGGACCCAATCTTCCCAGAAGGTAGAAACCACCTAAAACAACCCCGCCTCTATCCTAAAACGAACAATTAACTTGGCCAACAAAACCATAATCATCCTAAATCACCCCTGTACGTTCTAACCCAACTAACTAAGAATCCTCACTTAACCATTAACTAACTACCCCAACTGATCCCTCAAGCATTCAAATCAAATTTTAATCTAAAGGTGAAAGCTTCACTCTTTTTAAATTTTGAGTAACTGGAAAAATGTCAAAGTGCAGGGTTTAATGAACTTTTGTGATTAAAAACCCATGCGGGCACCATATTGGGCTCACACCTCCGTCTACCATACAAAATTCCAAATGCACTTTCCACATATATTCTGGTTGAAGACTAAATAAGATTCTAATTTTCTTCCTTCCCAAATAATATAGTTTTTTCACCCTTAAATGGATAGTACATCCAAGGCCTCACCGGATATATATCGTCTCATATAAATTTATATGGCTAAATTTTGCCTTCTATGCATGCACATCCAATTCTTATCACATAAAAAACAATCTAGTCGTAAAAACTTCCTGCCTATCCAAACTCATAATTTCATAACATATAATTTGGTTCGACAATTTCCCCTAAAATTGTTAAATGACAATACTTCCTACAATAGTAGTCTTCTCTGCCAACTATCGGAGTTAAATCAAGAAGTATTATGTAAGGTATACCATGCAACTACTCAAATCTTGAAGCTAAAACCCTAAACTACGATTCACTTGGAGTTTGTACAAAAATTGGTTGAAGATGCTTCCTAACAACTCTACAAAATTTCCATATTATTTTTTATAATATACTCTTGTGGACTTCATACAAGTTTCTTATGCTATACAATCCATCACCACCACCCAACCTATGCAATGACATTGCTACCCTCTCTTGTATTGGCACAATAACCCTAAAATATGTATATTCTTTTTTTAAATAGGGGCCCAACCTCTCGCACAAAAATTTGAATGTAATGTATTTTACTTGAGTTCGTTTTCTAAACTCTTTTTCCATCCACAAACCTAACAACAAGTGATTTGCAAACTTCTCCCATTCTCCTTGCAATAGCAATGCTTAAATGTCCACAACATGCTTCACAAGCATGTACAAAAACATGTATAATCCTAAGAGTAAAATAAGTCTCCTCCTCCTCTCCTTCATTATAACCATGCTTGCTGAAATTCAAGGTGAAAACAAACGAAAACAAGAAGCAAAGACAAGAGAAGAAAAAATAATGGTCAAATTTGATTTTTTTTCTTCCAAAACTGCCTTTTTGATCACCTTTAAAAAAATCAACACATTCATTTTTTGGTATATAATCATTCTTCTTGGTCCACATTCGGTTTACACCTAGTGAGGGGCCAAAGGCTTTGTAAATTGATATTTAAAGAAATCGGACCATGGAAGTTGGACCACGCAAAAAGGCCATCTTCCATGGTCCGATTTCATGGTCCGCGGTGTGAACCGGCCCTGAGCCCAAAATAATGGCCATGGCCGAAATTAGGCGGAGCATTCAGAAACCCTGTGACCAAACGCGCAGCGTGGATCAGAATCCCTGCATTTGTGCCGCATCAGTCTTTCCCGCCCCCACATTTCTAATTTGGTGCGCGGATATAAGGATCTAACTGAAGCATCCCTCGGTAATAGTCTAAATAGAGGCGAACTTTTCTATTTCTTCAAAGTTCGGCGATGTAATTACCGTGACAGTACTCGTGAGCTGGTGAGACTGCTCACGTGCGTCACATTATTCCGTCACCACGCTCCGATCTAGTTGTGTTGAGTTAAGTTCATTGCACAATGATGGAAGTGTCATCATGTGCTGCTCGAAGCATGGTGTTTGCATGAGTTTGTGATGGCCGATCTGATGAATATGGTCAACATTTTGATGAAGATGAATATCGGAGAAGCGGAGGGAGCGCGTGAGTCATCAAGATGATCGCCTTACCGAGATCGCAATCGGCATATGGTACATGTGGCTCCCCGTCGCCGTACTCCTCAAATTTCGGCGCAAAGGTCACCCGCCTTAACCACTTTGAGAATGGGCAAAGCTTCTGATTCGGATGGAATATGGAGAGGCATTTATGCAAGAACGTCGCTTAAGTCGAATAGCTAGTGAAGATGCAGGAACCTCATACGGGAGCGATCATGGCAATGTTGTCGAAATGAATGCAATGCTGGTTGCACATTGACATGTATGATCGACCTACACGTGTTCTTGTGTCATGTTTGTCATTCCCTATTCGACGCATTACATAATGTGCTCTCGACGTAACTTCCAGCAGGAGCTCTCAGGCCAAGGAGAGTGCCGGAACAACGCACCGCATTAGCACCTGTAGTACAATGTTTGGGAGGAATACGATAGTCTGGAGGATTCACTTAAGCAACTACTACTTCTAGTTGCGGTTCACGGGTGCTGTAAGTGCTGCTTGTAGCGTGTGGTAATAATATAGGATAGTCACGGCGCTATGGCTGGTTTTGAAAGACACAGGTGCATCACACGAGTTCTTCTATACCAGTTATCCACCATATTCGGATTGTTGATAGCAACCCAAGGAGATGCTAAAACTGTTCTCGTAGGTGGTGATGCGGGCTGGACCAACGTCGATCCGGCCACTGCGAGAGCTCCAGATTATACTGTGTGGGCGGCTAGTCAAACTTTGTACGTAAACGACGTGCTTGGTAAGATATGTGAAATGTACAGGAATGTCTTGCTCCTGACATGTGCTTGATCTGCGTCGAAGGTCTTGTGGATGAATTTGAAATTTGGAAGATTGATGATGTTGCGTTGTTAAGATAATTCAAGTGCACCTGTGGAGTTGTCTTATATCACATGGCCCTTGTACTTTCAGATGTGTAGTTTCACCAGTACGAGAACTTTTTAAGAAATAAAGATACAATACACATTTTCGTGAATATAACAAGTTTTTGAAGAATGTTTGTACACGAATCGAACATGTAGCTTTCGTTGAAAGATTAGTACGGTGAAAATATCCGACGTGTCATAATATTTGGAACGACGGCTATGGCGATGATCACATTTTGATTTCCTTGCAGAATTTGTGTTCGTCGTGGGGTCACATGACTTGTACCAACTCACATCAGAAGCAGCCCTAGCCGCTTGCAATTTCACTGGTGCAACGGTCATCTTCGACAAGTCTGCTTCTAGTCCTTTCAATGTGCGTGGACTTGAAGCCAATCAACTTGCTCAATTTCCTGCATAAGATCTTTACAAATTTCTTCACATCCTTCACGTGATATTCTTTTCCTTAGGATTTCTTAGTATAACAATCTTGTATATATATATGTATTATCAGATGATCTGCTCCCTTTTTGAAGTGGCTGCTCTTGAAAACTAAATGCTTCACTTTTCTCCAGGTTACGCTAAATGCTGGAGGTGTAAGCTACTTAGCGTGTTCATCTGGCGGGTCTTCACATTGTCTACAAGGGCAAAAATTTGCAGTAAACGTCACTGGCCCGACTATCAGCCCTATCAATCCTCCTTCGTCTTCATCAAAAAGCAGCAATTCCTCAGTGATTACAGGTGATCGATTACAAAATCCTGCTCTCTTCACAATAGGTGTAGAATAAGTTTTGTAACTGGAAATAAGGACTGCATCCTAGTTGCCTTGTTGTAGGATCTCGGTACAAGGGACAACCAACTGCTATAACTACGAAAGATAGACATGGCTACCTACTCGTCAAAGTAACAGGCCGCCACGCTTCCTTCTCACATCGTCAGACCATAAATTAGTTTTCAGATAATGTAGATGAAGATTCATCTCCACGACGATTGAAAACCGCTTTTGATAGTTTTTGCTATTATCTGTGAGAAGGATAAGGCACAGGATGACTCTCGGAGCTATGCTAAATTGAGCTTCCAGTGCACTGTTTTTCTCAGGAGTTGTGATTACGTTGCTGGTAGTGATTGGAGGGGCCCTTGCTGGATACATCTGCTATCAAAGAAAGCGGAGAAATGATTTCAAATCCTCAGTGCGCAAGCGCACATCGGACAGCAACTTGCAGGAGATGATGTCCTCAATTACGCAGGGGAAGGGTTCGGTGCTTGCCTTCACGTTGAAGGAGCTGGAAAAAGGGACCGAGAATTTTGGTGACCACCTCATCCTTGGGATCGGTGGCTTCGGAACAGTGTATAGAGGCACCTTGAGAAATGGAATGGTACAAGTTGCTATCAAGATCTCAAACCATATTAGTACCAGTGGGAAGAAACAGCTTCTAAACGAAGTTTCAATTCTGTCGAAAACCAGTCATCCCAATCTGGTGCGACTGTACGGGTGTTGCCTCGAGACGGAGGTTCCAATCCTCGTCTACGAATATATACCGAACGGAAATCTGTACGAGCACTTGCACAGGCTCCGCTTTGGAGTGAATTTGAACTGGACAAAACGCTTACAGATTGCAACAGAGACTGCTGAAGCGCTTGCTTACCTCCATTTCTCCGCGCATCCTCCCATTTATCACCGCGATGTGAAGTCAGCAAACATTCTGTTGGACAACACCTTCACGGTTAAGGTTGCCGATTTCGGTATATCTCGCTTGACCAATCCCGAAAAGACGCATGTCTCCACAGCCGTGCAAGGCACGCCTGGGTATGTGGACCCCGAGTACTTCGCTAGCTACCATCTCACCGACAAAAGTGATGTGTACAGCTTCGGTGTGGTGTTGCTGGAGCTCATCACTTCCAAAAGGCCATTGGATCTGAGGAGGGAAGATGATCACCACTTGTCTGCTTACGCCAAGCCCTTCATCAAGGAAGGGAAGCTGGATATGATCATGGATCCTCAGCTGAAGGAACCAGCAGAGCAATATACACAGACACTCCCAATCATCCAGTGCGTTGCAGAATTAGCACTCGACTGTCTGGCAGATAAGAGAAAGGATCGCCCGACGATGAAGGATGTGCTCGAGGATCTTCACCACATCAAGGGCTTCAACCGGCGTATTGATCGGAGCATGATCACCTAGCAGGCAAATAAATTGCGGTTTAATCTTACATTCCTCGTCATTCAAACCCTTTCTCCGAGTTCGTCAAAGACATAGGTCAAAAATTTATAGATGCTTCAGTACCGATGCTGCGTGCATCATTCCATCTTCCACCAAACTTAGCGCTCCTAGAACTGGCTCCCGAATTTTACATTATTGTCACGAGGCATTACACATGAAGTGTATTCTCAACAGTTTCTCTTTACTTACCTTTGATCCCCAATATTAGCTTCGCTATGTCTTCCCCCCCTCCTTTCCCATGTACAATGATCAGGTTGTCAAAATTAGAGGTTAAGGTTTCCACATAGGAGGTTTAAACAAATGTAGTGAATCAGGAAGGCACTTGTAAGAATGTGCGTAGTTCTCTAACAATGCACTGAGTTCAGAGACTGTTCCTTGCTGAATTTGTGCTCTCTAATTGTCTGACTTTCCTGTACAAAGAAATCTCCCATGACATGTATCTGGGGCAGAGAGACTATGAGCAGGCAGACACTATTTCACTTAGCAGACATTGTCCCTGCACGGGCCATTGCATTATGATGGTAACTTCATCGCAGAGAAATTTATAAGTAGCTGCAATGTCTCCGGTGTTGTTTGGATTGTATTATGAGAGATTCTCGAAACACTTGTAATAGGCTACATGTAAATAAAAAACTACCACAGCGTGCTTACAAGTTAAAACAGGTAGATCTTATCATCTTAATTCCGACCCCGCCACTCAGGGGAGTAACGGCTGGGGCGAAACAACCCGTGCACTGGTTCCTTGGAGGCAAGGGTTTAGGCATCCAACAAGGAACGAGTGTATGGCAATGATCGGGGAGAACCGACAGTTAGTTACAGATGAACCGGTTGAGTTTGAGAAATAACAGGTTGAAGTTCAAGACTTCAGGAGAATTACCGATCACTTTAGAGGAATTTATGGAATATATCTCCAATTAATATAAAAAAATCGAAGGATGTCAACATGTAACCGGTTGGACTTGCAAACACTAGGATCTCAACCGATTATGCCCAAAAATCTCCCCGATCACTGGTGTATGGGTTGGTTCGCCCAAATCGGGGAGTAACTTAGTCGATCACTTATTCAATTTTCAGGAATGCAATCATCGAATTGCAATAACTGAGGTGTCACTGTGTCCAACGATACCTAGCAGTTTACTCATTGGCGATTGTCAGGGTAATAGGAGCTTGTAACGAGAGAAGTACTAAGTAATGATACAGTTCAAAAACGTGATGGCTAGCTGCTGCCAGGATGTACGGAAGACCGCCCTTATTTTAAGCGCGTGATGCTTGGAAAAGCCTCCGATATAAGAGATCTTTACACATATATTTACTCACCCTCGAAATTGTTTCGATCCAGGACTTTAGTCAGCGTCACCTAGACGACTTTTGTTTCTATAAGATGGCCACTGCAATGATTAAGAGAGTTTTCAAGGCAGTCGAGGCCGGGAGCTGCTTACTGGCTTAGACTGGAAGCGAGTATCATATGGAAGGGATGAGTCACGCGTGACCTTGTGTCAGTACCTTGCGCAAAGTGTACTACCGATTGCCTTCCAGTACTCGACTCGCATCGTGGCACATGAGCAAGCTATCCGAAAACCGCGCTGCGAGCTTCGCTTGCGGTGACTTCCTTACAAACTGTTTGCAAACTATCGGTCCTCGCCAACACAACAATCTGGCTAATGCTCTGTTCTAGAATCGGGTGATGAGAGAACTTTGTGTCACTCCATGCCAGTTAGAGATTCGTCCATGAATGCGACGGTTTTTCAAGGTTTCGTGCATCAGGTGAAAGAGTCCCACATTGCCGTGGCATTTGATTAAGTAGTAGGTGTCTTGAGAGGGTGCGTAATGTTGTTTTATGTTTTTCGTGTACTAGGCTCCGCGAGTCACGGTATTCACCTTCGAAGAACTTCCGAATTCGGTCTTCTAGAAGGCGACTAGCACAGCGATCTCACCGGCTTGAAGTTCTCAAACCCTAACTCCGGAGATGAAGTTTGAAACCACAAGTATTTCCAGAAACCGGACTCGCCACGGCGAATAATGCACTACGGAGCCATCGCTCCTTAAAGTGTAACTCAAGATGAAAGTTCGCTCTCCGAAGCTGAATTATGACGCTCTGAACGAGGTTCGTATGTCGCCAACTTCCCTGGAGAGAAGTAGTAATCAGCTGGCTGAAAATGACGCGAGCCATTTTTTACCAAAGAATGTGGAACTGTCGCATCTCGGAGATCCGAGTGGGGGCCCCCTGTATTTGGAGACAAATGGCAAAGCAGATGTGGACCCGGTCGACACCGGGATTGCACAGAGGACATGGCGGTATTTCATGCAGCCCTTCTCGTGGACAGCTATGTTGTCCCAGTAAGCTATGGCCATACAACTGAGATCTTCTCTTTCAGTGCTTGAGTTTGTCTGTTACGAATCCAACCTTATGGGTCTTGTCCATAGAGTGAAATAGACAATTCGAGACAAATTTTTGTAACCCACCTGCCTAGATTACAAAGAGGCTTTTGAGCGGCATAAATTGCTTCCGTATTTTGTGTCTCAGGGTCTTCTAAGTTTTGAATCCGAGTTTATATCCCTCGTAGAAGGACTGAACCTCAGCAGTTAGACTTTTACGCAATCTCTGAGCCTATTGTCTCTTCTACTCGAAAGCTCTGCAACTCATGAAACCTGTGCTGTAATGTTAGCTTTGCCCTTACCCTCGCCAACCATGTGAAACGAATGGTCAGTTACTGTTTAATTCACAATTTGAAGCTCACGACAGCTCTAGGACTTCCTGTTGTCCACTAGGCTGAAACTACATATTGGGTCACAGAAAGTGTTGATCAGGGTTTTGTGTCTCAGGGTTTTCTAAGTTTTGGATTTCGGGATTACAACTATGAATAAATGGTTGGTCACAGCAATCAATGTAACTATTGTTCAACCTAGAAACAAGTGATTCGAAATGGAGAGATCAGCTAATATTGTACATTACGTTATGATGGTATACCGGAGCTTGAAATCTTGTCTTTCCTGCATCTATCAAGGTATTTGTCATCAGTAAATAATCGTAGAGTTCGTACTTGGTACCTCAATCTGACTCCATATACAGTACTAAATTACTCTTGGTTTTTGTTGGTTTTTGACAGTACTAAGTCCTTGTAGTATCTTTCTGCAATTGCCTCTCCCATAAGCAATGAGAGATTACGGACATTTGCCAACCATTCTGCGTTAACAACGGACATTCGAAAGGATTTTTCTAATCCTTTTCTCTCGTTCCTTGTGCTGATTCTCTGACAGGGAATTCGATGTCACATTTGTTGTTGGAGTTATAGTGGTGTATGGCATAAGCCAGGGGGTAGGGTTTGCCCTAAACCGTGTTGTTGTGGATTACTATTGGAAAGATGTGCAAGGGGCTCAGCCTTCAACTGTGCAGTTCTACCGCTCAATTATGTGGTCCCCCTGGGATGTTAAACCCATCTATGGCCTCCTCACTGATCTCCTCCCATTTTTCGGGTACCATCGCCGGCCCTACTTCGTCCTTTCAGGTCTATATACAAAACCTTAAGCATGCATGGTAATTCTGTTCTGTGCTGTGTGGAAGTTAGCATCTGTAGTCCAAAACAAGGGTGGTTTACTCCAATGCACAACAACATGGAATCTAGACCTAACATCTCTGACCCATACTATGTCAGAGTTAAGTATAGTATTGAAAATGCATTGCACTAGTTCCCACCAGATTCAGGATTTATTCTTAAGTTGTTTTCTTCTCCAAGATAAACAGATGGACTATAGAAGATCTGATATGCTTGAGGGAGTAAGTGGACAACTCATAGACGAACATTATTACAATGGACACATCATAATAACTCCAAAAGTCGATAAATAGCTGTGACTGATAAAGCTCATACTCTGAACAGGCCACAGAAAATTCAGTCATGTAAATTACAGTGGATATTATTAGTGGAGTATTATTCAGCTTCGCTACATGATGACTGCAGGCCTCTTCAAGTTCATAACATAAATTCAAGAGCCTTGTTTGTGGTAAGATAGGTCTTGTGACAGTGTCAACATACCTGGTACTCGTCCTTGGTGGGAAATTACATGCGGCGACGGCGCTCACGATGTTTGTCGGTGCCTCAACGGCCACGGCTATGGCTGATGTGACAATTGATGCTATGGTGGCCATGAAGAGTCGAGAAAGACCAGAGCTTGCTACACACTTACAGAGCTTCTGCGGCTCCTGCTTATCTATTGGAGGCTTATTGGGATTCTTGACGAGTGGGCTTGCTGTGCATGCCTTTGGGCCCCAGGTCTGAACACTTCTTTGGAGTCTCTTCAAGATTTTTGTCCAGCTCCAATCTAATCATCAATAACATCAGAATGTGCTTCTAGAGAACAGAGGAAGGTCACAAATTATCTCAGTCAACCCAGCTATTATACTTAGCACCGCCCTAACTGCGCAAGGGGTTTCAAAGGAGGTTTGAGTATGTTTGTGTTCTATATGATTTTCACCTGTGATTTGAAGTCAGTAGGCAATTTCATTCCTAATGTATAAGTAAGGACTGTTCAGTCCTAATCTGACGAGTCTGTGGGGGAAGCAAGGCTATCACTGCATTGTGATGGTGTGGTCCTTTTTGGAGCAACAATCACAACTTTATCATGTAGTCTTGTTCCGCCATGTTTTATGTATCCTAGACCTTTACAGCATGTTCTTGTAGGATTTCTTTCAATACATTCCCCCCCCCCCCCCCCCCCCCCTTTGATAAAAAGCACGTTGGAGACTGGTTGTGGGATGTGACTGAGCTTGGCAGCTTTCCTTCTTGCAAGAGTTAGGCAGAAGATTGAGAAGGTAAATTTACCAGAGAGTTTCTGCAGATTGCGTTGGGTATCATGATCGGTCCTGGAGTTCTTCTGCTCATTCTCGGTTTTACCATATTTGAGCACCGGCTACCTCGCCACCTTTGGCACTCTGGCCAGGTAACCTCTACTACTAACTTTGCATGGTGGGAAGTAATTCAGTTTCTGAAAGAAAAAGACATACAGGTTCAAATTTGTAGAAGATATGGCGAGTCATAAGTCACAATTTTCTGGTGTTTTGATCATAGGTGAAGCAGCAGATGAAACAAGCCTGTTCCAGTATGTGGGCCACACTGAGGAATTCTCAGGTCTGGCAACCAACTCTCTATATGTACCTGTCATGGGCATTAGCACCTGACATCTCAGAAGGCAAGTTCTATTGGTACAATGATGCCAATACCGGTCCTGGCTTCTCGGAGGTATAACCTCATGCCTTACCTCTAATGTTTATTGCTGTATTTATTGTATTCTGTTAGAGGTTCAGTGTCCTTGCAATTCACTAAATGAAACAAGAGCACAATGCATCAGATCATACTGCTTACAATTACGTGTTGGCTCATTTTCGTCTTGTTGAGTATCACAAGTGAGATTCAGATGGTGTGAATGTGTAGTATCGCAGTCAAAACATTTTATTTCTTCCAATTCTTGATACATTCTCGACATATGGCACATGACAGTTGTACAAAATTAGTCCGATATACTTTGTTGTTGATCACCTCTCAGGAAGTGCACATGCAGTTCTAGGAGCCATTGTCACTTTAAGATAGTGTTTCATTCCATTGAACACCCCCAATGCGTTTCCTGAAATTAGTGAACTCTGTAATTTGCCCAGCTGGTATCCTTGGCACTGCTGATGCGCTGGTTCCTATGGATGGTGCAGGAATTTGTGGGGGTGATTTATGCAATGGGGCAAGTAGGGACCTTAATAGGTGTGGCCTTCTACCATAGATATCTACGGCACTGGACATTTCGGAGCCTTTTGTTCTGGGTACAACTCCTGCTAGCTTTGAGTGGAATGTTGGACTTGGTGCTTGTGACTGGACTCAACAGGAAGCTGCTCATTCCTGACTACATTTTTGCTATAACTGATGAAGGAGTTTCACAAGTAAGTAGCTGTGCTTCATCTCATGTTCAAGTCATCGATTCTTGATTGTAAGTTTGTTGCTGATCAAGTTGTATTTTCAAACAACATCCTCACAAAATTGGGTTGGGAGTAAGTGTTTGGACTTTTCCTAATTAGCTTTCTAGGAATTAGAAAGCTAGCAATAACAGTCATCAAATGCCTTTCTAAAGGTACCTGCCCAATCTCTATCTGGATATAATCACAGCTCCAAGATAGGGTTCTGGCAAAGATCTGGAAAGCACATTTAGGACTTTTTAGCGTCACAGATCACTTCTGGAGGAAAAACATCTCTTAAACACGTGGGACCTATTTGTGTTGGCAGTTATTCTATATGATTGTCTAATTCATAACCACTTGGCTGAAGTGCTATTGATCTGTTTGTTATCTTATGTGGAGTGTGTGAATGTCGTAGTTTTGTCTGTTGTGGAGATTCTTTATTTGCCGCAATTCTGTATATAAAACTTCCATTTCACCTGTCTTTTGATCACTATATACATCTAGATAATCTTAATCAACTATAAGATTGGAGTATAGCAATTGAAAAGTGACCTCTTTGATTTCAAAGAACTCACCAGTGAGTTTATGAGGCACTCTGTTTCAGACTCCTGGCAAGCTTGTCATCCTCATTGTTACATGAATCATTCAATTCTATGGGGCACATCCTTCAAATCTGTCAAGAATATATTACAGACAAAGTATAGTAGCCCTAATCACTATATTCGTTAATTTGAGACTTTCCCTTGTCTCATTAATATATGGACCACAACAACATGGTCTAATGTTTGGGTCGTCCTACCCAAACCATCTTGATATGAGTTCTTAATTGGGTTCTTGATATGAACACCCGCTTCAAAGTATTTGCATCTTACAACATTCTCCAATATCTGTGTGATTTTATCCATGTTCTTATATTTGTAACTGTCTCAAAATGCCGAAAAAGTCCCAAATTAACGAATATAGTGATCCTATAGCAAAGTTACAAACATAACAACTCTAAGCACAAGTGTTCCATTTCGGGTCATTGATGTGGCATATATAGAAATTACATAGCAACAATCAATAAGAGCAAGGGGCAATGAATGAAATAAAGGCTAGGGATAAGGCTAGGAGAACTGGTGTAGGAGATTTATTAGGTCATGTGCACATTAGCTCGTGAGCATTGATTCTAAATTGAAGGATGCATTGAACAATCAAGACTTTCAATGTAACTTTTGTTGTGTTAACTGGTATTTGCATGTCTTTTAATTTCCTTGATTAATCAGTCGCTTCATCTGTGCGTTTGCTTTTTCCTTAGAACACGTAGTAATAATCTTGGGTTTCATAGAACTTACTTGAACAATGTACCTGAGGGCAAGGGAAGACCCAAGGAATGCATAAGGTAGGAAGGAAGGGAGAGAGAGAAGGGATAAGAGGGAGGAAGGGAGGAGGTAAGGTAGATTTCACTTGCTTTTGTTAGACAAGGTATATGTAGTCATCTTCCCAATGACGTGAGCACCTCTGGAAATTTCTCTTTAAATTTAAACATGGGATATTGTCAAGGGGGTCCACAATTGGAAGCAAAGGTGAAAATAAAGATAGAACTAAACCATATCTGCATTCAAAAACGTTGCTGAAGACGAAAGATTCACACATCCTCATTTGAATTCATTTGTAATCCTGCGATCAAAAAAGTCTGAACATTTTCACACCAAACCTTCTGTTTTCGAATTAATTGTATTTTTTCTTGTTATATGTATCTTGCAGGCAATCAGACGGATTAAATGGATGCCTCTTCTAGTCTTGGCTGCCAGATTATGCCCGGCAGGCATTGAGGGAACATTCTTTGCGTTGCTTATGTCGGTGGACAACGTAGGCATGTTGTCGGCTTCATGGGCAGGTGGATTGTTGCTCCAGGCGACAGGCATCCGACGCAAAAACTTCAAATATTTATGGCTCGCAGTTCTCATTCGAAACATTATGATGCTGTTTCCTCTTCCGTTCCTGGGTCTAATCCCTAACACTGATCCTGACCTACCGATTCTGCCTCCCGAGCTCTTGAGTGGATCCATTGAGCCAACTCCAGTCCCTGGGAACGAGCATACTATTATTGACGAAGAGAAAGATGAGGAGGACATCCAACTCCCCATGTTTGCCTCTGACAGAGGGCACCAGAGTTAAGAGCGTCTCAACTATTTTTTAATCTAATTTTAATTTTTCTGGTGGTTGCACACCCTAGGGTGTGTTGTGACCATCTAGTTTCTACACCGTACAGATTGAATGTGCATGACTATCAGTTTCTGTTCCTGTTGAGTTGGTTCAGTTCATCAGTTCCAAACTTTGACTGTATGTGAGTGTTATTTTTCCAAATGCAATAGGTCCTGATGTGCAACAAGAAGAGAAAAGAAAGATGTGCAGAAGTTCTCTGGTTTGTTTTGAGACCAGGGAACCCTTACAACGCCAAAATTCAATTTCCTAACCTACCCTTGAAATTCACTAAAATAAATTGCCGGAGTTTTAACGAATGGCAAAATTTCAGTCAGTTGACTTGGAAGAGTTTCCAGATTTCCTTGACAAGTTGGGAAATTGGAGACGAATCCTTGTGATTTTGACAATGGTTGTCGATCCCACTTTTGCCTCATATCTGTGTGACTAGCCGTTTGTACATAAACTACTGGTAATTCTCACTCTCTTCAAGAAATGCACAGAAGGATTTCTTCACATGCTTCTATGCCAGATTAGTTGGGGAAACTGAAGGAATCTAGACAGACAACGCACAATGATAGAGAGAAAATGTGTGTTGGAAGTGTTCAAAGTTAATTGATATTTTCTGTTTTTTTCAAGTTTCTGCACAACGAGAAGCAGTAATTTATACATGCATACATATTACCTAGTGCATTTATGAACATTCCCTTGTCGAATGGTGATGGCTCTTGAAAAGCTTCTCGTGGAATGTACATTCTGCCTTGAATGTGTGTAGAAAGTCGCCTTGCCAAATTTGTGTAGCGGCACATTAAGTAGCGGTTGAATTGTTGTACGAATAAGTATCAAGTTTCAGACTGATCGGCAAATTGCAAAGTGGACTTCAACGTGATTGTGCCCTTCTTCCAGGTGTTTTTTTTTTTGGGGGGGGGAAGGAAATCAACCCTCCAGGTTAGGTCATCGCCCTAACCCCTTGCCTTCAACATGCTGCCGAAGGTTTTGCATTTCTCAACATGCACCTTATAGTATTCTGAACCATCATCATTCCTCCGCGCAATCGAAGCACCAAATGCAAGGTTGATTCCTTTTGGATGTTGTAATCTGCTAATGTTCGGCCATCCTCCAACTGCTTCCCTGCAAAGATAAGCCGTTGCTGATCCGGTGGTATGCCTTCCTTATCCTGAATCTTTGTTTTCACATTATCAATTGTGTCCGAACTTTCCACCTCAAGAGTTATAGTTTTCCCAGTCAAAGTTTTCACAAAGATTTGCATGCCACCACGCAACCGAAGCACTAAATGCAAAGTAGATTCTTTCTGAATGTTGTAGTCTGCTAGTGTTCGGCCATCTTCAAGCTGCTTCCCTGCAAAAATTAGCCTCTGCTGGTCCGGGGGAATCCCTTCTTTATCTTGGATTTTTGTCTTCACGTTATCAATCGTATCAGAGCTCTCCACTTCCAGGGTAATAGTCTTTCCTGTCAGAGTCTTTACAAAGATCTGCATGCCACCTCTCAAACGAAGCACCAAATGCAAGGTTGATTCCTTTTGGATGTTGTAATCTGCTAATGTTCGGCCATCCTCCAACTGCTTCCCTGCAAAGATGAGCCTTTGTTGATCCGGGGGTATGCCTTCCTTATCCTGGATTTTTGTTTTCACATTATCAATCGTATCAGAGCTTTCCACCTCCAAGGTGATAGTTTTCCCTGTCAAAGTTTTCACGAAGATCTGCATACCTCCACGCAATCGAAGCACTAAATGCAACGTAGATTCCTTCTGAATGTTGTAGTCTGCTAGTGTTCGGCCATCTTCAAGCTGCTTCCCTGCAAAAATTAGCCTCTGCTGGTCCGGGGGAATCCCTTCTTTGTCCTGAATCTTGGACTTGACATTGTCAATTGTGTCACTGCTCTCAACCTCCAGAGTGATGGTCTTCCCTGTCAATGTCTTCACAAAGATCTGCATCTTGAACTTTTGCTATTGACCTACACAGACACTGAAATATGAGGTTTCAATGAAACGAGTGTCCGGTGATGGAGAGATTGTTAGCAAATGAGCAGGGATTCCCCTTCGCAAATGGAGGCTTGAGGATAGAGGAGGATGGAATAGAGAGAAGGTAAAGAGCGGAGCGCCAAATGGAGATGAAGAGCCAAACGCTGCGAAGCCTCTTGGCTCCATAATTTGGCACCGTTTCACATATTAGGGTGGATTTACATTAGGGTCCGGGTTCAAGAAACTTGGGGTCCACAACACCCTTTAACCCTTACCTTCCCAAGCCCACAAAGGGGTTGTATTGATTGTGCTTCACTCAATGTTGGTGGTGGAATTTGCATGGACAAGTTTTGAGGTTAAAATGGGATTTGTCCGTAGGATTTTGAAACATGGGAGATGAGCTATAACGAGCAATGGTCGGGGAAAACCGACGGCTAGTTCATTATCAGCCGATGGATTTCGCCTCATGGCCGGTCCAAATTTCCAACCATCGGATGCCAATCCGACACTAAATTCAATCCTCCGGCAATTAGCCAATGGACTAGAAAATTTCCCGGAAATGTAGCCGATTCTTCTTGTGAGTTACTGGATTTCAGCCGGAAGAAGTATTCAAATACTGGCCGATACCCGGGAAATGGTAACCAATACCCTCCCGGTCGTGAGCATGGATATCTAAGTGGTCAGGGCTTCGAACGGCAAGTTGAGGGATGCAGGCCAGGTGCCCAGGTCAGGGTTTCGAACGGCAAGTCGGCAACCTGCAGCGCCTCCATCCTCCGCGGCTCCGCATTCACTCTCGTGTGCCGCTCGCTTCATCATCTGCACATTGCTCCGCCTCCGTCCTTCGCCAACCTGCTTGTTGCTCGCATCCAATTTGGTCACATTTTGCTCGAAGAGCGGACTTCCTGCACAACCTTCTGCGAATCTGCTCTCAAAACTTCATCGGAGTATCAGATTTGGTAATTCATGTCTCCCTGATTGCAATTAAAGTTTTGCACATGCCTTTCTTTTCACTTATTCAAGATTTTGTACTAAGAAATGATTTCTAATAACTTTTCATACATTTTTTAAACAATTAGTGCCGATATGAATTCCATTTAATCGGATATTGGCCAATGAAAATATGAAAATGTAGGCAATTGGCCGATTGATTTTACAAAAGACCGGCTCTTGCCGATGTAAATTGGAAAAAATCCGATCCTTTGTATCAACTACCGGCAATTAGCCACTAAGGCTTCAAAAACTTCCCGAACTCTGATAACGAGGGAAAATATGGGCATGGATAAACCTTGAGATTTTTAGATCATAACAATTGAAGGAAGTGATGCACAAGAAAATGCCATGTTTTATCCCCTGAAAAAGACCTTTGACCAATCAAATTCACTTGGAAAATGAGTGGGAAGGCTTGTGTGATCCACTAGATGGGAACAACTCAATAGTTGAGGATGTCAACAAATTCTCATGCCAAAAATGTGCAAATCACAATAGACTAGGCACCTTGCATTTGGAGTATGTCAACTGTCCCATATTTCTAAGCACATATATGCAAAGAATTCCTTAAAAATTTGAGAGTGTCCAAATGTTAAATTGAACGGTCAATGTGAGCACAAATGTCATTTCTACACGACCATTATGTTTATTTTTAAAATCACTTTAAAATAAACATCTTTGATGTTCATGCAAAGGTTGCATTGAAGTGGCAACTATTGATTGGAGTCAACACCCTCATATGAGCTCCTAACACAACAAAAACATGACCACTACCCACATCGACACATTTTTACACATTCTAATCATCTACAAATTGCATGTCTCATGTGTCTATGTGTAGATATTCATGTTGGCTTGATGTTTATAGTTATTTTGATTAAGAATGAATGAGTTAGGTAAGGTTAATGTAGGGAATAAATCATCCATCAACCAAAAATTGGTTGCTTGGGAAGTTAGGGGTTAAATATTGAGACTAGTAGGTCCAAACGATTTTGGGTTTCAAATTTCTAGGAGGGCAACTAGGCTTCAGAGCCCTGCATTGTCCTTCAAACTTGTACCCATACCCACCCATACCCATCAGCAACGACCTATGCCCACCCATGCCCACCCATAGCATGACCCGTGCCCACCCATGCCCACCCATGCTATTAAAATTGCCGCCAATGTATTCAAAAATTGTGTAATGTGCATTACCCGCCTACACCAAGTCTTGGCCCACCCATGCCCATGCCCACCCTTGCCCACCCAGGCCCACCCATGCCCAATAATATCGAACCCTTGCCCACCCATGCCCACCCATGCCCAATAATATCGAACCAATGCCCACCCAAAACCCATGGGCATGGGTGGGTTTGGGCATGGGCATGGGTATGGGCACCCAATGCAGGGCTCTGCTAGGCTTGTCCCACCGACTACCTTACATAGTTGATTTTGGCCTTCTGCAAGCCACTAGGTCGAATCTACATTTAAGAGGGTCCCATTGTTGATGTTGTAGATGCTTATGGATGTTGCTATCAACATGGCAGGTAGAAAGAAAGATTGTAAGTAAGGTAGCAATGCCTTAAAGTAACACCTTCCTTTTGGCGACACCTATTGTACATCCTTACAAGCAAGTGCAATGGTGCCATTGAGTAAGTCATTGTTAAAGGCAATTAATCATATGCAACATTCAATACATAATAGCACCACTTTGACCATTCATAGTAGCGGTCTAAGAAGGATGCGATAACGTTTTAAGAAGAGCACCAACTTTGGCCAACTACAATAGATAATTGAGGATCTATCCACTCAACGAGGCCATGTATGAAGCAATCCATGAAAGGTGGACAACACCTCATTTAATAGAAAACTCTCACCTACAATAAGGCTGACATTGTGGTGATTCTCACCTAGCAATCCAACACCAATGAACCCCCCCTAGTGGATAGTAAAAAGGCTAATTTCTTAGACAATGCAATTTTTTGTAGATTGCATATGAATTTATTATTTTTTGGAAGAAATTATGTAGCCTCTCTATATTTTTGCAGATCTATGGAGTAAATTTCAAAAAAATCTAAGATATTTAAGTTGCTTGAAATAGAATTTTTTCTTTTGAAAGTGTCACTTTTAGGCTCAACTACCTTAAACTTTGCATATCTTCTTAAAACAAAGATCAAACTTGGTTTCGGTGTTGGGGAACTCGTCCTCAACACCAACCAATGTGTGCACATTGGCAACCAAAATCGGCTAAAATTTTGGAACCAAGATTGGACCAAGCTTGAAGACTAGTTCTTCAATCTAGGAGGAGAATGTTCTTGAGTGGGGACCGTCAAGAACTTGACGGGGAAGTGATGTCACATTAACACCCCACTCCATTTTATTTGTACCTAGGACTCATATTTTTTTGTAAACTCCTTGGGTCCACACATTATGCTCTGGACTAGTAGGATAACTCCATTTTGAAGGTTTTTGGGTCTTGGACACTAGTGTAAACCCACCCTTAGTAATGACTCTAAACCAACCATGTGGAAAACCATGTGGCTTGCCCTTGGGAGGATATAGATGCGGATTGGCTCATCTGCGTTTGTTCGAGGTGTTCATCTTTGAAAGGAGGCATTAGTTGTCTTCAGGGGACCCTCTAATTCTTGTGATGCTTGTTTAAGGATTACAGGATATGTTTAGACCAACTTGGAGATGACGCAACACCATAATCCACACTAATAATAACATCACAATCATCTCTTCTCCCGGGGTGGCAACTCAAACAAATAATTACAGGGGGCTCGTCCAAAAAATTCACAAAGGCATAGATTATGTACACATAATTGTACATATAATCTAGATTATGTTTCAAATTATCTGGATTCAAGAGTTTCAAAAGAGAAGCGGGAGAGAAGCCACCGAGAGAAGTCGGGAAGAAAGTTAGGGTTAGGGCTTACAAGTCAAAATAATCTAGATTATCCTCGAATTTTTGTAGATTATCTAAATTATAATTAGGTCTGATGGAGACCAGATTATGGACGAGCCCCCCTGTCCAAGAGAAAGTCCACATTATTTTCAAATTATTGATGTATTATAATACATAGACATGTTCAAATCAAAAACTTATTACGTATTATGGATGGTCTCAATGTGCACTACATCACTCCATTCTAAGTTCCGTAAAATTGTTCTTTGGTATGAATGTACAAGGATAATATGGATGGATTATCTGTTACAAATTATTTGCACTAGTTGCCACCCCGGGTCTCTTCTATCAACCCCGAAGTGTCCACTCCCTTCCTAGGGCACACTTTCATGTGCTACCGAAGTCAACGAAAACCACTAGATAACAAAATTGGACCTCCTTCCACGTGGGATTGTGCACTCATTTTCTCCACAAAACGAAACTAACCAAAGTTGGGTACCAACCAATATATCCAACCCTTGGTATCAACCTAGGTATGGACCGCCCCTTGGCGTGTGCACTATATTAAACACGTACGACTACACGTGAGTGCACAAAAGGGGTATAAATTTGAACTTTGCTGTACCACATATAGATATGCTAAATAAATTATAACTTGTAGTTATGTACATATATGGGTGACCTTTCAATATAAATATATTTGTATAGTAGTATCACTATGTTAAATCTTGGTTGTGCTTGTGATGTGTTTTTTTAAACAAGCCTTAAGCTAAAATTATAAATAATAGATATTTTTATTATTAAAATTATTATTTATTTATTTTCTTAAAAACAACAACAACCCCAATCAAGCTTTGGTTTGTTGGGAGGGTTTAAAGATGCATAGAAAGTCTGGTAATCTTTGGGGTGGAGTATAGGGATCCAATTGACTTGGTGGACCATCCATCAAATATAGAGATTGGCTTATGATGGTTTCAAACAAAAACCAACAGCAAGTGGACAAACAATCTTGCTGATCATTTGATGACAGACTTAGAAGCAACAATTGCATGAGCTGCTATTACATATATTGCAAATCAAGAGGCATAACCCCTTATATTGCATCACGGTAAGCCGTGATCAGCACAAGGACAATGGGCTCACATTCATGCCGGTATTATGATACGGGCGTCTTTTTTCTTTCTTTTCTATATTGCAAACTGTGAGCCCAAATTGATGTCCACATGTGTTGTTAACACTTGTAAAACATTACAAGTAGTATTTTGTTGATTTATGATTATTCACAAAAATATAAAAAGAGTGAAGCTTGAAGAAAGCTAAGTTTGAAGCATTAGGCTTGTGTGGAGTGGATTTAAGTAGTATGAGGACATACCTTGGTAAAGTGTGGTAGGTAGAAAGCCAAGGTTAGTTAAATGTTTGAATTAGGATCTTTGTTGATCATTTGAGGGAGGAAGGCTTAGGAGATTAGATGAGAGCCTACAAAGTAGGAGGAGATTTCGAAGGCTTATCGAGAGCCTTGTGGATGGGATGAGTCCCTACTTAGAAGGAGAAGGTTAAGGGGTTGTGATTGGAGGCTCTAATCCTCTCACCCTATCCTTACCTCATGCCCTCTCTCCCTCTCAACTCACTATATAATCCCTCATTCTTCCCTCACTCATCCTCTCTTTCCTTCGTGCTCCTTAAGCACCCCACGGGTTATAAGTGTGGGTGCGTGGGAAGCAAGATAGGAGCACATGTGTGTGCTTAGTTCTTAGGAGAAGAGCCAAGGCTATTTAGCCTTGAAGAAGGATTGACCTCTTGTTAGAAGTAGATTGGGTTTAAGGAATTTGGAGTTTGATTGTAAACTTCAACTTGTTGCATTGAGATTCATATTGAAGTGAGAGAGTTCAAACTTGTTTAAACTTGTGGCATTTAGAGTGACTAGATTGTACTAGGTGCATTACTTGTAGTGTTTTATTAGTTATGAACTTGAGCAGAACTTTATAGTGAGAGATTTGTCAATTATGGATGATCAGAGTGTTCAATGGTATGAAAATTTGAGGGATTGTTTATTATAAAGTATGGGAGTTGTGGTAAAAATTTGAGAGCTTCAATCATTGGGATGAAAGAGTTATTAAAAGTTGAAGGGGAGGGTGTCTAGGAACAAAGCAGCAAGGTTTGAAAATATGTATTTCTTAGAGGGTTATAGATATGGATACCAAAATTTGACACTACCTTCTGAACTTATATATCTATCTTGTGTCAAAATTTTAGATTGATTGGACGTAGGAGTTGGAAGTTATTAGAGTTTTAATGACCGGATGCTTTATCACAACATTCATACTAAGTAGTTAGAGTTAGAATTTCATGCATAACTTTTGCATATGAATTCTGTTTGTGCCAAAATTTGGTGTGGAGATTTTTGATAAGGTACTTAACAAGTGTACCAAATTTCACTTGAAGAACATAAGTTGGGTGGGAGTTATACTATTCTGAAGTTTAGTAGGAAGACATTGATAGAGATTTACATCAAGAAGAACTTAGAGAAGGAAGGGCAAGGATAAGTATATAAGTATTTTTTAATACTTGTATTTAAAGCCTATGTGCTCATGGAATCCACAAGCGAAGTGTCATGTACCAATACGGAATCAACCACGATGACATGTGATAACACGGAATCAATAAGCGAGAACTCATGTAGTAGTGTGGAGTCGACGGCAAAGACTCGATTCACAAGAGGGATATCTTTGAAGGCATGCGTGGCCAAAGCGGCCGGGTGGACATTAGAAAAGGCTAAGGATATAACCTTGCCCGACATTAAGGAATGTAAAACTACATAGTGTGGTGTTAATCAAGTTGTGTATATTCCAAGGGTAGATTGGAATTATATATTGGGTTACAAAGAGAGAAGTCTCTACATGTCATTATAAACTTTTCCACTCGGGCTAGGACGAAATCGAAGGGTGGAGGATTTTTGGTGACACAAACTTAGATGCTTAGGAATTATATATGGAGGATTGAAAAATCTCTAACGACTTTATTGATATGATAGGGGTTGATCGTTATTAAAAATATATATCTGTATACTTATGTTAATGACTATATATGAATGTAGATTAATATATACGTTTTGTCACTTGTATTTTTATCATTGAAATTGTACGTGTATTGCTTAGTTCTATAAAAACAAACTTGTACAGAGGGGGTCTTTAAAGTATGTTGCAAACACACGTGATTCTTGGTTTTAATGAAAGTGCACCCTCAAGGGACCCAGCCTAGGTTGAGGCGATAAAAGAGAACGAAGTATATAGGCCATGTCTATAGAATGAAGTAGATTTTAAGGCATGTCTTCTTACATGAGATGTGTCTTATATGTCTTATACGTGCTCAACATATGGACACCCTTGTATTGCAACAGGTGGGAGAGTTTTGATAATGGACTTGTCATGTGTTATGAGTAGGTCAAGAAGTAAATTAGTCAGGGTCTGGGAAAAGTCTCTTATTTACAATCCAGATTTCAGATCCCAATTGAATAATTCATGTTCTGTCATATTGTAGAAGAGCTTTGTTAATCATGTAAAACTGGATCATGGATTTCTCAACATGCAATCTGGGCTGCAATTTCCTGGAGTAAATAAATTCATCTGACACGTTTTTGATTATGACATGCTTGTGTTTGTCTGGTTAAGAGCCTTACAACAATTAGGAAAAAGATTTCATGGAGCCATCTACTTTGCTCCTTCTTCAACTTGGAAGCACAAATTCTCCAAATCATTGCACGCTGCTGTCAAATGTTTTCGTGCGCAATTTGTGATCCTTGGTAGGATAGGAATTCCAGATCGATGAGAGATGACTGTGCTAACATTTGCACGATGAATATATAGGAGGGTGTGGGTCATCTTTGATGCCAAAACATCGTCATGACTCCATGGCTCCAAAAAACTAGCAAGGGTTTGAAATGTGCGATGCACTTCAAGAATGATTCTCCTTGTTCAAGTAGCTTGTGACACAGCAAATGAGGAAGAGCATCTAGTTGGATCCCTGGCACCCTAAACCCTATACTTCCAGGCTTGTAAAATACTTGAGTTAGCCAATGAATCTTGCACCCTCGGATGAGCGTATCATTTTCGTGGACTTTGATTTCGTTGGCAACAACCGTGATGGTGCACCTAACATTGCAAAACTCAGCAGAAAGCTCTTTCATGGACAATGAAGGAAAGACAAGCAACTCTTACAGCACGCCCACAATAGGGCAAGTTGTTGGTCTTGGCAGCAGGAAAAGTCCCTCTTGATAGGAAAAGTTCGTCTCTTTCCAATACAATAAGGATTTTTCGTCCTACTCCAGTAACCATACCGGATGTAATGTACTGCAGTTTCGCCTATTCCCTTCACTGTATGTAAGACAAAAACTCCAATCACAATGGAAACTCTCCCATTGGTGTGGACATTTTATTAGACTGATATATTCCTCATCATCTTTCTGTGTATACAACTCTACTTAGACTTATATAGTCTTCTTTCATTACCTTCATATGCATTCAAATGTTGATTATTATAAGTCTATGTAAGAGGAATCTAGAGAATTTAGAGATATCAACCCCGTCTAGTGGAAGAAAATCAATGATAATGCAATTCCCTTGTAGTGCAAGCAAAAATAAGGTTAAGTTATGTTGTGTCAAGGTTGGAAATCCTTATCACTATACACAATACTAATTCCTTGCTCCTGGGCAAGGCGCAACGAAACGTGGGTGGACACATTCTATTTTATTGGAACGAAGTTTTCAGAACTTGTTCCCTTTCTCCTACTCATGCCTCTCATTGAGGTCTCTTGAAGATTTGAGGAGAATAGCATACTTTTGTGGAAAACATCTAGAATTCTAATTTTGTGAGAGGGGAGATAGATTGGAGGAGAGCATCCAAGAATGAAAGAAGAGAAAGAGTGTATGGAAGAGAAGGAATGTATGAGAAAGAATGAAGTTTGTGGGTTTGTAAGAAAGTGATTTTTAAATGTGTATGTGAGAAGAGAAAGACAATGTATTTTGAGGGAATGTGTGAATGTAAGAGAATGGAATTGGTGAGTGGGTGTGCTATTAAGAATATTGAAATTAATGGGTGTATATGTGTATAAGAATATTGAAATTCGTGGGTGTATGTGTGTGTTATTTGAGGAAGAAAATGAATAATTTTGTAGAAATACATATGTACATATGGAAGAGATGTGTACCCAAAGTGTACTATGTGTATGTGTGTGAGAGAGAAAGAGAGGTTGTAAAATTTGTGGAGTGAGTATTTACGTAGAAGAATGAAGTTTGTATATGTGTTAGAGAACAAAAGGAAATGATTAAGATTGTGAGTATGTAAAATAATCTAATTGGTTGGGTGAGTATATGTATAAAATAGTTCTCTTTTGTGTATTGTGTATAAGAGAGAAAAATGTTGGATTGCAAGAATGCAAATAAGATTTAAAATTTTGTGGATTGAATAGATTTTATGGAGAGATAAAAAAAACCAAGAAGCCGATGAAAATGACACAAAAACAAAAGTTTTGAAAAAAAAAAGTCAAATGCCCTACATACACGAAGAAGGATATGAATATGAAATTGGGATATCTTGATCATCTACATGAGAATTTTATTTCAAGTCTTTTGATTGAAGGGGTGCAACCGCAATCCATGCCGTGTTTGGTTGAAAAGAATTTGAAGAAAAAAATCCGAAATTTGCAAGGTACTCGCATTTTCTTCTTATTGAATGACCAAACTTGTTCGAGAAGGAATCGATGATTTTGTGATGAAAGGAAGTGAAGTTGATGAGGACGACATAAATAACTTTGTGCAAGGATTCGATGGTAAACTCTTCATTTGTATTGGGCTTGTATTCATCACCCAAAATATTGTACTCAGCCATGTATAATTATGTGAGTTTCTTTTTAATCATATTCAAGTATTTATTCATTTCTATTTCATGTATAAAGTGATGGCTTCTCAATTTACAGACTAGAAGGTTTGACTATATAGAGTGGAACAACTTGCCGAGTTCTTGAATATGGGGAAGAAAGAAAAGAAAAAATAACGCCCGTATCTAGGTACCAGCATGAATGTAGAGCATGTTAGCCTAATGCTGATCACAGTTGTCCATGATGCAACTTAAGGTGATATGCCTCTGTCAGTCATAAACCCCACCCTTTAGCGTCTGTTGTCCGAGTGGGAGTCCATGGCTCACATGTCTCTACTGAACCCTTAGTGTAGTAGAACCTTTGCTCGTACTCCAATGAAGCCAACTGTCAAACACACTCTTTTTATTTATCTCCACAGGCATTAGCATTAAGAAATACTCATGTGCCCATGTCAGTCATTACACACTAACACACTCTCACTCTTCTAATTTCCTCTTTAATCTATGGCCACCAACACCTACCCTAAGTCTTAGTACTCTCAAGTTTTCCTCTTACATCAGAGGTTTATTCGAATCCACCTAGCCTACTGCTCAACTAAATTCCCCTCCCCTCTTGCCACATGGCCGGGAGTCCTTAGCCCTACAGTTTAGAATCTGTAACTAGCCAGCCTTGCCTCAGCAACTGTGACCGAGGCCCCTGTGTCACCAAAAATCCTCCACCCTTCGATTTCGTCCTAGCCCGAGTGGAAAAGTTTATAATGACATGTAGAGACTTCTCTCTTTGTAACCCAATATATAATTCCAATCTACCCTTGGAATATACACAACTTGATTAACACCACACTATGTAGTTTTACATTCCTTAATGTCGGGCAAGGTTATATCCTTAGCCTTTTCTAATGTCCACCCGGCCGCTTTGGCCACGCATGCCTTCAAAGATATCCCTCTTGTGAATCGAGTCTTTGCCGTCGACTCCACACTACTACATGAGTTCTCGCTTATTGATTCCGTGTTATCACATGTCATCGTGGTTGATTCCGTATTGGTACATGACACTTCGCTTGTGGATTCCATGAGCACATAGGCTTTAAATACAAGTATTAAAAAATACTTATATACTTATCCTTGCCCTTCCTTCTCTAAGTTCTTCTTGATGTAAATCTCTATCAATGTCTTCCTACTAAACTTCAGAATAGTATAACTCCCACCCAACTTATGTTCTTCAAGTGAAATTTGGTACACTTGTTAAGTACCTTATCAAAAATCTCCACACCAAATTTTGGCACAAACAGAGTTCATATGCAAAAGTTATGCATGAAATTCTAACTCTAACTACTTAGTATGAATGTTGTGATAAAGCATCCGGTCATTAAAACTCTAATAACTTCCAACTCCTACGTCCAATCAATCTAAAATTTTGACACAAGATAGATATATAAGTTCAGAAGGTAGTGTCAAATTTTGGTATCCATATCTATAACCCTCTAAGAAATACATATTTTCAAACCTTGCTGCTTTGTTCCTAGACACCCTCCCCTTCAACTTTTAATAACTCTTTCATCCCAATGATTGAAGCTCTCAAATTTTTACCACAACTCCCATACTTTATAATAAACAATCCCTCAAATTTTCATACCCATTGAACACTCTGATCATCCATAATTGACAAATCTCTCACTATAAAGTTCTGCTCAAGTTCATAACTAATAAAACACTACAAGTAATGCACCTAGTACAATCTAGTCACTCTAAATGCCACAAGTTTAAACAAGTTTGAACTCTCTCACTTCAATATGAATCTCAATGCAACAAGTTGAAGTTTACAATCAAACTCCAAATTCCTTAAACCCAATCTACTTCTAACAAGAGGTCAATCCTTCTTCAAGGCTAAATAGCCTTGGCTCTTCTCCTAAGAACTAAGCACACACATGTGCTCCTATCTTGCTTCCCACGCACCCACACTTATAACCCGTGGGGTGCTTAAGGAGCACGAAGGAAAGAGAGGATGAGTGAGGGAAGAATGAGGGATTATATAGTGAGTTGAGAGGGAGAGAGGGCATGAGGTAAGGATAGGGTGAGAGGATTAGAGCCTCCAATCACAACCCTTTAACCTTCTCCTTCTAAGTAGGGACTCATCCCATCCACAAGGCTCTCGATAAGCCTTCGAAATCTCCTCCTACTTTGTAGGCTCTCATCTAATCTCCTAAGCCTTCCTCCCTCAAATGATCAACAAAGATCCTAATTCAAACATTTAACTAACCTTGGCTTTCTACCTACCACACTTTACCAAGGTATGTCCTCATACTACTTAAATCCACTCCACACAAGCCTAATGCTTCAAACTTAGCTTTCTTCAAGCTTCACTCTTTTTATATTTTTGTGAATAATCATAAATCAACAAAATACTACTTGTAATATTTTACAAGTGTTAACAACACATGTGGACATCAATTTGGGCTCACACCCTGACCTTCGGCACCCAGGTACATCCAGCCTGAGCCTTCGGCTAATCTACCCAACTCCTGAGCCTTCAACTAATCTGTCTAGCTCTCGAGCCCTTGGCTAATCTGCCCACTCCTGAGCCTTCGGCGACTCTGTCTAGCTCCTAAGCCTTCGTTCTCCCTGCCGAGAGAGCCAACAACCTCGCGCTCCCCTGGCTGCATCTTCGAGGCCCCTGGCCTCATCCCAGTTCGCATTCACCGAAGCCCCTGGCCTCATCCCAGTTCGCATTCACCGAAGCCCCTGGCCTCTTCCCAGTTCGCATTCACCGAAGCCCCTGGCCTCATCCTAGTTCGCATTCACCGAAGCCCTTGGCCTCATCCCAGTTTGCATTCACCGAAGCCCCTGGCCTCATCCCAGTTCGCATTCACCGAAGCCCCTGGCTTCGTCTAGCTACCCCGCACACCATCCCTCACTCCTTCCTGGTCGAACCAGGGGCCTCTTCCTAGTCGATCCGAGGATCCAGCATCTGATCCAATTGTGGGTAACGGCCTCATGTATTAAACCAACCCCCTTGAAGCCTAAAATGAACACCCCCCACACCTAAAGCAACACCTGAACTAAGTTCAAGCCATAATCTACCTAGCATTACTCCTTAACCCACTAACACACTTAATTGTCCTTGTTTTTTGTTCTTCTTTTCTTTTCCTTTTCTAAAACCAACACTCAATTCCAATCACAACTACGCAAGTTTGATGCCACTTAACTCACTTCTACCTTCAAAACAAACTCAACCACGTGGCAATTCTGAGTTCTTCAAATGATATTGGTTTAACTAGAAATGTGAACACAGGATTGGGCTCACAGCCTCCTTTGGGAAGTGGCTTTTGATGGTGTATTAGTTATCCTAGTTCATTGAGGGGGGGAGGGGACTAGTGCTTGTTTATTGTTGAGTTTTCTTTTGGTTAGGACAAGGTATGTGAGGTATTTGATGGCGTTCTAGTGTATATTTATCATGAGGCTTTTAATGATTGATTTTGGGATTTTTAGATTGGCAAGTTTATTGATAGAATGTTCGTGTATAGCCCCTCTTACTCCAGCTGTGATGGTAATGAGGGGGTTGGTTTTCCATCCATTGTTTTGTATGGTGTTAATTAGTGGGTCATATTTGGTATGCTTGTGTGTGAGGGCTTGATCGGGGAATCTGTCGTGGCAGTATGTGAATTCAATGAGTTGGACCGTGAGTGCAGGAGAGGGTGATATTGGTGTTTGTGTTTGGTTCGGGGCTCCTATTATGCATAAGATGTCCGGTCTTGATTTGGCTTGGCATTGGCATGTTGTTTGTGAGCATGTGCATTTGAGGAGCCAGTCCAGAATTGTTTGTTTGGGTGGTTTGTTGTTAAGATTGCTTGCATTGGTCAGTGTGAAGAACCGGGTGTTTTTGTTGGCTTGTAATGTTTGGGTAATGAGGTATACCGCTTTGTTGTGTCGTGCAATTCTTAGGCCCTTTAAGTATGGGTTTTCATATGTTGATAAGAGGTGGGGCCATGTGTCTTTGTGGTTGTTATGGCACAGTGTGCAGTTGGGGTTTTCATGTGTGAGGGGTCAAAAGATATTTATCCTATGGTTACCCATGTATTGGGCATATCTGAATTTTAAAGTTTGGGTGATTTGGGAGTTTGTCACACTTTCATTTTTCCAAAAGTGGTTGGAGAGTTTTTGGTTTATTTGATTGTTTAATAACCATTTGTCCACGTATGGGAAATTGTTTTGGTTGTTTCAGATTCACAATTCCTATGTTCTTTTATTATGAATGTGTGGAGATTGCGGATGGCTCTGTCGTGTGTGGCAGTTGGGCAGTTTGTTGGCCAGTAGGGAGTAGGGTCAGTTGTGTTTATGTGAGGTGTAGTGGTTGGTTTTTCTGAGTGTTCCTTCATTGGCTAGTGTGTCAACTATTTTGTTTCCAATAATGCCCGAGTGTGCACGCACTTTGTGTTGTGGATTGTGTGTGGGGTCTAGTATATATGGTGTACAATTGTTGATATTAATAGTTTATCTGGGTGGTGGTGTTGTGATGTTGGGTGTTGTATGTGATTGTTGATTAAGAACATGTTGTTAAGGTTGTCTGTAAATATGTGCATGTCTAGTTGGGTGGTTTGTATGGTTTTGAGAGTGATGAGTATTGCGTTAAGCTCTGCTCTTAGGATGTTTTGGTAGCCTGGGAGTCTCTCTGATAGTTGGGTGTTGTTGTTGGGGCTATAGACTCTTGGTCCAGCGGTGTTGCCCTCTATTTGGCCTTTGTGGTTTTGGTGGGTGGGATAAACAATCCATCCGTGTATATGCATTGTTGTGGGTGAAATTTAAGAGGATAAATGTGATTGTATTTGGGATTGTATTTGGCTGGTAGGGGTGTCGTAGGGATGTTTATGGGGATGACATATGCCCCTCTTAGGAAATGTGATCTTTTTTTTCTATGTGAAAAAAATGGATATATCAGCTATTACTTTAATGACTCTTTGGAAACATATATTGTATTTCTTTAGGTTTTGATAACAACACGTGAAGAGATTGTGTTGTTTCTTTTAACTGTGACCAATTGACTTTGATCCTCATCATGTTTTAAAAGTTGCAATCCAATTTTCATTCTTATGTACATGACATTTATTTCTTGTTGCGTAAATTATGTAGGATTTATTTTTATTTTTATTTTTTTGGTGCCTTAATGCATTATGGTCTTACAAATGTACTAGAGGTTGATAGGTTCAAAAATTAGCATCTTTTATTACAATGTTCTTGTGTTTGCATTCTCCTTCTTCTTCTTCTATTGCTATGACCTTCAACTTCAATTTTGAGAGTTCTATCTCCATATTTGCAATAGGACTTTTGAATAAAAATAGACTATTGTATACACTTGAATCTTTCACATTTGCTCCTCCTATGCCATCAACATCTTCTCCAATGAATTGATGAAAATTCAATTTTGATTCGATCTCTTCAAGTCTTTGTTCCTTGATTTCTACATATCATCCACAAATGGTTGTTTGAAATCTTCATAATATTTTCTTCTAGCATATGAGAATACATTTTTTCAATATCAACTTCAAAGCAAGTATATGCTTACATACGCTTGATAGTGCTGGACAATCACAAAATACTTAATCAACCCAAGTTTGGATCACCTTCCTGCATTGTCTCGCTTCCCACATCAAAATACTGGTTTTTTTCATTTATAATCATATCATTAATTTATCCATTTTGAATTTATGATATTATTTCTCATGCGGTGAACCGATTCTGGTGTTGTTTGTAAAAATCCACATTTGATGATCTCAAGCGTGGCATTATGGTTAAAGAATGGAGTTTTTCCACCTCAAGGGAAATAAACTAAACAACCTTCACCTCAAAGGATTTTATTTTTTTCAACTTTGAATGTGAAGCATACTTGAAGCAATCATTGACACCACCCCAACTCAAAATTATCATTGCTTACTGCAGCTCATATCATATACAGACTTGCCATTGAAAGTGGCCAGTGTTTGATCATCCCAATCCCCAAAGATATCATATCATGTCACCTTTGTCCTCACATTGTAGTTAAAACTGAGACACACTTTGTGTGACTATGTGTTGGGGTGTCCCCTCCACAACTCTATGAGATATAGTTTCCTTCCCTATTTCAAAATTTAGTATTACAAAGTCTCAAGTCTTCTTTCCAATTGGACCATCAAGATGATCTGACCTTCTATCTCACGGAAGTCATTGCACTGTGTTACTCTAAGAAATCAGCCTTCTGGCACCATCTCAATGTACTTCTAGTCTTATAAACCTTTTGGCTTCTTGGACTCTAAAATTAGTTATGCTTCATTGTAGACGTAGATGTAGACTATAATATAATGACAATGATGAGGAACGTTAATTTAGTCCATTGGTATTTTTAATCACAATATAATAGATATCCTATCATTTCAAACTAGTGATAATATTATGATACCTTGAGTTCACAATTAGGTGGCCTTTGCGAACACATTGCCTCTTTACCCATGCAAACTACCCTTGAGTCAACATTAATCACAAGAACCTATAACTTTGCTTTTCAATCCGTATGACAACCAGTAAAGAAAAGAAGTTTTTATTACTGTGGTTAAACCTAATTGCACATATCAGTGTAGAAGTAGCTTGAGCTAACGAGGGTTAGGACTTTAAATACTATTGAATGGTGTGTTTAGCTGTAGTGTCAGGGGCCAATAGGAATCTAAGTTGCGATTTGGATATATAGGTAAAGGCATGTGTACGGTGGACCTTTGGAATCGGTATCAGACACATGCGTTTACAATATGGACAAGGGGCAGATGTTCTAAAGTACGTTTTGGGTTACTATGGCCCACACTAATAGATGCAATTTGGAAGGGGGGGGGGGAGAGAGAGAATTATTGCACACAAGCATACCTCTCTTCCATCCAACACAATGACTTAAGGTAGAAATGACTTAAGGTAGAAATACGGGAAAAAAAATGGTGAAAATAAGTTGATTTGGTCAGAAAGAGTAGCTTGAAAAATTTGTACTTCATAGATGGAGTAGAGGAAGTGATGAGGAATGCACGTTGTTTTGTAGTTCTGTTCCATGTAAATAATTAGTTACATTTTTTTCAAAGAGGCACGTAAGTCAAACCCTCCTGCTTGTACAATAGAGTCTCCCTGATTTGAGCAGCAAAATAATCCTACTCTGCATACGAATGCACACAAAATGGTTAACTTAGTGGCGCCCAAAAGTGGTCCCAAGTGGTGTGAAACAAGACCTATCTGGCGAATCGTTGCATCCGGCCTATCGTTGCATCTTTTTCAGGTCGTCACTTTTGCAGGTAGTCGTTTTGGGTCCACACCAGACCTTGTACAACCGCTAGCCCACGGACTTTTTGGGCTAGCGGCTAACCCAATAGCTAAGAGTTATGGCTGAAAACGGTACCTGAAAAAATGGGTTGGCCCAGCTATAGCTAGATCGAGGCCTGAAAATATGGGCTAGCACAACTAGCTATTAACTAGCTAAAGATAGGTCAAGTAGCTCAATTGGCTCAAGCTAAGGCCCAGCCACACTTGACTTTAGGGTGTTGTGATTTTAAATGATGAAACCTAGAATGCCCTGCTTGGCGGAAGCAGCCGCCGCTTTGCTAGCATCCAAGCTTGGATAAGGTGGGCTAGAATGTGACTTCGGCAGTCTAAATGATATCATCACCCCAAAGAGATCATTGCTTGGGGGAGGATTTGCAGAGGCGTTAATGATGCTGAAGTTGAACAAGCATCTAATGCCATACAATCCTGAAAAACTGATATTGCTGGACAATTCCGATTGGAAGAATCACATTCCCAAACGCCCTATTTTCAATGAAGAGCTGCAAATAGAGGATGATGACGGTTTGTTGGTAGAGAATGGCGAGCAACAAGAATTAGACATCAATGACGATGGGTGATTTCGACTAATATGAAATATGATTGTATTGATGAAACGATGTGTGAGCCCAATTCTGTGTTCACATTTCTAGTTAACCCAAAATCACATGAGGAACTTAGAATCGCCATGGGGTTAAGTTAGCTTAGGAGGTAGAAGTGATTTAAGTAGCATCAAATTGTTATTGTTGCGATTGGAGCTAGGTGGTTAGTTTAAGAAAAGAAAAGAAACCAAAAAAAAACATTTAAATTGTTTTAATTAGATTGAGGGTGATGTTATGTAGGGGGTGGCTTGAGCTTTGATCAAGTTGTTACTTTGGGTGTATGGGTGTTTGTTTTAGGCTTTGAGTAGGTTCATTAAAGGTGTGAGGTTGTTAACCACAACCGGGCAAGGTGCTGGATTCCCAGATCTGGGAATCAAGGGTCCCCGGGTTTGGCTGGGAAGAGTTTGATACAGTGGTGGCAGTCGGCAGGGGGGCTCTCTCTCTTGTGGGGGCCCTATGTGAGGCCAAACCCCCCACCCTTAAGCGTTCGTAGTCCGAGTAGTGGGTTTGGGCTCACATTCTTCCGTGGCATTGGCCTTGGGCTTGGATGAGTCCTTTGATGACTCAAGTGTCCAATTCCTTGCCTTGTACGCGCAAGCCCAAGCGGATATTCCTCTCTTTCTTTTACCATTGATCACCTTTACTTCCTTAGGGTCCTTGAGCTCCTCACTAGGCTTAGTGGGTGAGTCCATAGTGCAAGGATCAACTCTTCATGTGACTTTGTTCTAAACTACTCCACATACCAATCCATGAATGTGGAACAACTCATTTTTTTATTTTTTTATGCGGTTATCAATGCAAAGTATTAACAAATACTTTTCACATCAAATTTCCCACATCACACCATCCTCAATTTAATTAACTTAGCACTCCTTGAGCCAAACTACTCTAAATGTGTCACACCAAACTACATTCCCCATACTAGTTCAAATCCCAACCTTTGGCTTGAACACCACCAAAGTTGGTCTTGCAAATTCAATGATCTACCTAATTTCTCAAGCCACACACCATTACTTTACTAATCAAATGCGTTCCCCGATGCATAACAACAATCAGTCTCACCCTAGCTCGTCCTTTTTGCAGCAAAGTAAAATCTCACTCCGAAATTCTACGCTGTTCGATGCAGATTGACGCCCGTCACCGCCCGTCAATTTCTTCCTTGAGGCGCATGTTTCCCGCAGACAGAGATCAGCTCCTTGTTAGCCCTTCTCAAGTTAGGCTAGCCTCGAATTAGCTAGCTCCTTATTTGCTCGGCCCTTAATTAACCAGCTCCTAGGTAGCTAGCTCCTAACTAGCCTAGCTGCAAATAGTCCATCTTCTAACTTGCCAGCTCCTAGTTAGCCTAACCCGCAATTAGCCTAACTCCTAATCAGCATGGCCCATGATTGGCCTAGATGTCCCTTAAACAACTTGTAACCAACTGTCGGTTCTCCCTGATCATAGCCACCTTCCCTTAATTAGCTGCCGTCGGGTAATCTCCTCAATCTCAGCTTGATTAGTGCAGCTCCCTTGGCTCTGGCCGCTACGGTTCCCAATTCAGGCGCAGCTAACCCAGTTCACAGTCTCGGCTCTGCATTACAAGGTCACGGCTCTTGGCTCATGTGTGAAGTGGCTTTAACCAGCAACAGCAGCTGACTAGGCCCAGCTGCAGAGCTAATCCCAGCTTACAGCTTACCCAGTCTTGGACTCCCAGCACCTTCTCCAAAAGCCCAGCTCCTTCTTCAACAATTCAGGCCTTTGGCCAAATATTAAACCATTCAAAATAAGTACCATCATCTAACACTAACTGAGTGCGCCAATTTAATGGTTCAAACTAAGCTCTATAAACTAAATGCTATGAGGTGAACACTATGAACTAAACACTATCACTAAATGCCTTAAGTCAAATACTATATCTAAGCAATGCAAAACCAATCTAAAAACTAGTTTGCCTCGGTTCTCTACCTAGAACCTTGCACCACACGTGCACCCTTCTTGCTCCACACACACCCACACACATAGCTTCAAGCTTCTTAAGAGCTCGCTCCCTTGAGAGCACTTGAGAGAGAGAGAGACCAACTAACTACACTAATTAACTCCGCTAATTTCCCACACATTGTCGCTAAGTTTAAGAGTCTTTCCTACCAACTAATTCACAATCTCCTCATGAGCTCTAAGAGCTCCAATTCCTAACACCACACACGAGAGATCGAGAGAGAAAATGAGAGAATCCCCCACCTTACCTTGGACCCCCTTGGGATGCTCAACCCAAACTTAGCCTCCTTCACTTTCCGCCGCCATAACTTTCTCCCCTTACCTTCCCAAATTGTCACTCACCACTTTAATTCAAACCACGATGCTTAAATCGTAATTTGATTGGTGCTTTTAGAATTTGCTTATCCTCCACCTTGCGTTCTTCCTTGGACCTTCCCCATTAAGTGGCCACGATGAGGTGGTCCACTTGTGCGTTCAATGTGATCCTCCATTCATCCCAATTCGAATACACTTGCCTCTTGAGTCACCTTGGTTGTCTCCATCCATTTGTACTAGCCTACTCACTAACTACTCAATCCAAGTTCTTCTTACCTATCCCTATTCACTCAAATCCTTTCCTAAGGTAAAAACACACTAACCTCTCCACTTCAAGCCCCTTATAACATTGTACTCCTAAGGCTAACAATTCACTCTTTTTATATTTTTGTGAAGTGACATACCACTTCAAAGCACACCGACTAATATTTTCTAAAGATTAAGACTAAATGTGGGCACCGCTTTGGGCTCACACCCTATCTCGGAGAAGGAGAGGCGTCGAAATGGATTCTGAGAGGCTTCGAAGTTGGATTCTGAGCTGGGATTTTGATTCAGCGGCTTCGAAGTTTGATTCTGAGGTGGGATTTTGAGCCAGAGGCTTCGAAGTTGGATTCTGAGCTGGGATTTTGAGCCAGAGGCTTTGAAGTTGGATTTTGAGGTTCGAAGTTGGATTTTGAGCTGGGATTTTGATTCAGCGGCTTCGAAGTTTGATTCTGAGGTGGGATTTTGAGCCAAAGGCTTCGAAGTTGGATTCTGAGCTGGGATTTTGAGCCAGAGGCTTTGAAGTTGGATTTTGAGGTTCGAAGTTGGATTTTGAGTTGGGATTTTGATTCAGCGGCTTCGAAGTTTGATTCTGAGGTGGGATTTTGAGCCAGCGGCTTCGAAGTTTGATTCTGAGGTGGGATTTTGAGCCAGAGGCTTCGAAGTTGGATTCTGAGCTAGGATTTTGATTCAGCGGCTTCGAAGTTTGATTCTGAGGTGGGATTTTGAGCCAGAGGCTTCGAAGTTGGATTCTGAGCTGGGATTTTGAGCCAGAGGCGTCGAAGTGGATTCTGAGAGGTTTCGAAGTGGATTCAGAAGCTCGAAAGTTGAATGTGAAGCTCCTGGGTGAATGGTGAGGCTCTAAGCTAGACTCTGATGCTCCAAAGTGGAATGCAAGGCTCTGAGTTGGACCGAGAGTTGCGAAGCCGAGGCTCCTAGCAATGTGGCAAGGCAGGGAGTGGGATTAGTAAGGGGTATAGTTAAGTAGGGTTTAATGAACCTCTAATGTGTAGGGAGGTGCCTTAGGGTGCTAGGAGTTAGATTAATTAGTTGGATAGCACATAGATTATATAGGAGATTAGAATGGGAAGAGGATGTTAGTGTAGTCGTGGTGTAATAATTATCATGGGTGCATGAGTATTTTTCAATACTAAAGCCCTGTGGAGTTGAATAAAAAGAGTGTGCTTAATATTTGGTTTTATTGGAGTACGAGCAAGGGGTTTCCGAAGCTAAGGAGTTAGCAAAGACATGTGAGCCATGAACCTCCACTTGAACTACAGACGCAAGAGGGTGGGGGTTTATGGCTGACACGACGCCTCCTTGAATTCAACATATGAGCTAGTTGAGCTAGCTTTTTAGGTCAGCTAGCCCAACTATATGGTTGAAAACGGTACCTGAAAAAAATGGGCTAGCCCAGCTATGGCTAGATCGAGGCTTGAAAAATATGGGCTAGCCCAACTATGGCTAGATTGAGGCCTGAAAAATATGGGCTAATCCAACTAGCTAATGGGCTATACAAGGTCTAGTCCACACAAGAACCATTGTGCTCCTAGTCTAGTGCACCAATAATGGTCATTCAATGTTTTTGGTTTTTGCACTTAACCTCTTGCAGGTTAGTGGCCAATTCATCTCAAATGACTTGGAACAGACCCACTTCGGGATCTTTAAAGCAAATTCTAATGTCAACTTAACTAAAAATAATAACATTCAGGACGCATGCTAACTTCATAGCTTTTATGTCGGATGAATGGGTGACTCAAACCCAAGGCCTTAACACAGATCCCATGGGAAATTGGGACCTCCGAGGTTAAGCTGCCTAAGGCCGGAATAGTACTTGGATGGGTGACCTTCTCAACACTTAATTTTCGGTGCACCCTACCACCTATGATTTTTGTTGATGTTTCAGCGTGGATTGACTGTTGCAACACAAGATTGGTTGTGTAAATCCGATTGGTAGGAGTTGGAGAGCATGTAAACGAACCGAATAACACCCACATACCTTATGTTTATGAAACTTGTGGCAATCTATAACTTGTAAGTACCGTACCCGGCCGTCAGGGTCAACATCTCATGCCGAATAATTAATTAAAGTGGAGAAAGTGGGTCCGGCATGGTAAAAATAAATTAATAAAAAATTCAACAATTTCAAAAAATATTTGTAAAAGATTCGGCCCTTTAATACAAGGCTAGTTCACAACAATGAAAGATTTCTTATTTTTTCACCCTTTTGTGGTGGCCTTGGTGTGTTTAACCTAATTGAATGCCCTAATCTCAATTAGTGGTCCTTTGTATGTGTTACTTTTGGATCCTAAAACGCCACTGCAACCTCTGGGTTTGCCATGATTTTGGCCATAAGCTCTTCAGGGGTTAATTCAATTTGCTTTGCAAACAACAAAAAATTCGGGCTCGTAATGTCCGGTTTAAAAAAAATTATTTTTGCACGAACTAGTTATGATGCTACGGTATGCAATATTTTGGGATTTTACTACATGAAGTTGGCTCAATTTTGTAATATTTGGCATGTTCTTCAATGAATAACTTTTCTTTTCAACTCTCTTCTCCAATAATTTCCGATTTTTTTCAACTTCTATTTTTTTATTTAATTTTTGCCAACCCTGATGGCCGGGTATGGTAATGAGGATCTCCCTGCTCATGACGAGAGCACCCTCCCCACTAAGCCAACTCAATGTCTACAAATATTGTAGAAGAACTTAAATCAACCATTAAGTCACAAGAATGGACCACGGTATAAAAGAACGGTCTCCCATTCACAATGGTGTACAAACTAAACACCAATGTTAATTTTATTTATTTATGTATCACAAGAATGTGATCCTTGGACCTTGTATTTGCTAGTGATTTGCAAGTTCCAAGATAGACTTACAATTTTATTAAGTTCCAGATCAAGACATGTGCTTTGAGATTAGTAGAAAGTTTGCTTTTGGGATTCGTAATATGTTGGCAAGTTAGTGAATCATAACGGTGTTGTGGGCCTTTGGAAACATTAAAGTAGACGTGCCCAACTCCAACATAAAAAGTAATTTGGACACCTACATGTGAGTGGTATATGATTAGGTAGAATGGACACCAAACAAGCATGTGTTCAAAATTGATTGGACTATGTGCTCAAAACCACTCTGACCTCCGAAGATCAACATAATTTGGGGGGGGTATGACTGTATAATGAACACGAGAGTCTTCACTTTGGTAATGAATAAGATGGTCTTATGAGCTCCATCATTTATGAGGCGATTGGCTACAAGCACAATTCAGATTTGATGACTGTCTTGTACTAGTTGCATGTTTTATGTCCTATGAGAAGTGGGTGCAAAGGGAGAAGTGTCCAAATAACACTCATCTACTTTACATGGCCACACCAATAAGTGCATCAAGAGCATTGGGTTGGATTCCATGTTTACAATTCTCATTCTAACTTAATACACGAAGAGGACAAATTAAAACCTTACGAGTCATCACTCTAGTCATGGAACATTGGATTGCAACTTAACCCCTAACTTGTCAAGCCGGTGAATGGGTTGTTTTGAGTGCATTTCACTCAACATTAGTTGTGGACTTTTCATGGTTGAAATGTGATTTATCTATAGGATCTTGAAACATGGGAGATGAGCTAATTTGAGGGGGGGAAATTGGGCATGCATAACCCTTTGCATTGTAGATTATGACAACAATAATGCCAGATTCTATCCCCCCAAGAAGACCTTTGACCAATCAAATTCACCTGGAAAATGAGTGCAATGCTTGTGTGATCCACTAGATGGGAACATAGTTGAGCACCTCCACAAATTCTCATGCCAAAATATGCAAACCCCAATAGGCTAGCCACTTTGCATTTGGAGCATGTAAACTGTCTCATATTTCTAACCACATGCATGCAAAGTATTCCTTAAAAATCAAAGAGTGTTCATATTTTAAATTGAACAATTGATGTGAGCACAAATGCCGTTTCTACATGTGTATGAATAAAAAATTCACTTTTACCAAAATAAACATCACTGATGTTCATGCAAAGTTTGCATTGGAGTGGCAACCATTGATTGGAGTCAACACCCTTACATGAGCTCCCAACCCAGAAAAAACAAGACCGTTTTTTTATACCAAAGCCTTGACCCACATATCACTAGGCACGTGCCCAAAATGAGTGACCAATTTCTTGTGTGTGCATATTGGCAGGACAACAACACATGTAATTTCTTATCAATATTTGTCTACATGTAATTTGGTATATAAACATGCATCCCCCCCTCCCATTGTAGATGGTGTAGCATTATTACCCATGTAATAGTATAAACATGGCCACAATTTATGGTCATGATCAACATTGATAGAATATTTCACAAAGTCTAGTTAGTATAAGAAATGTCATGTAAAAATTTGTCTCTCTTGTTCCTCATGTCACCTCTATTTAGGACCATTGCAAAATGTTTGGAGAGAGAGAGAGAGCTATCCATCCATGTTAAAACATGCCCCTTTATAGCTTTGTGGGGTTTATTTTTTATAATTCTTCAAATATGTCCTAGAAGAATACACTAAATAGTCTTACTAGTGTGGGTCATAATGATTTTGTAAGCCCACATTAATTTTCAGCCCAAGCCAAATCTTTAGTTTAAAATTAGTGTGGACCGCATTGAATTTTTTTCTAGGAAATTGATATAGATGAATATTTGATTTTATGTTATTTTTGATGTAGGGTGATTATTTATTTTATGTAAAGCGTTGGTTGGAAGCCTCAAGGAAAACTTAGGGGAAGGCCTAGGGTCTTGAACCCACGCTATTTCCACCTCGACTAGATGATTAGAGTGACCAATGTCAACTATTTCCATGTTGATTTTCCACCAACACTAGTTGGACTATTTAGTGTACCTCATGTTTTTTAGAGATAATTTCAATGACAACTTATCTTAGAAAAGTCAACTCACATCTCTCTCTCTCTCTCTCTCTCTCTCTCTCTCTCTCAGAGATTGAAGTTGCAAGGGATTTTGTCAACAAACGGGAGCAAGGAAAATTCAGTGAAGTCGAGGTGCTCCACCGGCCATGTGCATATTCAACCCCTTGCCCCCTAAAGGCTGAGAATGACATTTTTGTCCAGGCAGCCAACTATGCCCGACAATACCAACAAATGCATGTACAATTTTTTGTTTGGATTTGGGACACGTGAGCACTAAAAGTTTGTGTGAAGAATGAGGATCCCCACTGGGTCCCCACCCTCATTCTTAAGTAGATAACTTATTACATGCATATGCTTCATACACCAATTTCCATCATGCTTCATGCATGATTCCTCGAGTGGACATTAAACTCTTTGGAGCAAGTACACTAAGTTTCCTGGGGCTCAATGTCTTGCACCCCCTCCCACAACCAGTCTTTCCACATTAATATGGGGGACATGTTTTTACTACTTAAAACCCTTTAATTTGGCAAGATTGGTGGGACTCAACTTAAATATAACATTATTCAGATCCATTATACTGAATGTGGGAAATATCAGGGAATATTCCATAGAATGCTGACAGTCCTACAGAACGCTGATATGGATCTGAATAATGTTATGAAGAGAAAAACATCTAGCTATAGTCTTTATATTCCCCCCCCCAAATAAAATAAAATAAAATAAAAAATAAAAAATAAATCCCAGCATGTGCATGTCAGCTTCACAGATAATAAATTTTAACAACGTGTGTCAAGATTTTTTGAAGTGCCATATGGCATGTTGTCATTGGATAAGCATGCTCTTAAATCCTATGTGACACCTTGAAATTCATTTATCTCGCCACATGGGTGTCCGAAGCTGACCACTACACTAAAAAAGATATTTAGTGTTTGATTATATTTAATGTTGTTACCACCCTACCCTGCTCAACACTAATTTTCAATTACTGTAGGTTGATAGCTAGTTGGTCATATTTTGTCCAAAGATTGATTAATTTTTTTAAAAAAAGTTTAGGCGGTTTGTAAGAACAATTGTGAAAAATTCAGCAAATGTATATGTATATTTATTCTTTTAGGCATGTAGCATATCCTACATACAAATCCATGTATTGTAATTTGCTCTTCATTCATTCATGACTTTGATTGAGCTTTCCAACGCACCAAATTTCATAAAATTTAGGCTTTTTGATCATTATTTTTTCTTACATTCAGGCCATCTAGCCCAATAATTTCCATAAATAATAATAATGATGAATCATTTTCTGCCCAACCTACTATTAGGGTAGGGTAGACTATGTGTTCAAAGTTTACCAACCACTCTAGATATAGTAATCAACACAATTGAGGAGAACCTAGGTGATCATTCAAAAAATCAACACACATGCACTTTTGGTAATCATAACCAAATCAAAAAAAAAATCAAAAATCACATTCTTAACACAATATTTAAACCATAGCTTATGCCTACTACGTACACAACACCCTTCCTTAACCCAAACATCAAAAATCTAAACAAGGTTTTGAGTAAACTAACTAAGCAAATATGCAATATCCTCAGAAAATATTGCAAATATACTCACCCACCTATCCCACGAAGACTATGGCATTAACACCACCTCACTACCACCAGACTACATAAATTGCATAGGAAAACAAGTAATACAAGTCTCAACGATCAAGGCCAACTTGGACTAATCTACCAAGGTCTCACCAAACACATAAGCGCCAAATACGGCGGCTCCCAACACCTCCCAAAACCATGATACCAAGCCTACGCTCACTTATCACTTGAAGTATATTCATGCTTGAAAGAGAACATGAGATCTTTATAGACCCTGGAGGTGGACTCTTCATACCATGTACGAACTAACGTGAGTGTCAGAACTTGGGGGATTATTGAGGCATTAGTGTACATAGTATACATAAGGGAGAGGTGTTCACTAGTGTCTACATTTAAAAGGCTATTAAGAATTTTGAAGTAAAGGTAGATGTCAAAAGATGTCATAAGGTCTGGAGAGAAAATTGACAATAGATGTGTTAGTTTCATTCAATTTACAAATTCATCTATTATTGCCATATGGTATTAGTGTCAATGACTACCATGCTTGGCTGGGGCACTTAGTGCATTTTACAAACAACATGTGGCATAATGTAGGGAGGATTCAATTTATCTGCAATAAAAATTATAAAGGAATTCCAAATAATGAAGGGTCCATTAAAAGTAGACAATCCCACTACAAGTAAAGTAGATAGTTATAAATTGTGGGCTATTACTTTCTAGTAGACTTAATATAGGGGTAAATTTTTAGGATCATAGGGTTTATGTTTAGTATGATCTATATTGTAAGCATGTTGTGCATTGGATGGATGAAAAACATGTTTGATGGATGTGGAAAATTGGATGAAAACTAGGTTGTAGTCATTGGTCGTCTTCCTCACCTTCTATATATGTATATAGTGGTTTGCATGGACAAGGTTATGTATGGACATGGATTTTTTTTATCACTTAAAAATAACATAGACTGCAATAAATTGCATTGGAATGGGAAATATAAGTGATGGTAGGGTGCAAACAAATAGGTCGTTTTAGAGAATTAAGTAATTATTTGGAACCTTTAATTCATGCCTTGGAAGTAAATAGCTCCTAATCAATTACCCCTTTGTTGCACGTGATGCACAAAAATCATGTAGAGTGGCCCACCTATGCTACCATGTTCATTTCTTGTAGGGGTTTGCATTTGGGTTCTAGGTATTTACAACCTAGACTTAGGCTCTAGAAGCGCTCATGGGCTCCCTCGAGTTTTCCTCTCTAGATTGTGGGTAAGTTATTGTGTTGTTGTCTTTGTTTGTTTGATGCAATCATTGATTACATCCTATGGAGGAAAAAAATGTTCAATGACTTTCTCTTTGGAAAATGAAAGTGGATTTTATATGTAATAAAGGCCTATTTAATTCATGATTTATCTTTTGTTTGTGTAGTGGAGGCATTTATCACATTAAATTGAAAGCTGAGTATAAATACATGAGTCCATTTTCTAGCATGCCGTTAATACGTATACATTCATTTTCTCTATAAACTTCTCATACATAGGGGATTTGATTTCATAGTGACCCATGTACGTCATTTAGGTTTCCAATGTAGGATCCATGCCCCGGGTTATAAACACCCAACACATGGGATTCCCAAGAACATACATGGAGAACTACACCAAACTATATACAATTATTGCATGAGAAAGTTAACTCCAAAAATACCTCAACAACTATTATGTACAACATCATCACCCTAGCGCAAATCCAATACCCAACCACTTAACAAATCTTAACCCTTAGAGAACTCCAAAAGCAATTCAAAGCCACCCAAAAATGAATCAAAGAAGCCCTCCAACCAGCTAAATTCATATTTCCGCTAGCTCTACCCCCACCCCAACTAGACACCCCCCCAACCTACTCAACTACCCCAAACACTCATTAGTGAAAACAACCAAAATAACCACATGAGTGTAAAACAAATACAATCCATCATTGACATCAAAACCCCATCAAAACCACAACCGATAAAGAAATATTACCAGTGTCAATGGGATACCTCCAAAACCCAACAAATAAATGGGTAGAATAATCCACGAAGAATCTCAACTCTCTCACATAGACCACAACCTCCTCATACTAAACAAATTCATAAAGAACAAACATGAAGTTCCGAAACAAGACACTCTTGCAACATATGACTCGTGTATCAACTTCCCACATTCCAAAGCCTGGTGATTTATTAGGCCATCCACAATCGCTCCTAATCTCACCCTCTCCACCAAAGAATGCAACCTTGATAAAGACATCATCATTACTACTAAACCCACTATACAAATCCAAACATCATAATGCAATAAATATGACCAAACATGAACATACATTGCTACCTTCCCACTCACAAGACTACAATGACCATAGGAAAGATTCAACCAAAACATTGTCCACCCCATTATTAACTTCCTATAGCCCCTACCATAAAATTTTGCATGGAAATCCCATGATTAATCTAGATATACATCACCATTCTACAAAAGAAAAACCCCAAAAAATAAAACCCAAATAATAACCACCAAACACTCCACCCAACAATAATAAACCCCTTAATTGACACCTACCAAATCACACATCCATACTATTCCTCACTCCTAACATGCCCAATACAACTTTCAAAGTACAAATCACCACACAATAGAGAAACAATGTTCGGCTCCTCATGACTAGCATACTCATTAAAATGGAAGGCATTGGACTAGCACACTTCATTGACCAGAACTCCACCATGGAAGCAATCCACTAGGAAAGACTAGTTGATAAAGAAAACAATCATATCAATACCATCATCACTTTCAACCATCAAGAGAACTCCCCCAAATTAAAACATAAAGACATACATATAATCACCACTATCCCACCAAACACTATACAACCCCCACAACTAAATGGCCACAAAACCTGCATAATTATGAATCCCAATACACCTCCATCTGTGAGCCCAAATTGATGCCCACATGTGTTGTTAACACTTGTAAAACATTACACGTAGTGTTTTGTTGATTTATGATTATTCACAAAAATATAAAAAGAGTGAAGCTTGAAGAAAGCTAAGTTTGAAGCATTAGGCTTGTGTGGAGTGGATTTAAGTAGTATGAGGACATACCTTGGTAAAGTGTGGTAGGTAGAAAGCCAAGGTTAGTTAAATGTTTGAATTAGGATCTTTGTTGATCATTTGAGGGAGGAAGGCTTAGGAGATTAGATGAGAGCCTACAAAGTAGGAGGAGATTTCGAAGGCTTATCGAGAGCCTTGTGGATGGGATGAGTCCCTACTTAGAAGGAGAAGGTTAAGGGGTTGTGATTGGAGGCTCTAATCCTCTCACCCTATCCTTACCTCATGCCCTCTCTCCCTCTCAACTCACTATATAATCCCTCATTCTTCCCTCACTCATCCTCTCTTTCCTTCGTGCTCCTTAAGCACCCCACGGGTTATAAGTGTGGGTGCGTGGGAAGCAAGATAGGAGTACATGTGTGCGCTTAGTTCTTAGGAGAAGAGCCAAGGCTATTTAGCCTTGAAGAAGGATTGACCTCTTGTTAGAAGTAGATTGGGTTTAAGGAATTTGGAGTTTGATTGTAAACTTCAACTTGTTGCATTGAGATTCATATTGAAGTGAGAGAGTTCAAACTTGTTTAAACTTGTGACATTTAGAGTGACTAGATTGTACTAGGTGCATTACTTGTAGTGTTTTATTAGTTATGAACTTGAGCAGAACTTTATAGTGAGAGATTTGTCAATTATGGATTATCAGAGTGTTCAATGGGTATGAAAATTTGAGGGATTGTTTATTATAAAGTATGGGAGTTGTGGTAAAAATTTGAGAGCTTCAATCATTGGGATGAAAGAGTTATTAAAAGTTGAAGGGGAGGGTGTCTAGGAACAAAGCAGCAAGGTTTGAAAATATGTATTTCTTAGAGGGTTATAGATATGGATACCAAAATTTGACACTACCTTCTGAACTTATATATCTATCTTGTGTCAAAATTTTAGATTGATTGGACGTAGGAGTTGGAAGTTATTAGAGTTTTAATGACCGGATGCTTTATCACAGCATTCATACTAAGTAGTTAGAGTTAGAATTTTATGCATAACTTTTGCATATGAACTCTGTTTGTGCCAAAATTTGGTGTGGAGATTTTTGATAAGGTACTTAACAAGTGTACCAAATTTCACTTGAAGAACATAAGTTGGGTGGGAGTTATATTATTCTGAAGTTTAGTAGGAAGACATTGATAGAGATTTACATCAAGAAGAACTTAGAGAAGGAAGGGCAATGATAAGTATATAAGTATTTTTTAATACTTGTATTTAAAGCCTATGTGCTCATGGAATCCACAAGCGAAGTGTCATGTACCAATACGGAATCAACCACGATGACATGTGATAGCACGGAATCAATAAGCGAGAACTCATGTAGTAGTGTGGAGTCGACGACAAGGACTCGATTCACAAGAGGGATATCTTTGAAGGCATGCGTGGCCAAAGCGGCCGGGTGGACATTAGAAAAGGCTAAGGATATAACCTTGCCCGACATTAAGGAATGTAAAACTACATAGTGTGGTATTAATCAAGTTGTGTATATTCCAAGGGTAGATTGGAATTATATATTGGGTTACAAAGAGAGAAGTCTCTACATGTCATTATAAACTTTTCCACTCGGGCTAGGACGAAATCGAAGGGTGGAGGATTTTTGGTGACACCATCCTATGTACACATAATCAAAGCCCCTATGTCCACATGCATGAGCATAATTGTAAAAGAGTGGAATTGGAAAGTCAATTGATTGGTGATTATTAAATTTGAGAGAAAGTCCTACTTGAAATCAAAAGGATTATTTCTTCTTTTAAGCCTATTGTTTGTGAGAGATATAGGTCAACATGAAAGGAAGATTGAATAAGATGGTATCTATGATGTTTGTGATATGTAAGTAAATTGACAATCAATCAAAAGAAGATGTCAAAAAGTATCAATATTTATGAGAGAAGCTCAGAGAGCTTGTGTGAATATTGTAAATTGATGGAGGAGTTATAAGGATAAAGGAATATAAGATTACATTAATAATTCTAATTAATATGAGACAATTGAATACACCAAAGTGCCCTCGGTTTTGGTAAAAGAGACAAAATGGGTTACTACATGCAAGACTATTGACTATGGTTGTGCCTATGCTTGCACATTGCACAAGGTCCAGTTAAAACAAACTCATTGCCACACTATTGCGTGGATAAATAATGTGAGATTGAGAGACTATCACCAAATGCATGTACTATGGTTGAGAAGCTTATAAACCTTTATGCTTGAGTGTATGAATTGTCCACCCAAAATACTAAATAATTTGAAATGAACCTAACATTGTCCTAATAAAACTTATTTGAGCCACCTAGACGATATGAAGACCACCTTTTAAGTCTTCCTTGAATGTTTCTTTGGGTTTTTTTTGGTTTCAAAATTTGAACTACATGCACCATGTTGCTTGCTCCATGAAACATGGGAATTCTCCCAAAATGACCTCATGTGACCCCTCCCACTTTGAGGGTGACGGACTTCATCTAAATTTGCTCTAAAAAACCCAAATCTTTGGAAGTAGCTCATTTGTCATCCACATAACATATTATGGCAAAGTTGACAACTTTCTAAAATTTGTGGCATGGCCAAAATGGTCATAAAACATAACAAATTCATAGTTTTCTCTAGTTGTCCCATGGATGAAGGCCATGTCCATATGTCCAGATGACCTAGCAAATGTGGTCCGATGGCTTCACATTTTCACAGAAAGAATACATTTTAGCCTAGTTCACATCCGCACAAGTGGATTTGAAGAAAACATAGACTATTTTTCTACATAACAAATTTTTTTAGCCACTAGTACTGGAAATGCCCGAAAATGGAATGTGGAGGCTTGAGTGTTGAGGGGTTAAGGGTAAGAGGCACCATCTACAAACACTCAATTCAAGCACTCAAACGCCTCAACAAACCCCCAAACGAAATCACAAAACTCTTGAAACACATATATCAATTAGCCGTAATATACCTCACATGCCTAGTTATAAACAAAAGAGAACTAGATAACAAACAAAGCCCAATTGGAACCACCATAGGAGGTTCTTTCCAGACCTACGTGTTTCTCGATGAAGCTCACCTTTCAAAAGCGAGAAAGCACCCTTATCTTGAAGCTTGGTAAAACATGATCAAGGCAAGGAAGAACAAGGTAGTGGAGGTAGTCTTTCTCTTTTGTTTTTTTTCTATTATTTTTCTTAATAGAAAATAAAACAAAAGCTATGCCCTTGGATGAGAGGTTAGTCTATATAGGAAAAATGAGAAAAGATAAAAATCAAATTCATAAACCACATCAAGTATTACTCCTCTATAACCTATAATTCACCTTCACAGATGCTACCATGGTGCTATGAGTCGAGACGACACGGGTTCAAGTTAATTTACTTGCATGTCCTAACTCCAAATGAACCCACCTACCGGAAGGAAGACATTACACCTCCCATATAACAAAGGAAAATCCTTGAACAACTTAGGGCCAATGGGCTAACATTCATGTCAAACATCCCATTGATGTCATATGTTCATTCCTAGATTTTGAGCCATCTCCGATGCATGGCAACAAAAACTCTATTATTTGTCAAACACATACCGTAGCTCTCTAGCAGCTTGGGCAGAAGAAAATAATTCATTTTGAAAGTGCCTAAATGTATGGGAAATTAATTTCGTTGAGTGTCCAAAAAAAACGCAACATTCAAAGAGTGCCTAAAATCACAATAATGCAAGTGACATTCACCGGAATCCTGACATACTAGTAAAAGACAAACTTTAGGGTAAGGAATGTTGGTCAAGGGAAGTGTTTAGGTCAATTGTAGCTGCCATAGATGAAATTAAGAAAATCATTCATGAATTATAGAAATGACTTGGATGAATGTCTAACTTATTTTACACTACTTTTTTAATCCGCCCAATTTTAGAATATTATTTTATGTGCTGCCTAACTTACTTTCGCACTTTAATTAATTATTAGGCGGAAAGGTGCCCAAGCTACTAGAGAGCTATGGTATCATTATTCTATTGGGGCACGTCCAATACATACAGGTGAAAATGATAACCAAAAGCCTCGTTGATGGCAGCGTTTCAACTACAATGGTTGCACTTGGAACCTCACATCAACACCAAAGCAACAAAGAAGGTTAGACTTGGACATGTATCGACGAAAAGGTTGTAACAAAGATCGATAGTAGTTTTTAGTAGCATGTTTCTCACATACAAAATATATGGACAACATAGATCTATACTAGTTTAACATTTCACACATAGATCTATAGTAGTTTCTAGTAGCATGCTTCTCACATACAATATTTTGTGTTATTGTGGTGGACAATTGCTAGTCAAAAACCTCAGGCTGGCAACCAAAATTATTAAATTACGCATTTTCTCGGTATGAGTTATAATGGACAAGTTGCAACAGATGGTTGTAATGGATGCTTGTCCTTCTATTGATGAAGGAAGCGACAGTTGGAGCTTGCACGTGTACTTGAACCAACGTGTGGATATCTAGTTGTTCACAATGACTTCCAAGTAAGTGAGTCATCAAAATTGTTTTGATGATTGAGAATGGAAGGTTGGGGGTTGCCATGTACATTAGCCACTTTGACACTTAAATGCTTGAAAAACAGCATGTTGTTGTGTGTACTCGGGGAGATCACTCCATTGTAGAGTTGAACAACCACGTGCGATCATTTTAGATGTAAAAAATGTAAAAAATGTAAAAATCATCACCAAAATGGGTCACAATTTTATCAATTTTTTTTCATGAGTAGATATAAATGGTACATGTTACATAGTAAAAAATGGTAACTAAATTTGATGATTTGTTTTTTTAATAAAACATACCGTTTCTAACTAGAATGACGCAAAATTGAACTAAAAAATTTGCTACAATTAATGAATATGACTAAAAATTTCAAAAAAATATACAAAAGATACCATCAATGGTTGTGTATATGTAGAAAAAATATCGTAAAATTTAAAATTATTTATGACATGTAATATAGGGGTAGCAAACTTTGTTCGCACGTGGTGTTCAACTCTACAATGGAGTGATCTCCCCGAGTGTGTGTACACATATAAGAAAAAAACCTTTATGAAGAGGACTTCTCCTTTGCACAAGTGTGATCACAAGTTTGCACTTTCAGTCTTGCGGCTGAGGAATATTTCATTTCGTTATGACATGGGTCCATTGTTATTTATTTATTTGTTTATTTTCATTTTTGAATAGCATGAGTTTTTTTCTTGCTAAATTTATAAATTTACAATAATGGATAAAAACTCAAATCGGATGAAACTAATGTATCTATTGTCATAAAAATTCTTTTAACCTTAGGGCCCCCTTTTGCAAACCTATCTTTATTTCCAAAAACTTAATATCCTTTTTGAATGTACACACTAGAGAAAATGAAGACCTCTCCAATATGTATACTATGTACACTATGCCTCAAATAATACCCCCCTCTACACTCACATTAGTTTGTACATCATATGGAGAATCCACAACCTGGGGGAATTTGCAAGATAGGAAGTAGGGTTGGAGAGTTCCCATAATGTGCTTAGAGAGTATTCAAGATTTGTAAAAATAGTGAAGGAAAGACGATGTTTCATAAAATTATTTAGCTGCATGGCTCGGGGAGTTCACTGCGATAATATTAGAAAACAACGTGCGAGAAAATATAGGGTAATTTATATTCACAAAAGGAAAAACTTAGAATTTTCTTAGAAGTAATATAGGTGAGTATGTATGATAAAATTTGTATTATAAATAATATAGGCTTGATACAAATAAAGCATATTTTTAAAATATTTGTAAAAATATACCGTAGGATTTAAGGATCCTAGGTTTTTTTTGAAATAGGGTGTCCTTGTGTTCAGAGGTGGGAAGATTAGAGGAGTTTTGGTTGGTCTTGTGTCCGTCTGCTTCAAGCATGATGTTGTAGTATTAACTCTATACCCTTCTACATTATTGCATGGACCCTATTTTTGCTTGCTTTGTTGTTGGTGTTCTAATTGTTTTTTTTGACACTCAATACCGTTGTGTTGAATTGTGCGTGTAACTTGATTGAGGAACATGGGCTGATTTTGTTGTTTGAAACTGTTTATGAACACTCTTAATGTAAAACCTTGCTGTGCCTTGGATTTTGGTGACTTAGTACTTTGAATGCTCTTAAACCCTTTGGAGCAAAATCAAATAATTATAATGAACATACCTAGCTTAAAATTAGAGCTTCATCAAATTTAAAAGTAATTATAGGGTCATTTAAAAAACAAGAAATTAGCAAATTATATAATAATACGGTACAAAAAATTAAGGATGGATAATTAAATACCCCTTGAATAAATACCCTTGTCACGCACGTGTATACATATATACATGTCTAGTGAACTCCCCGAGCTGCATGGTTGTGTCCCATTCTATATTTAGCATCTAACACAAGCCTCCACTATCTTATTTTCATGGGAAGAAACTTAGAAAATAGGAAGAAACTGAAGTCGTTATGAATAATGAATACTGCCAATATGAATAGTAAGAATATTATGAATAATGTGGTATTTTCAATAATAGTGTTGCTATGAACAATATTTTCAAGCCATAATATTGGGATGAACACTGTTTCCTACGAATGTTATTAGGATGAACGGTGTTTCTTGCAAATATCATCAAGATGAACAATGCTTCCTGGCCAAAGTGATGAGAGTATAACTCCACCCAAATTTCCAAGTTTAGCTTGAATGTATGAATAGTAAATGAATTTTTTTTCAGGCCCATAGAATATAATTGACATATTCCATGGTCATGGAACCGACCCACATGACTGAATAATGTTATGTTTTTTTGGTACCAATGCTAAATAGGGGGATGAAAACCGCCTTCAACAAAACCTAGTAGAACACGCTCCCTCTCTTCCATCCATTAGATTTAAGCTAGGATTGGGTCAAAATTTTGCATCTTTGCACTTTTATTCTAGAATCAAAGTGTAGCCAACTGTGATTATTCACAAGGAAAGAAAACTTGCCATCCCCACTAGATAGTGTCACTATAAAGACGTAGACATTTAGATTCTTAAAATCTTGAGGATCTTAAGCTGACATAACAATTGAAGTGTCAAACAATGACGCATAAAAAACAATTCATTGAAGTGTCAAACAATGACGCATACAAAACAATTCATAAATTTTATGTAGCATACTCAATGCTCTCCCTAGATAAACGATGCATTGGTCCGAGATGACCCTAAACTACCGGATGATGGTGGAGGGATACCCAAATCTCAAGGAAGAGGTTGGCGGTTCGAATCCCGGCTGTGAAATCTCCTCTCTACCTGACGGAAAACTTGCCAGGTGGTCAACTGCCTCCTGTGCTTTGGCGTTGGCCTGTCGGCCTTCTGTCTCAAAAAAAAAATAAAAAATAGATAAACGATGCATGTTTCCCCCCCCCCCTCCCCCCTTCCTTCCTTTTTTAGGGCTTGATGGCCTTGTATGTTATTTGACAATGAAATAAAGTCTTAATCTTTTGTCTCAAAGAAAGAAAGAAAAACAATTTGCATTTTATATTCAAATATTCCACAGAAAGAAAATCTTTTGGGCATTATGAGCTCATTTAAACTATGACCAAGGGTGTGACTATTACATAGTAAGGGCCCTCGGAACTTATCTGAAGGCCATACCATGGAATATTATTGAAATTGAAAATTTGCATGGTCATGGGCTTTCGAATGTAGTGCAAAAACATATCATATACATATGCAATACAACTCTCAACCGAATGCTATTTCATTATCATCTTTTCCATGTGGACTATTTCTCAGAGTAAACACAATATTCAAAATTTTGAGAGAGTGGGATCCTCTCAAAATAATATTATCCATTTGTCAACCTAAAAGTCATGTTAGGTTGATAAATACTAGATTATACTCCAGATGTGTAGTTTCCATTAAAATGAGAGTATGTCGAGTTGGGGAATCGACTCATTTAGGTTGAGTCGACCTAAATGAGGACAATATGTAAGTCAATTTAGGTTGAGTCGACCTAAATGATGACAATATGTTAGTCAATTTAGGTTGGATCGACCTAAATGATCAATTTTAGGCAGCACATCACTCCGCAATTTACGGCAGGAAATCAAATGTTATTTTTTTTCTTTAACTTTACAACTCTCCATTGGTTTTCACTTCATTCTTGGATTAATAGTTTGCTTTATGTACTCTCAATTCACTGGAAAACTCTCAAAATTTTGAATATTGTGTTAGTATGTTAAAACAAAATCGGTTACAAGATTTTGTGCTGGAAGACATGTCATAGTCTTTTGGTATTTTGCAGACCCTTCTTTGAAACACGTGTCATGAACAATGTTGTTCCCACAATACAAGCCCGACTACATAAAAGTTGCATCATCAAGAAAATGAACAAAATTTGAAAAGCAATTTTCAACCTAGTTAGCATGGGCGGCAAACCTAGCTTGGCTTGTGATTTCAACCCTAATGTATGGCTGATTGGGGCACTAAGGTGGGTTTACATTAGGGTCCGAGTTCAACAAAGTTGGAGTCTAGAACTCCCTTAATGGACCTTATTTGTGGACTCAAAATTGGATCCAAACTTGAAGATTGCTTTGTAAACCAAGAGGATAATTCCTTGAGTTGGGATCAAGGGGGGCACTTCCTTGTAGAGGTATGAACCACTTGCAATAAAGGGGTATATTACAAATGGGGGCTGCATTTTCATGGGATATTGCACATATCTGATAGAAATACATATTTAAGTAATTCAAGACATGATTTCAAAATTTGGGCCTTTTGGTTGCTTCAATTCTATGGGCGGATCCATAAATACACTTATGATATACATGAGTTTTGCCCAAGTTTTGTGGTAGATATATGAATCCTTAGCAATTACTTGATTTTTATGTTATCAAAATATGATGGAAAAATAAAAAATCCATTTTTTGATGTTAAATCTATAAAGATAGATGTTGAATAGTTAAATAAATAAATAAATTGCTATAATATTATCATAATCAACTATATATATTCTGTCAGAGGATTTTATCATACAATCTTATCGTAGGATCTTATGATTGGATTCACCATGTTATAATTATGGACTTGGATTTAGTCTAGTTTTAGTTAAACATTATATTAGAGATTGTTGAAATATATCTAATATATTGTTTAATGGATTCCCATTGTCCTAAATTTTTTCCCTACTTACTACTTTTATAAATTGTTCCTTTGAAACATTAAGGGGAATCTAACTTGTATTGCACCACTTTTTCTAAAATGCCAGTAACCCACCCCCCCTCCTCTAGCCCCAACTTAGTTCCATCAGGGTGCAAGCATGGTAAAGTGGACAGCTCTTGATCCTTGCTCAGGTTTAAGTGAAAGTGATCCAAAACAATATACTAACTTTGAATTTTATGAAATAAAAATTCATAAACATTTAGAAAACATATGAATCTACAAAGCCAAGCAATTTATGTTCATAGAAAATCATTTCAAACAACGTATATATATTTTAGAAGACGGTGCAAGTGGTGGTGCAAGTGGGTGTCATTGAAAAGATAATTGTCAAAAACTTGTTTAAAATACAATTACATTACATTAAATTGATGAATTTTTGAAAAAAAATTACGATGACCTCAAGTTTATAATGAATTCAAGGAATATGAAAAGAAATTCCAAGTTCGAAATATTTAAGGTCATGAAATTTACGTTCAAACTATATTTAGTCAGTTGCTTTTACGCGTCACTTTTGATGATAGGTTTTGAAGATCTCATATTGATATTCTATATTTGAGTACCTAACTTAACAATAGAGGTCATCATGAAAAATAATCTATTTTAAACAACATTTTGCTACTACTTATAGGCGTTTGACCAAGAAAATCATGGCTTTCATATACCGGAGCACTTTTTTGGTCCACTTTACTATGCTTGCACCCATCACTAGTCTTGAATGCATGAGCTAATTATGGCCATGTCAAAATTGGCAAAGCATATCACCTTAGGGACCATATGTAGGTAAGTGTTCACATTTTACCGGTTATTACACACATTCAATCAATGTTTGAGTGTTTTGGAGTTTAGCATAAACTCGGGACTTGATTGTTTTTAAATTCAGGATGCTTAAAAATAGAAAATTTGTGTGAAAAATATATTTTATATCGCAAAAATGCAAGTGTGGATGGTAGGATTTGAACTTGCGTCTTTTTCTCCCAATTTCTTTTCCAACTGTGCACATATTCTCAAGGGAGATGATGGAAATTTATTATAGAGACCCTCAAGTGAACAAAATGGGAACATTGATCAACCATGTACACCTCTCCAGGTTATGAAACATTTGTGCAATGTAATACTGTAACACTAAAATATTACTACTATGTAACAGTGAAACATTGGAACATTGAAATTACAACATGTAAAGTATCCATGCATGGTTCTCGAGGCGGTGACTTTTGTGCATTCAAGCCTAACATGGCCATAATCAGCTTGTGCATTCAAGACTAGTGAAGAAAACTATCATAGGCCCCCGTAATTGGGACCAACAACATTTGGTGCAAAAGTGGTGCCACATTAACCTCTCAAGGCTAATTCCTCAAGGCCTATCTAAGTTAAAGGATGAATATCAAGGAGGATTTTAATTAGGGGCAACCCCAACATTCTGGGAAATGTGGATATCCCTTCATTTGGGGGCTAACCCAACTCTTGCAAATTACATGTGAGCGAGGGGGCAAACAAATTGACATGGACATGGTTCTGCATGTCCATGGAAGGGTCTGGTAAAGATTGGCCAATAGTTGTAGTATCAAGGTAATTCCGAACTAAATTGCCGCCACACACATGCTTTAATACTATCTCCACTATGGTGCACATCATTAAAAGATCCTTCAATATACAATCACCTACATTGGCCTCATGGCGAGTACAAATAACAACAACTAAAGCACGAGTGTTCACATTTCCAAAAACCACTTGCTTAATTCCGAACTCATCAAAAGTTCATATTTACCTACATATCAATTTGAGCAGCCTGTCCACGGGCCCTTGCTGGACCATTTGTTGTGTTTTTTTTGTTTTTTGGGTAAAAAATCTAAATCCAGCAATGCCAAAATTTCGACACCACCTAGTCACACATGACTAGGGCTCATGATTCCACATTTTCACAAGAGGATTGGCAAGCCACTTGGTGGGCTGATGTGGCCTTTAGAGCAACTCTCTAACTAATGTAAATTGTCCGGGTTGACCTTTAAAAGTTAACACCACTTCAATTTTTCATGCTTTGGAAATGGGACCCTTGTGTAAACTCCTTGGGTCCAAATGTTGCTCTTGACCGATAGGACCGACCAATTTTGGAGTTTCTCAGTCTTGGACACTAGTGTAAACCCACCGTAACTACACCTTGTAACTTGTGATTGAAGGTGCTCAAACGACACAACCATAGAATCACTTGAGTGGTGGTCGTGTGTAGGTAACTAAAATAAAATGGCCCTTGAGTTACAAAGCGAGCAAGAGCAGGACCGGTCACTCTTGTACGTGTGAAGACTAGGATTGCTTATAATTTGGCTGGCGATGGAGTCGAGTGGGGTTTTGCATGCGTTGCGGTTGCAGCGAGTCAGGCAGTCACAAGCAAGCGGGAACAGTGAGCCAAGTTCATTCCCTTTCTTTCCCTTTCCCTGTCTTTCCCTTTCCTTCCCTTCCTTTTCCGAGGAATCACGAGGGGGCGCCTTCGTTATTCTCGCTGTTGCTGTTGCATCAGCTGCTGCGTTGCCTCGTCTTGTTCTCAAGGGGTGCCTGCAGCAAGGAACATGACACCTTGGGACGACGCACTGCACCGTCGGAACGGGACGAATAAGTTAGGGCAGGAAAAGGCCGCGGCAGCAGACGAATTCTGGCCGACTGCGTCAAAGTGGCGGGGTCGATTGGGGACAACAGCGATCAAGGCCGGCCGGGCCACCCGCCACCATCGCCATGCCTCTTCTGCCGCAAAGTGTAACGCCGAGTGCCGCCTTCGAGGACATTCCTGGCATCCAGGGGCACAGGTGTTGTGGAGTCACGCAGGGCTTGGTAAGCCTAGAGGAAGTTATGATAAGTTAAGTCTTCGTGGCGCGGCGGAGGAGCTACCTAGCTAGCAGTCTGACTTTTCTCGCGATGACGCAATCTTTTTGCACCGTACTCTATTCTGCGATGTCCTATTAAATCGCGGCCCGAGCACGGCGATTACCAGCTTCGTATCGTATTCAGGTGCAAGGCAACCATTCCTACGGGTGCGTCCGCCCGCCTCGCCTCTGTAGCAACAGTAGTAGTACGGTGATGTTGGTCGAAGAGCTAAGTTCATGTGTCGTCTACTAGTACCAAGGACTACATAACAATTAGGACTCTCATGATCTCTTTGCGCTTCTAGTCATGGACTCCTCGATCGAGTCCTCTCTGAGACAAGATTCTCCGCCTTAGTATTGCAGCTGGTCCGCTATCAATTCCTAGAGTGTCGCTGCAGCTATTGCGTACTCGGGGCCATGGCAGAGTGCTGGCCCGAAGCAAGCACTCTTTCATACATGCGGGATACTCTTCCACTCCTGCTTTTAACACTGGCTTATATAGCTACGCATGGGCTCTTCCGGGCTCTGATCTCGTTTTACATATAGCTTCAAGTAACTTTTGACTTTCCAGATTCTCAAGGGTGCTGTAGGAGTGGATATGACGGAGCTATGGCCGAAAACTATATTCAATCCTTGCTACTGATCTTTCAGTGTAGTTTTTAAGTAAGTACTGCAGCAGCATATCCATGATTGGCCTTCTCCACTGCTACTACCATACTAGACTGCTTACTTAGGCAGTTTAGCTATCTTAAACCTTGTACCAGGCTTTTGGAAGATATTGCCCCGAGATGAGGTGGTATTACAGGTCTAAGCTCTCTCAAATAATTGTAGTGTAGTGAACTTTATCCCTCGGTCTCCTTGTGCTCTTTCCTTCTTATGTAGCTTTCTATTATTCAGATATAAGGTACATGATTTCGATCGAGGAGGATGTCTAATCCGTGCAAGTAAGCAGGCTATGAAGACTTCGAGTTGAAACAAAGACGGAGGCACGTAGAATCACATTCGTGTCGATGGTGGAGAGTCGAGACGACGACAATGTACTATATTCACATCTTTGTCATAGGATTACACACGCCCGCTCTTCCCTCGGATTCAGGCATGTCCTCCGAACTGGCGAAGTTCGTGTGTGTGTACTCCTAGACAAAAGATGTGAATGGAATGTACAGTTAGAGCATGGCGGGATGGCGTCCATGTTGTGTAGAAGCATCAAAATATAAACATGAGGTCTAACAGTGGTATATTGAATTCAGGTACATGCAAACTTCTCTGAGACAGCAGAGTCGGTGCAGAACGATTGCTGCGATCAAAAATTGAAGAGGTTTCTAAGAGTTGCCTTACCCCTTGCATTTACACAGATTTCTCTGCATGTACTACCACTCCGTCCTTGTATTGATCACTTCGATGGTCTGACATGATGGTCAATTGTCTCAAATGATTCTCGTTCTTCGTCACTGAAGGATTCTGAAATCCACAAATGGTTTATCCGTCGCCAATTTTCCAAAAGAAAAGCTCTGAGCTCTGTCCTTACATCGTTGTACTGTAATTCTAATGGAACTCGACCATCGTGTAATTCTCGGCCTCCAATCTTGTGGTGAACACTGGATCTCCGATGCGTTCGAACTCAAGAGAGTTTACTTTACAAAGGCTATATCAAGTAAAGATTAGACAACGGATCGGTTTGTCTTCCGCATTGCGCAATATCAAAATAAAGCTATTATATTTTTTCTCGTGTATGTCTTGTATTCATGAAGATATTGAAAATGTCTACTGCATACGCTACAAGTACGGGGGCCATTTTCTTGTGATGTATCGAACTTCTTGATTTGCCCGTTCGGTTAAGTTTTCAGTTGCATAACATTACTCAGCTGATGAGCTGTGTTCATGGCCCGCAGTAAATTCGAGAATAAGGCCTCCGAATGCCGGAACCCAGTGCTTCAGACTGAATCTGAAGGCTGGCAGCTGAACACAGCCCATCAGCTGAGTAATGTTAAGTGTCTTATCATTGTCCTACTTGAGTATTTAAGTTTCAAGTTGTCATCCAGCATCATGTATGAACATTCTTGACGACAAAAGCCGGAATAGTTGTTCAACATGTAGTTCAACTCATTTGTAAGCTTTATTCGATTAGTAGTACGATTTACACGTATGCCTGACGAGTATCGTCCACATTCGTTACACCTGACGTGGTCACTTTCCTGTTCATTCTAAATCCTGTAGTGGATACTAATCATGACATGATCAAATTTTATGAGCATTGATTGCATGTAATCTCCTTTATCCTTTCTGATCTCGAACCGAAATTGAAGGACAGCTCCATGCATGACATTGGACAGCCCTGACCAGCCAGCACCTGTTCTCACTTTACAGCTTCAACTCATGGATGGTGGAGCCTAAAAACCTTACAATTTCATCAGGTTCTATTCGAGATCAGACCGGAAAACAAAAAAATCGGAAAAGAGATGACCCTCTCCCCGCAAATCACTGAAAAGTGTATTCACAAGTCTAGCAAGTCTACTGACTAGTTGCAACCATTCTTGAGGCGCTTTCTAGGGGGGCCTAGTCTCTGCTCATGCAACTAATAGATAAGACTAAATGAGGTTACAGTTTACTTGTTCAACGATGCTATTTGTGTTAACCGTCATCGCACGTCGTGACGCATGTCGAAATGCAGCAGTAGCAACACTTCCGCCAAAGTGTATGCTACTCACCATTCCCCCTACATATGCAGCAGTTAAGTTTTAGAAACAATTCCTTCAAGTACAGACGAGTGCGACAGTCAGGTGGAACTCCTTTTACCACGAACATCTTACCGCATAAATGAAGAGAAGTTATTGAATTGACAATGATTCAGAAACTAGTGAATTCAGTGCAGACATGACAAGATCGACTTGACTGGACCTGCGTTCAAGTCGATCTTTTTCCTCGCCGCAATCATTCCCTTGGGAATTAATCCCTGGTTACAAGAAAGGATGCCAGAATGAAATTTGAGGAGAGGAGGTCTGGAGGAAACTGTCAGTAGAAGGGCCTTAGCCTCTCTCGGGTTTGCTAGAGAGAGCTGTCATCTTCAATAAATTTTACAGTGACAAGGATCCAGCCAATAAGATGTAATAATCTAGATAAATTCTGGAAGTAAGGACGATAGAAGACGCCTCGAAGTCATGAGTGCAGATATGGCGACCACGTCGACTTTCTCCGGTAATCGCATGGTAAGTCCTATTACCAGCAGCCCTGTTTCAAACTGCTTCCGGTCCATGTAGCAAATTTCCCGGCTATTACCTCATCTTTCCCCACCTGCAGTCATATGTTCAGAGGATTTTTCAAACCTAGACGGGAATTGTGCTTTTCAGAGTCGCCTCATAGTCAGGCTCGATTATGTTGCGCAACTTGGGCTGCATACAGCAATGAGCAATCTCACTGACAATCTTCAACACTATGTAGTAGTCCTCTTCGCAAACCACCACCTGTGTGACTTGATTGCCAGGAGGCAGATCGACTAGAGTGCATTAAGTCTGCTTGAGTTGCTTTGGAAGTTAGAACACGCATGTGGTGTAGTAGCATCCTTGATTAAAGAAACCGTTAGGTAGTTACAAAGCTACAATTAGGGTTACCTAATCATGTGAGATGACCGTAACTTAGTACCTCTCCATCACAAGAGTTTTCAATTGGGTCCGAGATGACCTTAAACTACCGGATGATGGTGGAGGGATACCCAAATCTCAAGGAAGAGGTTGGCGGTTCGAATCCCCGCTGTGAAATCTCCTCTCTACCTGACGGAAAACTTGCCAGGTGGTCAACTGCCTCCTGTGCTTTGGCGTTGGCCTATCGGCCTTCTGTCTCAAAAAAAAAAAAAAAAAAAAAAAAAAAAAAACAAACAAACAAAAACAAGAGTTTTCAATTCTAGGTTACTAATAGCAACATGGGGCAAGCATGGAAAATGGATGGAATGAGGATGACAATATATTTTCAATGGTCCAAAAGGCTTATTTCATGGGGCAAGCGTGTAACCCGCCCATCACCAAATTGGCTCTCAAGCGAGCTCAAACTATTACAAAAAAATCCCATGTTGTTTTTGGTGTGCATCAAGCTTGAGAATCTATAATCTCTTTTCACACCTTCACATGGGAAAGGAGTTGTACACTTTACACCTCAAAAGTGAAGACTTAGTAAGTATCCACTATATTTTGAGGGATAAATTGTGTTACCACTTTGCAAAGAAGTGGTGAGAGGTAAAGTGTGTTTAATTCATGTCTTTTTGTTGCCCACCTCCCGTGTTAGTGACAAATGCATGCATGTGGTACATGGTGATGGTTTTAGGTTTGGTGCTGGTTTTGGGGATACGTAGCTCCAATCTCCGTTGGTTGTGAACATGAACCTGTCAACACTTTCCATCCTCTTTTCATGTTTCATATTTACCAAAAGGATTGGCCTTAAACGTCAAAATACAAGACTCTCAACTTCAAATGGATAGGAAAAAAAAGGTGACCTTTTAGCGATAATTTTCACATGCAGATGTAATGAAATTTTTGCCATTTGAAGAACATGAAATGTTTACAACCTTTCTTAACATATGATTTCAATCACTTAAAACAAATTTCTCATTAAAAGAAATGAGCTTTTCGTTCATGACAATATTTTGAAGATAAAAGGTACATTTTGATTATTTAAGCATACGGATGTGATCTTTTGGTGACCTTAGAAGAGTTTCATTTGTGGCAATGCTCAAAAAAGCCTAGAAAACATGCTTTTGAAAAGAAAAAAATTGAATGTGTAATAACTCTTTGACCGTGAAATCAAAGGTTTCAAAATAACAACACATGGACTGTATGTCACAATTCGTACAAGACCCCAACAAATTATTAACCCTTTCTTTCCAAAGTGAATCCCACCAAGCCTCTCTGAAAAAGATAAGCCACCATGGAGCTGCTTCGTGTCTTCATCTGTGGAAGGGGGGGGGGCACTTGGCATGGAGAAAGAATAGATAAGTGCATGTCTCATTCGATTTTGTTCTACTTTGAAGGAGAACATTTCTCTCAAGTTTTTTCAAGCTCATAGAAGGTCATTAAGATGTGAAAGAAGAAGCAATTTTCATGCCCACGGTGTTTTTTCATTGCAAGGATTGGTCATATTTAGTATTGTGGGCAACACCCCAAATCAAGAATGTTTCAAAATTGGCATTCAAGCTTATTGTGAGACACATTCATCATCCAATCAATGAAATTTTACCACCTCTAGAATAAGCATATGAACTTTAAATTTAGAAATTCAAATTCCCACATATGTGTATAATACATACATACATACATACAAGTTTCATAAATCTGCATGATCCATCCTGTCAATTAGAAGAAACATGGATAGTTGCCCCAAATTGAGAGCTTTAACTTTACGACCATTGGATCTTCTTGAATTTTGGTGAAACGAAGTGATTTCCATCATATATCTTCATAATGCAATTAGTTTCCTCATACAAGTGTCTAGTCATAAAATATGTTGGTGATAAGGAATTGAATTGTCCTCAACATCAAGGGTGGTATGAAAGTTCCAAGTTCATTAGAATAAAGGGTTGAAGTCAGATCTCACTCGGCATATGAGATCAAATTTACATTTAACACAAGTTGTTACAAAGTGGGAGTAAGGTTACTATTATATGCATAAAAACAATATAATAATACAACAGTGATAAATTAAGCATGATATATAGATTAGAATCTAGGTCTTGTACAACCCAAAAATATGATTTAAAATATGTCATACATGTATGGCTCCAATTAGAAAAATATTAATTAATCATTATTTTATTTTGGAGATGGGATCACTGTGGACATCATCAACTTAAAACAATTGTTTGTAACATCAAACACCTCCGTATGATGCCTTGATGCCCATAATGAACCTTAAGACCTTCAAGGGTTAAGGATATAGTTGACAAGTGCCCGATTAGATAAATTCCTTAACATCCCTACCCAACTCCTACATAACAAGTTAACGGAATCCATAAAGATGATGCTTTTGTCTTCAGGGGTGACTCTAAGTAACAAGCGGAGGCCATCTTCTCTGTACGTTGGAAAGTACACAGAGCTTAACTTAATGGGCTCGTTCATCGACTATTTTAAACAACATGTAAAGTACATGTACGACTTAACCCTTAACCATCTTCAAGGACCATGTTAGTTATAATTAAGAGACAAATTTCCCCGTCTAGTGGACTAGGTTACGTTAACCTTTTTTTCATTTCAGTCTTCCTACCACTGCCCGGGAAGTTTTTGGGCATAGTCAGTCAAGATCCAAGTGATTCTAAATCCAACCGGTTACATGTTGACATCTTCCGGTTTTGCTTTATTCATTTGAGGAATATTCTATAGATTCATCTAAAATGATCGGTAATTCTCGTTAAGTCTCGAACTTCAACCGGTTATTTCTCAAACTCAACCGGTTCATCTGTAACTAATCGCCAGTTCTCCCCGAGCATTGCTTCCTACATACCGGTGTCCATGGGATGATTGGGAAGGGCAGATCGTTCTTGAGCAACCCTAAGGTAGACATGCCTAATCTGGTTATTTATCTTAATCAGACACCTATATTTGAGTGGTATGTGGTTTGGTGTGGCTTTAGAATGGATATCAAAAAGACATTTGTTTACAAGACTTATGATTGTTCTCCCACCGTTCCAAAAATGGTCAGCCACAAACAACAACATTTCATGGGTGCGACACAGACTCATACTAGTTAGGTTGGGGGTGCAAGCACGGTAAAGTGGACAACTCTTGATCCTTGCTCAGGTTTAAGTGAAAGTGATCCAAAACAATATACTAACTTTGAATTTTATGAAATAAAAATTCATAAACATTTAGAAAACATATGAATCTACAAAGCCAAGCAATTTATGTTCACAAAAAACAATTTCAAACAACGTATATGTATTTTAGAAGACGGTGCAAGTGCTGGTGCAAGTGGGTGTCATTGAAAAGATAATTGTCAAAAACTTGTTTAAAATACAATTACATTACATTAAATTGATGAATTTTTGAAAAAAAAATTACGATGACCTCAAGTTTATAATGAATTCAAGGAATATGAAAAGAAATTCCAAGTTCAAAATATTTAAGGTCATGAAATTTACGTTCAAAACTATACTTAGTCAGTTGCTTTTACGCATCACTTTTGATGATAGGTTTTGAAGATCTCATATTGATATTCTATATTTGAGTACCTAACTTAACAATAGAGGTCATCATGAAAAATAATCTATTTTAAACAACATTTTGCCACTACTTATAGGCGTTTGACCAAGAAAATCATGGTTTTCATATACCGGAGCACTTTTTTGGTCCACTTTACTATGCTTGCACCCTTGGATGAAATTGTGAGCCTTGTTTCATGAGGAAATATTGGTTTTGGGAGGCCCATATATATATTTTAGAAACTGAACATTAGCACCCAATGAGAGCAAGGTTTGAGGGGCATTAAGGGCCCATTAGGTCATTGCACACTCCTTGGACAATTGTTACAATTGAGACTATAAATTGAAGGATACATTGAACAAGATTAAGGCCATAAAATGTAGTGTGTTATGTGTTAAGTACTAATTGTGTGTCTACTATTATCTATGGCTAGTTTTTCCCTTCTCAACTTATTTCAATAAGTTGAATTGAAGTTAGCACACTAGAATTGATTAGAGCTTAGAGAGAGAGAGAGAGAGAGAGAGAGAGAGAGAGAATTTTTGAATGAATGATGTGGCACCTCTATAGAATTTCCTAGATGTTATAGGTCATTGTTCTCTTTGGGGGGGGGGTGGACTCATCATACCACGTATGAACTAGCGTGAGTGTAAGAAGGGGTATTATGTGAGGCATTAGCGTACATAATATACATAAGGGAGAGGTATTGTTTTTCTATACATAGTGTGTACTTTTAGTTTGGCTATTGAGAATTTTGAAGTAAAAGTAGATTTACAAAAAAAAGCCCTAAGGTTTAGAGGAAAAATGGACAATAGATGTGTTAGTTTCATCCAATCCATGTTTTCATCCATTGTTGTTATATGGTAATAGTCCTCAATGACTACGTGTCCATTCTTGTTATGCTTTTGCATTTGGGTTCTAGGTTTTTACACATTGGAGGCTCTTGGAGTGCTCATGGGCTCCCTTGAGTTTTTTTCTCCATATTGTGGCTAAGTTATTATGCTATTATCTTTATTTATTTGATGCAATTATTGAGTTACATTCTATGCATGAAAAAAAAATGTTTAATGACTTTCTCATTGGAAAGTGAAAGTGGGTTTTATATGTAATGAATATGTAATAAAGGCCTATGTAATTCATGATTTATATTATCTATATAGTTTAGTCATTTACCATATTAAATTGAACATCTTAGTATAAATATATGAGTCCATTTTTTAGCATGTTGTTTAGTACATATACATTTGTTTTTCTCTATAAACTTCTTGTATATAGGGGGTTTAATTTCATAGTGACACACGCATGTCATTTAGGTTTCCAATGAAGAGTCCACCCCTTGAACCAATTTAGGCCTCTTATGTGCTTATAAGTTCACATTTATGAACTTTGAGATTCCATAATGGGGGGTGGTGTAATGTGTATCTATTTATTAGTTACCTTTGCTATATCTAATTTCAACTAGACTATACTATCTATAAGACTAGAGGACTCCACCCTAGGAGATCTTGTAGTTCTAAAAGGTCAAGGGGAGTTACTCACTAGCTGGAACTTTGGTGTTACATGTTGTTCTCACCTAGTAAGTAACGAGCACTTAACTAGCCCCAAAGGCATGGAGGGAGTGCTAGTTAACTACATGCTTGAGAACTAGTTAAGGGGACTTCAACTCTTAGTTCCTACAAGTATATAAGGCTCAAGCTTGGGTGGATCATGCCTTTTATTTTCCTTTTTCTTTTTTATTGAGAGATTACATTGGCATCAAAGCACCAAGATCTTGTCCCTTGGTGTTTTGGACGTTGCTACTTTTATCACTATATTCGTTAATTTGAGACTTTCTCTTGTCTCAAATTAATATGTGGACCACAACAACATGGTCTAATGTTTGGGTCGTCCTACCCAAACCATCTTGATATGAGTTCTTAATTGGGTTCTTGATATGAACACCCGCTTCAAAGTATTTGTATCTTACAACATTCTCCAATATCTGTGTGATTTTGTCCATGTTCTTATATTTGTAACTGTCTCAAAATGCCGAAAAAGTCCCAAATTAACGAATATAGTGATTTTTCTGCTGCGTAATACTTGTGTTTCAAGTTGGGGAGATAATTAGAGTTATTTTACAAAGGAAGGGAATGAGTTGGTTGCTTTCTGGAGTATAAAGAGTAGAGTTTTTCTTTTTCTTTTTCATTTTCCTTTTTCTTTTTTCTTCAAGAGAGGCGAGAGGAGTGCTTAAGGCAAACTTGGCAAAAAAAATTGTTGCAAATTTTTGGTTAGTGGACCAACAAGACATTTGCACGTTTATGCAAGTGTTTGTTAAGGTTTACTTTAGGAGATTCAAGTGCATCCTTTTGAGTTCTTCTATTCTTCCTTGAATATATTAGAATTTGTCCAGTTTTTGAATAATGTCTTAGGGCTCTTTGGCTTCATAGTATTGTTTCTATACGTGGTGTGGGACACCATGGCAACGGAAATGGATATATTTGCCCCTAGTGATGAGGCCTTCCTTCCATGGCCATGTTTATGCTTTCCCAACAACTGAGACATTTGAGGAATTTGAGGAAATTGTGGACAAATTGCTCACATGGAAGATACATGAATACTATGAAGGTAAGTTGTTTCATGACCACGATCAGTTTGTGATGTTGGATCTAAATTATGAGAAACTCAAGACTTTCACAGAAAAGCTTGAAGATGGCCATATTTTCCAAGGGTTAAAGCTTTGTTTCTTGGAAACAAGGCAAGAAGTTGAAAAGGGTAAATTTGTTGACGCCTTAGCGAAACCTAAAAAGTTCAAAGAGCCTTCAAAAATGACAATTTTGGCCTGGGTGGCCCATATTCAAAAATTCCTCATTCCAAGTCGCATTCCACGGGATAATTGGGTCAACACAACCTCTACTTTTTTGGAGACTATTGTGGCCCAACATTGGGACATACTGGCAAAAAAAACTACAATTCGATGGGAAGGACCCATTGGATTGGCAACATTTCAAAGAAGCTCTTATCCGTTCTTACAGGAGTGTTAATCCAAAGATGGTTGCGTACAACTAGCTCCATCCTTCTTTCTCATAATGGGCATGTGGAAGAATATGCCAATGAGTTTCAACATTTGTGGTCCCACATTACTAAGTTTCCTATCTCCACTGGTGATAAGGTGGAAAGGTTTTTTGTGGGGCTCAAAGAGATGTTAGAACAAAGTTCTAATGGATCCGAAAGGAGATGGTGATCCTTGGGAGGGCATCAAGCGTCTCATTCACTATGTAATCACCATTGAAGCCACTTATGCTCAGCTGCAAAAGGGAGAAAGGGCACCAAACCTTAATTTGGCGTGATGCAACCAAAGAGACATGTTAGTTTTGGACCTATGTGTGGAAAGGAGACTTGTTGGTCACACTCCCACCACTCTAACTTCTACAAGAAGGAGGAAACTCCAAAGGAACAGTCCACAAAGAACACTGACAAGAAGGACGGAGGTTGTTTTATTTGCCATCGGAAAGGTCATATTGTCCATAATTGTCCTCAAAATAAGGACGCGGCACCTAAGAATTCATATAAAACAAAGAAATTAGAATAAGAACGCAACACTTAGATAGTGGGTTAGTGTTTGGACAAGGTCAAGTTTTAAAACAGTTACTTGATTGTTCATGAAATAGATATGCCTTTATTACATATACAATCATCTTTCACTTTTCAACTAAAAAATCATTCAACATTATTGTATCCCTAGGAATTAATTCATAATAATTTGACCCAAAAACACACGTCATTGAATCTAAGGCAATGAGACTAGCACATCTATTTGTCAATTTTTCTTTTAAAACTTAGGGGCCCCTTTTGTACATCTACCCTTATTCAAAATTCTTAATAGCCTTTTCTAAGTGTACAGAGTAGAGAAAACACAACCTCTCGTATGTACTATGTATAGTAATGCCTCAAATAGCAACCCTTCTTACACTCACATTGGTTCATACGTGGTATGAAACCCCCCCCCCAAGTTCCATTTTGAATTAAAAAATGTATTATAAAACATGAATTAGAAAACATAAATTTGGAGTTCCCAAATAAGAGAAAGTCGTAGAGAGTGGAATTTGAACCACATCCATATGGCTAATACAAGTGGTTCATGAATTAGTGTTGAAGAGTAATGTCAAAAATTAAAATCATTTGATCTTTGATAAGACTGGCTAAAAGTATGACTTATGGATAGTTAGATATAGATATAAACGCCGACCCCATATGGACTATGAGTTTCATAGCGTGGTGGGATATGCCACAAATATTCATTCAAAACGTTGTTCCCACCTTGTTACGTTCCTTGAATAATAGTGTTTCTAACAAGGAATAATTTAAGATATCCAACCACTTCAAGGTCGTGTTCCAACCAATGTTGCTTAGGTATACTTAAAGTGAATGCATGGTATCAACAACCAACACCAATAATGGCATCAAAGAACCTGCCCATGGGTATCATGTTCTAAGACCAATCAAATATTTACGTTTGGTGGGTATGTCAAGGTGAGAGAATCTTTGTATGTTGGAGTTATTGTTTGCGTCAATACCATTCTAAATCATATTGATATAGGGCAATCTTGCTTGGGTATGAAAGTGGTTGTATGGTATATAGACCCCAATCATATCGAGAGCAAAAATACCGTCAAATATCGTACTCTTTTAGTATAAAAAAAATGTGAAATCCTCATTATAGATACCCGATTGTTATAAAAAAAATGATTCCATACTAACACTAGTTCCACCCACTTGTGTAACATTATGTGAAATATCATCATGTGATGATTGTGCTTCGTATAGATAGATAGATAGTTAGTTCTTTGTGTGTGTGTAAAATTGGAGGTTACCATACAGTTCATGACGACCAATTTCAAACATAACATTATTCACATCCATAACAATGTTATGTGGGATTGACAATATTCCATGGATTATTCCCCACACTCGGTTTGAATGTGGCAAATATACCGTAAAATATTGTTAGTCCCACAAAACACTGTTATGAATCTGAATAATGTTATGAATATATACTAATATGATTATTTACAATATATTTTATTGTTTATTATTTATTTTAGTTGAATAGTGACAAACAATAGTAACCTAGGATATAGCAACCTCTATTTAATATTTCACCTGATTTCACATGTGAGTTGTAGGATAAATTTCTGTATTTTCTTTTCTATTGAAGAGTGTTCAATACCTGGCAAAGCAACTTAGAATATATCAACCTTCACTTAATATTTCACCTCATTTTCCAACTCTACTTAATCACCTCTCTTTCTAATTGTGGATGCCCGTTAACAATATCTCCGGAGGGGGGGTTGGATTCTTCATTGGAAACCTAAATGATGTGCACAGGTCACTATGAATTAAACCCCTTACATATGAGAAGTTTATAAAGAAAAACAAATGTAGACGTACTAAACGACGTGCTAGAAAGTGGACTCATATATTTATACTAAGATGTTCAATTTGATGTGATAAAATGCCTCAACCATATAGATAATATAAATCATAAATTAAATAGGCCTTTATTACATATTCATTACATATAAAATCCACTTGCAATTTTCAGTGAGAAAGTCATTAAACATCTTTTTTCATCCATAGCATGTAACTCAACAAGTGCATGAAACAAATAAAGACAATAACACAATAACTTAGCCACAATATGGAGAGCAAAACTCAAGGGAGCCCATGAGCACTCCAAGAGCCTCTAATGTGTAAAAACCTAGAACCCAAATGCAAAGCATAACAAGAATGGACATGTAGTCATTGAGAACTATTACCATATAACAATAATGGATGAAAACATGAATTGGATGAAACTAACACATCTATTGTCAAATTTTCCTCTAAACCTTAGTGCCTTTTTTGTAATTCTACCTTTACTTCAAAATTCTCAATAGCCAAACTAAAAGTACACACTAGAGAAAATTTGTTTATGTGTATTATATACACTAATGCCTCAAATAATACCTCTTCTTACATTCATGTTAGTTCATATGTGGTATGATGGGTCCACCGTTGGGGATACATAAACAATTTGTTTATTTTGATGATCAAAGTCACATATGAGTAAATTTTCATTTTCTCAATCAGACATAACATAACATACTAAATAAAACTCCATATCCTTAAATACATAAATATGATTCTATGACTTGGTGAAATTTATAACCGATCACTCATCCAAGAGTAAAAAGGATTATCAAAACTCATCACGCATTTTCATCCATGGAGCCGTGATGTCATTTATGTTTTCTCAAATCATGTCCATGAACAGAATGGCTATGAGTGATAACTAGATCAAGCATCCACTCTCCTCTCGCCCGTTGTGTACTCCATAACCAAATGCCCATCCAAGAACAAAAAGGTTATCAAAACTTGACATAGTTTTGCATCCATGAAGGTGTGATATCATCCATAATTCCCACATTATGTCCATGCGTTGTTCAGTTATGATCGATAACTAGCTCAAGAAAGCGGATGACTTGCCACTCTTGCGGCTCGTCATCCACTCTCCTCTCGTTGGTAATCTAGTTTGTATAAATTGTGTATATTGGGCCCTATGTCCTCTAAGGGTTAAATTCTACGAATACCAAAAACTTGCATGAACACATTAGGGATGAATGCAAGGTACATTTTGAATTAGTTGAATACCTTAATGTTATTGAAGATTTAGGTTCAAATACACAAAAGAGTGCCCTTGGATACACATACCTACTTTGTGTAGATCATCAATGTATCATATTAGTATACTTTTGATTTCTCATTGGCATTGAATAATGTATTAAATAAAGTCTCAAATCCATAAAATGTTAGTGTAAGCTCAATTTTTTGGCTATAGCCTGGCTTGTAGGCTAAAATTTGAAAATTAGTGAGAATTAGCAGGCAATAGAAGTTAGAATTTCATTCATGGTGGGAACAGGAGGTAATAGTCGGTAGTTAGGCCAACCGCCTTCTTCCACCCTTAAGGAGAGCACTAATGGGAGAGAAGGCAAGCTATTTTCTTAAAGTAGAATCCGGCGTAGTCTCAAGTTAGAAACAATAGGCTTTCTTGAAGTTCAACACTCAAGGATTAAGGTTGTACTTTAACATTAGGCAATCTTCAAGCAAGATGTTTGTAGATGTAGAATTTATTTGAAAGAGCCGAGTGATTCGGACTCTAATTTGTCTTGAAAACTCTGACATTGAGAGTAAAAGTCTGTCAAAGTGCAATTGACTCAGAGTGGAATTTTGATTGCTGATTATGTTTCGGAATGAACGTAATGTCTTGTGTGATTGCTAATAATGGCCATGAGCGTTGAATTAGACAAATAAACCGCCAAGAGGGCGAGGAAGATCAATGGTCTCTGAGTCAGTGAGGATTACAACCAGACTATGGCCATAATCTTGTGAATAGTTCACTCAATTTGAGATAGCGAGTAAAGGCTAATTGCCAAGGAAAAAGGTCAACAGCCTTGTGAAGGACGACGAGTTGAAAGTCAATAGGCAAGTGATTTATTGAAGGTTGTAAGAGCATGAGTTAGTGAATGCAAATAGTCTTTGGCAAGAGGCAAGTAGAGTGTGAGACCAAGAGCGAGTCTGAATGAGACCAATGATTGGCAAAGACAAGTTTCTTGAGAGGAGACTTGGCAGGTTAAGAGAAACTTGAGAGAAAGAAGTTGTGAGATTAAGCAATTAGGCAATAATCTTAGAATAAGACAAATAGCTTGAGAGGGGCGGTTAAGAAAGAAAAAAGAAAAACCGTCAAAAATTGATAGAGGTCATTAGCCTGATTAAGAGAGGAAACGATGCAAGGACATGAGAGTCTGAGAGAGGTAGAGTTGTGAGAGGAAGAATGTGCTAGGCCATAGGCTTCGCAAATGTCTCCACCATGAGAGAGAATGCAGAGAGGCAACTCTAAGAGAATATAGCCGAGGAGTAGTAACTTGACTTTACCCAAAGCTAATGGTATAAATGCATGCAATGGACATACTTAGTGGCATGATATAAGCTGCAAAAACAATACCATCCCAAGAAGGAGAAATTACTTGATTAGAGTAAGACTTCACCAAAGGCAGTTCAATTTGAGACCGAAATGGATAAAGCTTAGTTGTTGATGCATTGGATTTTACATAATCTTGTGGATGGTTGTTGTGAAAAGTCACCAGATAAACCAAAGATGAAGATCGTGATTATAGTCTTGGAAGAATGGCCGAATGATTGTAAGTTAAATTAAGAGGAATTAAATTTGAGATTATTGTAAAGCACAATTCATGACACTTAAAGACGATGCGGTACTCAAAAGACATTACCCCGGACTTTGTCCTGACAATTTGCCAAGCTTTTGAGCTTCATGACTAATTAGAAGATGGAATTAGAGTGATAGAAGTCCACACGCACATAGGACGGAAATCACACACAACAAAAGAAGCACAATGAACCATAAGAGTGTGAGTTACGCTTAGTGAAGAAGGAATGAGGAAGTAAAAGACCTAGATTGTTATTGAAACCCTTAATTCAATGTGGCATTAACCCTTATAGACACTAGCTCAGTCTTCCCTATGATCTAGTTCCCTAGGTTGTTTTTGTTTGAGTATTTAAGTGATAGCAAAAAACTTACTATAGCTAGAAAAAATTTATTTTCAATGTGACAAATACAAAAAACATGAATTTAATAAAGACTCCGTGAAGCTTGCATAAATTGTATATGCTTACATATTGTATATACATTGAGCCCTTACATCCTCTAAGGGTTAATCTATAAAAACCAAACACCTTCATGTGCTATTAGGGAAGAATGCAAGGCACTTTTTAAATTACTTGAATACCTTAATGTTATTGAATATTTAGGTTCACCTACACAAAATAAGTGCCTTTGTATAAGGTAGAGGATGCTTAAACCAACACTTTAAGTCATTGTATATACACATCACTATGTGGTTGATATAAAAAAACATATATTTATATATGGCTAAACATAGGTATAAAGAAAAAAAAACTCAATTGAATATTTGATGAATATTTAAAGTCAAAACCACTAGCTTCTTTAAACCAGTTCCTAGGTCCCATGTATGACGATCTTGCATATGATGAGGATATTGAAGCATCATAGAACTAGAGATCAAATTGTCCAAGAAAAATACACATACATAAATGCACATGAACAATGCTTGGAGTGAGATGGATCACCTCCACTCCTTACTTTGTCCTTGCACCTTTCCTCCTTGGTTCATACAATGCATATGCGACATCTCAACTCCCACTTTCCATAAACCATATGAATTTATTTATATTTTTTAATTCATCTACATCTAACCATCACAATTCTATGACTATAAGCAACCTAATGTTCTAAATTCAATACAACATAATCTTCTAACTTCAACACTTCCACTCTATGAGCAATCATAAGATTGCAATTTCATTTTCTTTAATAGTGATCGATGCCTATCCTTTGTACATGTCATGTTTAAGAATGACATGGCCTCACAACTTCAAAGAATCACCAAAAAATGTCACATTAGCCATTTCTTCACCAAGTTTGGATAATATGTGGTTCTTCTACCATTCTCCAAGTGGTTGGCGCTCCCTTGTGGGGTATCTTCGCTCCTCTAAAGGTCGCCCCTCTTCATGAACACGTAAAGTAGGTTGCATTCCTTCATTACAATTGTCTGAGACGGAGGTGTTGAAGAATATCCTTTACTTATTGGTAATTTTCTTGCTTCTTGAATTGCAACTTGATTATATTCTACTTGCTCATCACGTTCCTCAATATCTTCACCAAAATCAAACAAAGGTGATTTGGAAGTTTTATCCACTCCAATTATCATATGGACTTCATTTCTCCCACTTTGGTGCATTTCTAAATCATTCTCAATACTTGTACTTTTCATAATCTTGTTGGTTTTCAAATACATGATTCTATATTCTTTGATACCTTTGCAATAACCAAGGAACAAACATTTGGTACTTTTCGCATTAACCCTTAAACGTCGGAGAGGCCCTATCAGGGCCTCGTTGACCCTAAACTATTTGACCATAAGATAGCGTCAAAACATGTCGGAATTGCAAATTTTTTTTCCCCAAAATGTGTATCTCAAAATTCCATATCTAAATATATATGCCGATCGCACTAAAAGAATTACATGGAGGTCTGAAATGGGGTAAACATAGGCTGATGGGAGAGGCCCTCTCACCCCCCCTTGGACGTTTAAGGGTTAAGCTTACATTTCTTTTCATCAAGCATCATTCCATATGCAATGCCTCCAAATACACGCATGTATGTAATGTAAGGTTTTCTTATGTTTCACACTTCTTCAGGTGTGATCGATGGCGAGGCCCTTGTTGGACACCATTTACATGTATAAAACGTATTCACCACCACTTCCGTCCAAATTTTTTATTGAGGCTTTAAGTATGAAATATGCTCCTAGCCATCTCCATAATGGTATGATTTGTATGTTCCGCCACTCCATTTTGTTGCAGCTCATACGGTGTAGATGTTTGTTTTTCAATGTCATATTCATTCAAGAAACGATAGAATTATTTTGGTTACTAAACTCACCACCATTATCTGACCGAAATACCTTGATTTTGTGCTCCTATTGCATCTCTACAAGGGCCTTGAATTTCTTGATTTTTTCCAAGCACTTTCTTTTGGACTTCAATATGTACACCCATACCTTCTTTGAAAAATCGTCAATGAAGGTGTCAAGATATCTTGCACCGCCTACGGATGTAGTCTTCATAGGACCATACACGTCCAAATGTACAATCTCCAAAGGCCTAGTTTTTCGCCTCCCTCCATCGTTCGAAAACGTTGTCTTATATTATTGCCACTCAATGCATGCTTCACAATTTAACAAAGATGTGGAACACAAAATTTGGCCAAGGTTTATGTCATTCACTATATTTTGAAGTGCGTGAACAATTTTCCTATCCAAATGCCCGAGTCGACAATATCAAAGCTCAAGTGCATCATATTTCTTCCACAATTGTACCAAATTGGCCGTATTTGCTCCATACACCTTAATGAAGTTCATTTGGTAGAATTACATTTACGTAGCACTATTGCAACAACTTCATTATCATAAGCTCTCACAATACATTCATTTAGGTTGAATTGCACGTTCAACCCATTTGACAAAGAATTTGCTCATCGAGAACAAATTTGTTTATAACTTGGATATATAAAGGACATCTTTGATACAAATATTTTTTATGTTCCTTCTCACTAATACTTTAGTAATAATGAAACTTATTATGATTGCTTTCACAACGCTATCATCACCCAAATGGACATTAAGTGGAGCAATTACCTCATATGTATCAAATGCCGCCTTATGCGAAGTCATGTGCTTTGTTGCTCCTAAATTCATGATCCACTTAGACGAATACGTTCCATGTTGTGTTGCAAATGTGTAGTCATCATCTTCTTTGGTGTTTTTTTGAATTTTTTTATCTTTGCCTTGTAGTAGAAAATGCGCAATGTGGCCCGGTTTGCCAAAATAGTAAAGATAAATTAGATCTTTTGCCTTAACGCAATACCATTGCAACATTATCACCTTGGGGTTCCTTTTCCTTTCATTTAGACATTTTATATATCAAAAGTGTCGTCACATACTCCATATACAATTCTTTCATCAGCATGGTATCTAAAGTGGTGATTAAATGTTCGTATGAAGATGACATGTTCTCAAACAAAGTCATGACAATATCTTCATTTCTAACAGATACCTCCAAGCAAGCAAGCTGATCCGCAAGTGCTTGACCTTGTTGATATGGTCCAACAAGTCATCACCTTCTTGCATGTGAAGAACTTGCGGCGAACTAAGAGAATGTTAGATAAACTCCTTGTCTTATGGATGTTGCAAAGGATTTTTCATGCCTCCGCTAGTTCTTTGTAATCGTTGATGTGCACAAGTTGATTGTTCATCGAATTGAGTGTAATAATGGACGTTGCCTTTTTGACACGCACTTCAAACTATTTTTCACTTTGGAATTAGCGTTGGAAGGTGGAGCTCTCTTGGATTAGTCCATTACATCCCAAAAATCCACAAAAGCCAACCCCATCTCCAATTTGAACTTCTAAATATTGAAGTTCTCTTCATTGAACTTATCAATGATTCTAGCACCTTCACCCTTAAGTGATGCCATCTTACACTCAAAGACTGGGGTTATATTCTCTAATCACTCAAATCAGCCTTTTCTAAGTGATTCTATGCACTCGATGATTCAACAAGCATCAAACAACCCTTCTTGAACTAAATAAACCCCTCTTGGACTCAAATTTTTTTTTCCACCTCAATTCATTCAAATCACATCCTTTTGCTTTCAAATAGGTATTTTGTACCCTCAATCTACTCAAGTCGGATTTTCTTGACCTTAAATGAGCCCTCTTGCTCTTAAATGTACCTTTGCACACTTAATCTAATAAAGTCATATCCTCTTGAATTCAAATAAGCCTTCTTGTTCTCAAATGTGTCCTTGCACCTCAATGCACTCAAATTATGTATTTTTTCTCTCAAATATACCTTTTAAACCTCAATCCACTCAAAGCCAAATCCTCTCGAACTTAAATGAAAAAAATTCAACTCAAATGTGCCAATGCACCCTCAAACCACTCAAATTAGGCCCTTTACAGCTCAAATGTGCCTTTGTACTCTCAAATCATTCAAATCAAACCTTCTTTAACTCAAATACACCCTCAAACCACTCAAATCAAGTCCTTTACAACTCAAATGTGCATTTACATCTTCAAACCACTCAAATAAGGCTCTTTTGATCTCTAATGTGCATTTACAAACTTAAATCATTCAAATCAAACCCTCTTCAATTCAAATGTGCTTTCCAACCTTAACCCACTCAAATTAAGCTCTATTCAACTTAAATGTGGATTTCTAACCTTAAACCACTCAAATCAGGCCCTCTTCAACTTTAATGTGCCTTTGCACCTTCAAATTATTCAAATCACCTTCACAATCTTCAAATATGGACAATTGCATTTAAGCAACTCAAATCAACATTCAATCGCATCAAATATGCATTCAAACATTATATACATTTAATGCAATACTTACAACCTCCAAACACCAACTGATGCTCCAAATGTACACCAATGCACCTTCAACACGAAGCATCCCAAAGTCTCATCTAAGCACTAGAAACACTTAAGATCCACTTCCTAACCAACTAGCAATCAAATCTCTAACTCTACAACTTCTGTGAATGGGCTCATAACTTATTGAAGCATAACAAAACTAAAGATTAGATTGCATAAGTAAAATATACATATACAAATATATATGAACAATACTTGGAGTAAAATGGATCATCTCCACTCCTTGATTTGCCCTTTATTGCATTTTTTCTTCTTGGTTCATACTATGCATATGGGATATCTTAACTCCCACTTCCCACTAACCATATAGGTTTATTCAAATTTTTCTCATTCATCTACATCTAACCATCAATTCTATGACTACGAGCAACCTAATGCTCTAAATTCAAGACAACCTAATCTTTTAACTTTAACATAGGACCCCCACATTCATTGCCCAAAACCAACACAAGATTGCCTAGAACCAACACAACATAGTTGGGTACTGGACCCGAGCTAGATAAAGCCCAACTAATAATGGTGTGCAAAGCCATATGGCCACCTTCGTGATCCTACCCGGTTTGGTTACAAAACCGTGGTATTAACCCCCTTTGTGCTTTGTGGGCCTACTTCCTTGGCTTTGTGAATAAAATGGCTAGACCCCTCCCCCCCCCCCAATGAATAGAATGGCTAGAATAAGCATGAACAAACCACCCTAAAGGCCACTTCACACATGAGATTGAGAGCCCATGACCATTACACTTCAAGCACTCCCATTGGTGGAAAAGGCGGAGTTGGTCCAAGTTCGCTTCACACGACTCTTGAGGGACCAACGGAGTATGTGAATGCAAGATAGATGTAAAGTCTACATGGATTCCTACATGGCATCAAATGGACCATGTTTCATGGTCACTTGCACTATTTTCAAAAACCACCTCTTGGAGGTAGGCCTAACACAAAACCGGAAGACCATGGCACTCCAAACGCTCACAACCGTTGATTTATTTTATTTTATCATGTGTGAGGACCTGTGTGAATAGACATTCATCGAAGTAGCATTTGGTTGAGGGCCTGGTCACATATGACTTCACACTACACTTGAGTGTCCGTGACCACACTACATGATTTTGGAGGTGTCTTGGGACGGCCTTTAGGGCCACTTCACACACAAGGCTGAGAGCCTGTGACCATTACACTTCGAGCACTCTCATTGGTGGAAAAGGCGGAGCCGGTCCAAGTTCGCTTCACACTACACTTGAGAGACCAACGGAGTATGTGAATGCAAGATGGATGTAAAGTCTACATGGATTCCTACATGGCGTCGAATGGATCATGTATCATGGTCACTTGGACTATTTTCAAAAACCACCTCTTGGAGGTAGGTCTAACACAAGACCGGGAGACCATAGCATTCCGAACACTCACAACCGTTGATTTATTCTATTTTATCATGTGTGAGGACCCGCATGAATAGAAATTCATTGAAATAGCATTTGGTTGAGGGCCCGGTCACATATGACTTCACACTACACTTGAGGGTCCGTGACCACACTACATGATTTTGGAGGTGTCTTGGGACGGCCTTTGGACACTTTTCTTTTGGGCTCTCACAATTTCATGGTCACGGCTCTTGGCTCGTGTGTGAAGTAGCCCTAAAGCCACCTTGAACCAATCCAAGATAGAGTGGAGCCCATTAACTACCCTACATGGAGATAGTGGAGGCGGGTATGAGGTGGCGGCACTAATGACAACTACAACCGTCACTCCATGGGCCCATGCACTCCTATACCGTGTGAAACAATTCAAGGTAATAGAGTGTTGGTGATTGGGAGGCGTTTATAGGTGTCGGTTTTGGGTGGGGTGTTGGCTTTAGCACCCTCTACCCTACACCTACCTAATTTGTGTGTAGATCATTAAAATCACATATTAGTATATTGTTATTTTCTCATTGACATAGGACATAGGATAACGTACTAAATAAAGTCTAATATCCATAATTAAACAACATGATTTTAATTAACACTTGGTGAAGCTTGTAGAAATTGTGTATGCTTACGTACATGTCGTATATACATCGAGCCCCTACGTCCTCGAAGGGGGCCGGGGATTCGGGCACTCAAGTAAAATCATCCATGCGGATGAAAAAACGCAGGAATCATCTAAATGACTATTTTTAGGCAATTTGATTCCGGAAATAGAGTCAAAGGCCCCGAATTAGTCTAGTGACGTCACATTCGAATGAATCGGCCCTCAACCCCATAGGGGGGCTTTTTTTATTGGAGCCACTTCATCCACGATATCTTGGATGGATGTTCCTTAGTGAGTGCCACGAATCCCCAGCCCTCGAAGGGCTAATTATACGAATACCGTATACCTTCATGTGCAATAGGGGAAGAATGCGAGGCGGCCGGTCCCGTGATGGGGAGCGCCGACGAAAAAGCGATTGCGGGACGAAACGCGAAGCCGAGGAGAAGCATGCCTGCTCGGACAATGCGGACAACAAAAAAGTTCGATGAAGAAATTTTTGTCAAGACTCGTTTGATGGAGGAAGTTGTTGGGGAAGAACTTGGTTGAGTACTAACTGAACTGTAACTTAAGTAGCTGCAAAGAAGAGAGTGGCGATGGCGCTCAAGGCAGCGGGACCGGCGCAGGCATCGGCCGCGAGGGCAGGAGGCATCGGGACGGAGCCGGTGGTGGGAAATTTGGTGCCTGGAAAGAAGCGACGAGAATATAAGGTCACCAACCGCTTGCAGGAAGGGAAACGCCCCTTGTACGCCATCTGCTTCAACCTTATTGACTCCCGCTTCCACGACGTCTTCGCCTCCGCCGGAGGCAATAGGGTGCGTATGTCTTTCCTTCTCTCTCTTCCTTTGTCAATTCCTCTCGATCTTCTCTCTTTTTACCAAAATTATAAAGAAGAAAAAAGAAAGAGCTCGAGAGTTTGACACTCGTCGAAGGGGTATGGAGCTCTATGGCTGAGAGGCAATCCCATTGGAACTCTTGCGAAGATCAGGATTTTTCTGTGTTGTATGATACCACAATGCGGCATTGGTATGTACGTTTGTTGTGGCCGAAGAATGGGACGTGGTATTATAAAATTTAAAGCCAGGACATAAACCCTAAGTGAAGGTTTGCGTCTTCAAATCAGGCACGGCTAATTTTGCCAAAAACATACTACTTATTGGTTTCCTTTTCTCTCTCCCTTTATCAATTTCCTCTCCAGCTTCTTCCTTAACCGAAAACTACAAAAATGCAAAAATACAAACTCGAGAGGGTCTATGGCTGAGAGGTAACCCGATTGGAATTCTTTCGAAGTTCAGGCATGTGCCGCATTGCACGATAGCACAATGCGGCATTTGTATGTATGTATGTTGTTACCGAAGAATGTGACGTGGTTTTATAATTCGTTAAATAAACCCTGAGGAAGGGTTTAATGTTTTGGTTTCCTTTCCTCTCTACCTATGTCAATTCCTCTCGAGCTCCTCTCTTTTCCCAAAAAAAAAGGCAAACGAAAAGAACTCGAGAGTTTCACATATTCGAAGGGGAATGGAGCTTTATGGCTGAGAGGTAACCCGATTGCAATTCTTGCAAAGCTCAGGCGTGTGTCGCATTGCATGATACAACAATGCGGTACTTGTATGTGTGTTGTTATGGTCGAAGAATGTGATGGTATTATGGTATTGTAAGCCAGGGCATAAATCATAGGGAGGGTTTGCAATAGAATCATGGAAAATTTAAGTCAGTCGGAGGATTCAGTCAGAGAACAAGGCAAAGGATGTAAACCCTGCCATTGGAGGTATAACATACAAAATTACTTTTGGTCCTCCCATGATGAATTAGAAGTAAACTATCTAAAAAGTCGTCATAATCACAAATTTCATTGTTTTGATGGGAAACTAAATAGAAATGCTTGAAATCATAGATCCTATGAAATGGCCGAAAATTGCAAGCAGAATATGATCTTGAAGTGATCAAACTCTCAAATGTTTCTTGAGATGTGAGCATTTCATGAAAATAGAGGATAAGCATTCATAGAATTTTATGATGAAGCTTTTGGAGGTAATAGACAATTTCAATAGCGATGTCTTGGAAAAAGAATCACTACTTGTTGAAGGGGAATGGATCTAAACTTATTGGAACTCTCTCAAAGCTCAGGTGTGTCCTGCAGTGCATGATACAACAATGCAAGCATTGTATGTTTGACGTGGTATTATTAATTTTTAAGCCAAGCCGTGAGTATTACTTTTTCAAACAAGGGCATAAACCCTAGTGATTGTTTGTGATAGAATCATGGAGACCTTAAGAGGCTCAGTTAGAAAACAAGGCCAGGGATACAAAAGCCTACCATTGGAGGTTGAACCCTTAAAGGCATGAGGGGGAAAGCATTTTCTAAGATGTGTTCTAATATAATATTTCCAAGGGTTTCTTAAGATTTATCACACAAGAGAAGTTGTGATCCACCATTAAAAGGATCACATTCATAGAGCTAAAAGCACAAAAAAAACATTGTAATCATAATGCACATTAGTTTGGTGAGAAACTAGACATGATTGCTTGAAAGTATGTGTATTGTAGATTGGTGCAAGGTTGCAAGCATAACATGTTCTTGAAGTGATCAAACTTTCAAAATGGTTCTTGAGATATGAGCACTTCATAAGGTATGGAGGGTAATGATCTATAAAATTTCATGATGAAGCTTTTGGAGTTGATATACAATTTCAATAGCAACGTTTGAGAAAAAAAATTGCTGAAAGATACTTAGTTGAATCTGATCATTTGAAATTGAGAGTCCCATTTTGGGACATTTAGGGCATCTAGGATTAAGAGGTTATTCAGTCAGAAATCATGGCAAGGAATGGAAGACCTGCCATGCCATTAGAGGTTTAAGCTTTGGTAAATGTTTGCATCACTTTCACAATAGTTCCTTCCAATTTATGGTGCTTGATGGTGCTTCCAGTGGTTTGAAATTGAGTGCAGAATTGAATCTGAGCAAGTCAATTTCAGGTTTGAGTTTTTCCTAATGATCTCTGAATGTGGAGTGCAGGTCACAGTGTACCAGTGTTTACCTGAAGGTGGAGCTGTGGCAGTCCTTCAGACCTTTACTGATGAAGATGTACGCACCTCCACCTCATTTGGATTCAATCAATTATTCTATGTAGTTTGTAACTGCAGAAAAACAGTCTTTATTCACAAATTAAAAAATCAGCTTATGGTATTGAAATTTTACTTGATTAATGTATTCAATTTGAAAGAGCATCACAAGATCAGGGTTTAGGATTTTGGGTTGATGGCAAATTTGTGTAACATTGGGGCGTGCCTCATTGTGGCTTCTGATGTTAATGTGGGGTTACATATAAACTACTAAAAGTAAACAGAGCCATTGTGCCTCACGCGGAGCACTGATGTTTATTATTTTATTTAGCACATTCAGAAAACTGAATACTTGAATGGTGCTTTGCATGATTGACACTGTTCAGGAGGTTGTTTGCATGTTGTAGGCCTCAGTGGCCGTTGTGCATGTGAGTTTTTCTTGGTGTTGAAGGTTCTGTATTTTGAATAAGATTTGGTTTATGCAACAAAAGGGGAGAAGCCCCGTTGTTTTCGAGTTATTTTCGAAGGTGGTTCACATTGATACAGGCAGGATAAGTACAGCAAATAAAACCTTATGGAGGTTTTGGATAAGTTTGTTCTGAGAGGAGTGAAGTTTTACATCCTGCAATAGAGGCATGACCTCTTTGTTGGATTCTGTTGCACAGAAAGAGGAAGAATTCTACACTGTGAGCTGGGCAGTTGGCGATGGTGGCTCACCCTTACTGGCTTGCAGTGGCAGTAATGGTGTGATCCGTATTGTTGATTGTGGAACTGAGAAGCTTCTTAAGGTTGGGGCCTTCTATTTAGTCAGTTGTCTCAGTAGAGACTGATTATGTGATCTTGTTGCATGACATTCATCTTGCACTGCTGCCATGTATTCAAAACATGTACTTGTAAATAAATGTTATCATGATGACAAAGGACGGGAGGTTCAGGGATTGGGCACACTGCTTGAGTATATTTGCCATCCTAAAAGCATTCATTGATTTGGATTGTTGGGTCAGAGCTTTGTTGGCCATGGTGACTCAGTAAATGAACTGCGCACCCAGACGTTGAAACCTTGCCTAATAGCTTCAGCAAGCAAGGTATGGAATTAAAGACCACTTACTCAGTCTGTTCCTATGTTGCGTCTTAAAAACATGGAACCCTATTTGCCAGAAATAAGAAGCTTGCTTTTGTGGGAGTATTGCAGTTGATTTTGTGGCATTGTGCTTATCCTCATGAAATTGTAGGCAATCGATCATGTTGCAGGTGGTCCTTTTATCTCATGATCACCATCTGCTTTCCTCACTTAATTTTGAAATCTTGGACCGATTATACTGGTTGCATACATTTGAGTGATACCATAGTACTTCATCTGTGCAGGATGAATCGGTACGATTATGGAATGCAAACACAGGTGTATGTGTTCTCATTTTTGCTGGAGCAGGGGGTCATCGCAACGAAGTGCTTAGCGTGGTTGGTTTCATTCTCAGCTGTAAAAAGATGCATGTGTTTGAGTAATAATGTGATTGTTGTAATCCTCCTAAATCCCCTAAACAGGTATTATAGAAAAGAACCATTCTGCTCTAGACTTTGTAGGCATCATAGTATGATATCTGTTGGGGCTAGTGCTAACCTTCTCAGTATTAAACCCTTTGAACTATTTCCCAGCTGCAGGTTTCTAAATACTTCACTTCTGATTAATGACATGCACAGGACTTCCACCCTGCAGACATATTGCAAATGGCTAGCTGTGGAATGGATAACACCATCAAGATCTGGTCTTTGAAAGGTCAGTGATGCACTGACAGCATGACTGCACTTCTTGTATTGAAACTTACTCCTTAAGGTTCTCATTTGGCTTTGCAAGTATATTGTTTAAAGTCTCCTACCCTCCAAACCCTCCCTTATATATATCATGTATGTATGGGACACACATGAACTCTAAAACAACTCGCAAAAGGGTAGAGTCTTGAGAGTTTTTGTCACATGGTATTGTTAAGTTTAATTTTTTTGCCTTGCTGACCAGTTCATGCTCCAGATTCTTCACTCTATTTTGGAAGGAACTTTATTGTATATCAAATTCTAGTATGTTTTCAACAAGGTTGTAACTGTTTTATTGCAGACTACTGGAAATTTGTGGAAATGTCATTTACATGGACAGATCCGCCTTCAAAGTTTCCAACAAAGTATGTTCAGTTCCCGGTAAGCTACTAATGGTGGAGTCTCTTGTTGTGTGAATGTGTTTTACCTTCTTATCATTCTTTGCAGTTTTATATAGAAACAGCCATCTCTTGTCTGTTATTTCTTGTTGACTCTTGTCACAATTGTGCTGTCTCCTTACCCCTTCATGAGAATATATCTGTATACTACCTTAAGCAAGGACAACAAAGAGCAAGTATTTTGAGGATTCTAGAGCTAAGGAGTCAGGGTGTGAGATGCAGGTATTCAATGCTCTAGTGCATAATAACTATGTGGACTGTACTCGCTGGCTTGGGGACTTCATCCTTTCGAAGGTAGGGATGCTTTTATGTACTTTTTCTGATATCTGCTCATCAGCAAACATGGTCTGGCAGCTCAAGTAATCCTTGCAAACTTGGAAATGTGACCTCATCATTGGCACTCTACCTTGCAGTTAGGGATTTTTTCATTTCTTTCAACTGATTCCTTCAAATTGCTGGTGGGCAGTAATCTCAAAATGTGAAATTCTTTACAATCCTGTGACTATGGTTACTAAAACATCCCACATGTGGCATATTTACTGGGATTGGGAATACAGAGTGTGGACAATGAGATAGTACTGTGGGAGCCTCTATACAAGGTTCCAGGGACAACTTCAAATGAAGTAAGCATGTCAGAGTTTCCATATACATGTTGACACCCATAAAACAAATTTTTTGTTGCCCATGTCTATTTCGGATTGAAATAATATGGATTTGCTCCTATGCAAAGTACATATTATTAGTGTGGCTTACTTATCTGTTGGATCACACAAATTGTGAGTAACCATTTAGTGATCCATTACTTGCCGACACTTGGTGCACTTTCTAGTCAAGTCATGGCACCTCATATCACTCCCTCTGAATTGTTGATACACAAAGATGTCCAGACAATATTTTTAGTCACAGTAATTCCAGATACTTGGTGTAGTTGCATGATAAAAGGTGGGTCCATTATAAATAACTAATGTCTTCTTGCCCTGGGTCCAGGGCACTGTAATACAATGTGATGCAATAGTGTGCTATGCTCTGGCTTGGACTTAAAACCTTAGCAAACGTTTACTGTTGGTAGAGAATCGTTACTAACTGTGCCTCTTTTTGAGCACTTGAAGCTAATGCACTTTTATAATGCACTAGTTCATCAGGCATTTTATCTAGGTTATGGAGCAGCCTGCTTGCAATTACACTGTATATCCACATTGCATTTTGAGAACAACTGCCTACCTACATGGCAACAATGGTAGAGATGGAAGAAATGTTGTTGCATGGTTTTATTGTTTTCTGAATTTCCTTTGTGACCCATGTGGCAACTGGCTTGCTTTGACAGGGGAAAGTGGATATTCTACAAAAATATCCGGTCCCTGAATGTGACATCTGGTTCATCAAGTTTTCGTGTGACTTTCACTTCAATACACTTGCAATAGGTAAGTCCTACTTCATATCGTCGCTTCAGTGAACCTATGTTTTTGCACTTGAGTCTTCCTGATCATGCTGGTAGAAGGACCTGTATAGATGGGACAGGTGTAACTCATGCCCTCAATGTGGTGACAGGTAATCGGGAAGGAAAGGTTTTAGTATGGGAAGCACAATCCAGTCCACCCAACTTGATTGCCAGGTGAGATCATTTACCTCTGATCCTCAAATTATCTTAGAATCCTAGAACGCAAATATTTTCTCATCAATGCTGTTATTGATACTCCCTGGGCTGACCACAAAGGCTTTCTGAACTTGTCTGTATTTCTGCAGGTTATCTCACCCCCAGTGCAAGTCTCCAGTTCGACAGACTGCCATATCATACGATGGAAGGTTGGTCAGAAGACTTATTTACAATTCATGATACATGTGGTGCTGGAATCTTACATCAGTGTTGAATGATTGACACTGGATGTTGTCTTCTGAACAATTTATTTACCATATATATTAATCATGATCATGCCCTGATCACACAAAAGTTTCTGTCCAGTTCCAGCTGTGAAATTGCTGGGGATTATGTTGAGAAATAGATGCTGGCCCACCATTTTTCACACTATTAAAGGCAGAGATGCCGACGGATGGTGCCAGAACTGGCCGGTATGATCAGCTCCTCAGAGTGAACTAATTTATTATTTGGTTCAAATGCAGTACCATTTTGTGTTGCTGTGAAGATGGGTGCATTTGGCGGTGGGAAGCAGTAGTGTGAAATGTTAAGAGACACAGAAGCCCAGTCAAAAGTGACAGATTCGATTTCCAACAAGACAAAAGAGAAGCTTACAGAGGTGTACATATGGGGAGGTCAATTACAAATTTGTACAGACAAAAGAAGCTGCTTATTATTCAGTACTGACTTCATGACTCTTCCATTTTCCGGTAGTAAGTACATTTCATTGTACTGACCCATTAACAAGAGCATAGAGTTTACTTCAGTGGGACAGAGGCAAAAATCATTATGATTTATACTTCAAAGAGGCCCTGGAACATAAGAGGATGCAAAGGTATGTTTGCCATGTATAGGCAATCACGTGATAAACTTTTACAAAAGTGGTTTGTGAGCCTGTGATCATGGGTTCCGATTCAAAACAACTACTTCCAGCTTCCTTCATAGTGAATCGTTCTATCAGACAGCAGAGTCTAAATCATCACTGGAACACCACAACTGTTAGTGTGTGGTTGATGATCATAAAAGTTTTGGAATAGAATGTGAAACTGGTAGATTGGTTTCTAACCATGACATTATGTTGGGCTTTTTTTGTCTTCTGCATTTGTTTGCAGGATATGTATGCATATTCCTGAAGCATTTATAACATTGTTAAGGAAGCACTACCTATTCCCTTAGCCTAGAGAATACCTACATTTATGCTAGTAAATATCAGGCTACAGTTATTCTTGATATACGAAAAAATTTCAACTGAATTTGAGATTGGTGGATAGATCTCCTTCATTGGGGGGCAAACTAGTTGGTCGATCTCCTTGGTGTAGGTTGTATCTGGAAATGGGAAGGGGTGTGGGGTGATCCTTGTTAACAATGTTAAGGTAGACTATTGTTATTTGGATACTTTTCTCTCTGCACCCACTTCTTGTAGGATATGAAACAAGCAATTAGTGCGAGATGATTAGCAAATCCAAATTGTGCATGTAGCCATTTGCCTCACAATATTTCGAGCTCATATGAATATCTTATTCATCATCAAAGTGACGATTCTTGTGCTCGTTAAGTGGTCCTACATGTCCTCCAATTCATGTTGACTATTGAGCGTTAAGTGGTCATACATGTCCTCCAATTCATGTTGACTATTGAGCCTAGAAGGGTTATCTTACTTGAGCATGTAGTCCAATCTCTTTTGAAGTCATTGTGTTTTTGGTGTTTGTTCCTAGATCTACACCTAACCACATATTACTCAAATACAGGTGTCTAGATTATTGTTGTGCTATAATTAGGTGTGTCTACCTTTATGTTCATTGTCAATGAAAGGAACTTTTAGGTTAAGTCATGGACTACATAACCGGTGAGGCAAAAGTGGATGATAAGTTGTAGTAGCATTGAGACATCCACCTAACCGAGCCGTTTATAGGGCTTAATTGGTTGGCTGATGGATAGAAACCAGAGTTTATAGATGAAATGTTTGTTGTGTGGATTGAGAACCTGGAAAGTGCTATTTAGTCTCCACTTGGATGAGCGACCCACCATCAACTTTGCAAATGAATGAAGGGGTTCATGCATATTCATAGGAACCAGATTGACCTCTTGTAAGCTTTTGAGCCCACAGTAGCAAAGTGCTTGGGTTTGCGACCATTGCTAGGAACAAAGTGGTGGATCCTTGCCCCCGGCCATTCATAGCAAATGTCAAACACCTAATTATGTGGTGAAAGGCACTAAGGTATGTGGGTGCTATTCGGTTCGTTTTCCAAGTTCTCCAACTCTACTTAATATTGGATTTACACAACAGAACTCGTGTTGCATGAGCACAAATAGAATTGAAAATCGGACTTCCCTTGATTTAGTTATGGTTTGAAAGTGCATGTTTATTGATATCTTCCACAAGTCCTTCCTATTGTGTTCAATATTGAGTGTGGAATACTTAATAAAACTTGAAGGCGTAGTCCAATCTCTTTTGAATAGGTGTCTTTACAATGTTTGTATTTTGATCCTCACTGAACCATACACCAATCAAATTTAGGTGTCTGATTAAGAAAAGTAGCCGAATAACACCTGCATACCTTAGGGCCGGGAACAAATGCTCTGCCATATCACTCTACCTTGAGAATTGAAATCCTCGAGTGCATTATGATGTCTGTACGGTTGGAATTTGTGTAAAAACCAAGTATATTGAAAAGTGCACAGAGCTTGTTCTGGCTGGATTGAGATGTGCACTTTTTGAATCCATCAAACCTGGTGCTCCCAGAGGCATGTTCCCCATGCCCTTCATCATTGCCTTGAGTCCTATTGAGGCTCAAAGATGTGCAGTGATTGGCACACAAGAATCCTCTCATTCTGTGATACAAATTAGTGTGAGTGGGTGAACACTTTGATGAATGTTGGCCTTAACTTTCCAAACAAAGTGACGTAGTTTAGATGAAGTGCTCTAATGTGGAGCCCACTGCACCCATCATTCATCTGAGGGTTGACCAACTCAAGCACTCACCAGCTTTCAAACCCTCTGATCTTCAAAGGTATGATAGAGTTACCCATTGGGCGTCAAGGGGAGAAAAAAGAGACGTGATAATCATGTGTCATTGCTTTGTGATGACGTGCTTGTTGATGTCATAGGACATCTCCTCATTGCATGGACTACACTGATATGTGCAATTAGGTTACACCATGCTGATTTATCAGCATTCCACACTATTTTGAATATTTATTATCACAACAACAAAGTGCATGGATTGTTAATTTTTGGTAGTTGTTATATGGATGAACAAACTAATTTTATAAGTTTTTTGATTTTTGATTCTAAGCCGAAGGAATTTGCATGGGTAAAGAGGCGACCTATTCGCAAAGGCGACCTAATTGCACATATTAGTTTAGATAACTAGCGAGAGGAGACTAGATGACGAGCCACGGGAATAGCAAGTCATCCATCTACTTGAGTTGTTTATCAAACATGTCACATAATCCATTTCTTTCACACCGCTGGCAAATTCAACCATTTCTCCAGCTTGAATCTCATTTAATCCATAAACACGTGCAATTCCATCTCCAACTGATACCACTCAACCGTTCAATAACCTTGGGACAAAATTTGGGTATTATGGATGATAATACATCTCCAGGGATGAAAATTTGTGATGAGATCTAAGAACCCTTATGCTCTTGAATGAGCGATATGTTATGTTGTGCACAAAACATTATCAAGGGAGAGAGTTTCTTAGAATTTAGTGCGCCACAATAAATGAAATGCAATTTGGTGGATGATTAGCCCTTTAAGATCCAAGAGGCCCTCCTAGACCGAAAGATATCATACCGAAAGATTTCATAGTTTTAACTAAAAGTGTCAAAAGTGAACATGTCTAAAATAAGTTCATATAAATGATGCATTATTTATATTGGAACATATACATATATTTATATAATTACATAGAGTGAATGTTAAGAAGATTTGAACTCGTATAAATGACTTAGACTCGAATACATACCATGTGTATCCAATCACCATTGTCACATATGACTTTCTTTTCACTTTCATTTTATAATATAGGTATAGTTGAATCTGGGTTCAATACCTTGCAGCAAATCAAAATATCAAGTCAACTTTTATACTGTATAAAGGACTGGTACAAACCATCGTATAAACAAATCCTTGGTCCTTTACGGTTAAAGACCAGAATCCCAAAGGTTGCAATGCCATGGTTGGGGACCATAATTCCTATTGCCATGGGTGTGCTTTACAAAGCAAACATAGTTTTGTTGGCCTTTAGATGCCTAGGGTGTGCTCTACAAAGCTCTTCAGCAACCGGAGAAAACTTGGGTGGCCCTAAAAGATACTTATGGTCTAGTAGAAGACTTGTGGACACCTTGAACTCCATATAGAATTTTGGCCATCATCTCATCCAATTAGCAATTGTGAATCACTAAGATTGTCACTTCAAGATTCAAAAGCTGAGTTGAGATGCAAAAGTTATAAGAGGTTAGAGCAAGGATTCTCTTTCTCTTTAAACAAGTGTGTTAACTAATGAACTAACAATTTAGTTTATATTTCGAGCACATAATCCTATCTCATTGTAACATGTGTCTATTTTGTCCACTCCTAAGTACAAATACCACTCAAATACATGTGTACGATTAAGAAGAGTGGCACACATACATTAAAAATATTCAACCCTATCCAATCAGCGAACATTGATGACTGTTGAATCAACTCAAAATTGTCTCATATGATTAGCAATTGCAAATCACGAAGCTAAAGATTTCAAGCTCTACTAGGAGGATCAGGGTGTCCCATAATGAGGTTAGTTATATCAGCAAGTGTTTGATAATATACTGTGCAAAGGGTTGGTTTAAGCACCCTCCACCTTACTAGGTGTCCGATTAAGTAGAGTGACCACCACACCAGTATCCAGGGAGTGCCATAATCGATCAAGATCCGATTGTTTCCAAGACCAACCGGTTCCATGCTGACATCTTTTAGGTTTTCTTTATTAGATTGAGGAATATTCTGAAAATCGCTCCAAATGGATCCATAAGTTTCCTGAAGGCGTGAATTTGAACCTATGATCGGGGAGAACCGGCAGTTAGTTACAGATGAACCAGTTGAGTTTGAGAAATAACCGGTTGAAGTTCAAGACTGCAGGAAAATTACCGATCATTTTAGAGGAATTTATAGAATATACCCCAATTTAATAAAGAAAAACCAAAGGATGTCAACATGTGACCGGTTGGACTTGCAAACACTAGGATCTCCACTGATTATGGCCAAAAATCTCCCCAATCACTGATTTGAAGCAGTGACTATTTCTCAAACTCAACTGATTCATCTGCACCTAGCGGCCGGTTCTCCCCAGACATCATCTGACCACATGAGGCCGGCCATAGATACCTGACAGCTCGCTCTGCCGCCTCCCAATTCCATGTCAGAGAGAGCACTTGGCAGATCCCGCCACGCTTGCCAATGTGAGGCATTTCATGTGATCTGCTGCCGCACTGCTGACTGCAGGCTTTGCTCCCACGGGCTCCCCTGACGCTCCCCCCCTCCCCTCTCGTCCACGCTCTTCCAATGGACGGGAGAACTGACAGCTGCACGAAATATACCAAGTAGTGAGGGTGATACTAAATTCCTTCACGCTATGACGCAGTGCCACCAAAAGATCAAGGAAGTATTGTTCATCTCTAGCACTTGCCATTACACTCTAAACTCCGTAGTATTACACATGTGGCAGCCAAAGTGCACGTGATATTACAGAGTTTTGTAGTGTTAACATGGATATGTGATGCTATAGACTTAGTGTAGCATGTGACATTATGGAATAACACAAAGGAGATGTGAGGACAATTTGAATTCGTTTTCCCATCACCTACGCTAGTGTGGTCCACTCCACTTGGCCTTCTTGGGTGATGTGGCGGACGCATGCACCAACATTCAACAAGTGGCATAAGAAGAAGAAGAATAAGAATAAGAAGGTGACACTCCACATGTTGACACATGGCGCAATGCGAAGGTGTGAGTTGACTTCTTTGGTGGTTTGCATTAATGACAAATTTCATGATATAAGGGAGAGAAATGTGACAATAAGGAGTGAGATTTGAACTACGAACATCCGTTCCCTAGGGTTTCGGGATATTAGAGAGTGTGTGACATTATGGAGGTGGATATCACGGAGTTTAGGGTGTATTCACTTGAAGTACCGGCACTTGTCACCAATCTCTAAAAGTATTGACACTTGACACTATTCACTAACAAGCATGTGCCACACACTAATCTCAACCACGTACTAGTTTTCTTCAAATCTATTAAATGACCATAGAATTTACCGTGGTCATGACTTTAGTATCACTCAATAACAACTTTAGCCCTCAGTAACTTTGGGATTTGGCTAGATTGTGCATGTGACTTGAGTTAGTGCCACCCTCACTAATTGGTATATTTAGTGTAGCTACGGATGAACCGGTTGGGTTTGAGAAATACCTGCTTGTTGTTCAAGACTTTAGGAAACTTACCGATCGTTTTGGAGGAATTTACAGAGCATACCCCGATTCAATAAAGAAAAACCGAAGGATGTCAACATGTGACCGGTTGGACTTGGAAACAGTAGGATCTCGACCGATTATACCCAAAAACCTCCCCGGACACTGCACCCATCCACACTCCACTGGAATGTGCAGGCCCCCCCCCCCCCCCCGCAACTCTCTTACATAGGATAACATTCTTACATACTTTGGTGCAGGTGTGTCGGCAGGAACATCTGCAAGGCCGGTGCAGATATGGCAGAGCTGGCATGGGGAGCAGTCACCCAGCCAACCCGACGCAGCCCTGCACATGGCTGGACTAACTTAGTCGACTCGCCTGGACCACTGTCTGGGGTGAAAGTGAAGGAGCACCAGTTTTCATGCCAGCAGAGATGCAATATATTGAGTCGACCGGCCTCATCCACACCACCCTCCGACTTATTGCGTCTGCCTCACGTTGTTGTCCGTATTGCTTCGTACTCCTCGACTGTCCTATCATAACAGAAAAAATTAAATTGAAGGATTAGTTATGTCACTATTACAACTAGCTCAATCTGGTTTATCGCACTTTTTGATCTTTGGCTTTTCCGAACGAGCAACATTCCATTTCCTCCCGTTCTGTCTAGTATGGCATCAGTGGCCTCAAAACCTGACTAAATTAATCTCTTTGGCTTTTGAGGAAGCTTGTGGGGTGGATATACTGAACATCTGGGAGAAGCAACAACTACTCTAAACTGTCCTTATTCGTGTGGGTTACCATTCAGAGTTACGTGTTGGTATCATTTTTTTACCATCAAAGTTATATCATATTCTTTGGTGTGCATACTAACGACTTATGTAATTTGGGTAAAAAATGATACTCTCAATAAAATGCTATAGCAATGCGTAATTCCAAATGATAATCCACACTAATAGGACAGTTTAGTGTAGTGACAGATGAACCGGTTGAGTTTGAGAAATAACTGGTTGAAGTTCAAGACTTCAGGGAGAAAAAAACCCATCATTTTGGGGGAATCTATGGAATGTGCCTCAAATTTGTAAAGAAAATCCGAAAGATCACAAATGTAATGGGTTAGAGTTGGAAACACTAGGATTTTGACCGATTATGCCCAAAAATCTCCCTGGGATCACTGTGTGGAAAGGATCAGGGAGCAAGCATCCTGATTGGTTTCTGGGTGAGAAGCAAAATGGAGGTCCTCTGCATGCCTTGATCTGCGTATTAGGGAACTGTGTTCAGAGAGTCTGGGAACACGCATAAGGGTATGGGATGAGCGCTGGGTTTCTAATCTAAAAGAGACCATTACTGGGATCCAGTGGATTTAATGTCATATCCATTTGTCAATTATGCAACATTATGTCTAAAAATTGCATTAGCTGGGTAGTTGCTTTGGATGCTCTTGGATTCTCGGGTCAGGAATTTGGGTTTCCACCTTTGTTTTACGGACCCTCTACATTACAATGACAAAGTATGTTAAGATTTGTCTTGGATGAATAAGGTGTGTGAACCTCATGTGGTCACACTTCTTAATTAGACACCTATATTTGAGTGGTATATGACAAGGCTTGTAGATAAGTACGGACACCCAAAAGATGTGTGACAACTTGGAACAAGTGCTCAAAATACGTTAGCTATTTTATGTTTAATAATGAGCAGGATTGGGAGGCACTATGTGATGAGATCGTCTTCACTGTGACCTTGTATAAATTTTGCATCTTAACTCTAATTTTGAAACTTGCAATGACAATCTTCGTGATATGGAATTGTTGATTGGATGAGACGATTTCTGATCCAATGCAACACCCAAACTCGTTGGTGGAGTTGAGAGTGCCCATGTACAGTAGAATCATTTGCAATAACAGAGTAGAGTGGTTATTTAGGCGCGGGATGAATGAAACAATTCTGTCAGTTTCCATCCATACCATAGTCACGCTATAAAGACCTGATGTAATCCCTTAGAACTTTCCACATCCAATCCGAAATGTCGGAAGGTTCATTCCTTCTATCCAACAAGCCTTCTGAATGAGAACCTGACAATGGAAACATGGAGCCAGAAATTAGTTCCGTCTTTACGAAGGAGAATGACACCTCCTGAAAGCATTCTTAGAGCTTTGAGCCAGGTCACCCGGGCCACCTTAGATGTTTCGTAAGTTCCTCTGCAAATTGGGTCAGAAATTGGAATCATGATGGATGTAGAGACCACCGCCCTTCCTGTCGGCACAATTCGCAGTGACAACCTATATATATATGTGGACAAACATCAATCATACTGAGATGATTTTATTGGCAATATGAACTTGGGAGTAGTTGTGAGCAATGATCGAAGGATGACATGATAGGTAGATGTAAGCGTTTTAATGTCACATGCAGTCTTGTTCAGAAACCGACAAGGAAAAAGTTTGAGGGAGAGAGAACAAGATAATGGAAGTCTGTACAATTAATAAATGCAGAGGAGGAATTTTATTGAGAGAGAAATGTCATTTTTATAAGTTACACAAGAAGCCAGGCTTCCATCTCCAAACAATCTTGGTAAGGGTTGAGTTCCAAATGATACCCCTTGACTGATTTGCTCACAGCAAGAGAAAGAATTATCTACGAATAAATAGAACAAATGAATAACTCTCTGCAAATAAACACAGAGGGAATGAATCGGCCACACTAGTAGGGGTTTGCAGTAGTGCGGTTCAGGTCGAGTTCTCCAAAGGACCAAAAAATCCTCCAGTCCGATAAACTTTACATGGGTCCCCTCCAACTGTGGAAGAGCGGCTCTGCTGTGGTTTGAAATTCACAACTTTCTTATTTTACGTGCTCAATGTACTTACTCGAAGGCCTTTGATTGTCCAGAAACCAGAGAGCCAGCCCTCGTTGAGCCAAAAAATTGATAGTGTCAGAGGAAATCTATGTTTATTCAAGAGTCGTGGACTTTGAAATCCGTTGAGTGCCCCCGAGTGTCACCAAGTTGAAGCCACCATATTGTTTAAGCTGTGGGGAAGAGCCCTCGTGCGCGAGTGAGTTGGAGACAGACCACCATTTCCATTAGGCATCGAATCCATTTCTCCTGTTAAGCCATTTGTGTATGCATCGGACGCTTCCACGCTTGTATCAGGTTGAAGTGAAACGCCCAAGTCGAGCTTACTGAATTGTTGCTGCTGGAGATCATAAGCGGTTTTCGGAGCACCCTGCCAATCTCACGCACATGAGTGATCGACCTACATTGCGGAGAAAGAACAGCTTACAAACCCAGGCATAGAATAACCAAGATTGTTAGTGCTTTACGAATCCAAGCAATAATCACCCAGAAAAACTTCGAGGAGTTATATCTGCTTAAAAAGACATGTACCGGGTGCTGCAAATGCTGCTGTTGCATCTGATGTTGTTGCTGCATCAGTTGACGAAGCCTCTGTACTTCTTTTTTCAGAGCCTCATTGTGAGCTGCCATGCAACATAGAGTAACAAATTACAAAATGTAGTGAACAAATATGTCTCTTTCAGTTGTTGATTTTTCAAAGTTTCCTCCAACCTTCAACAAGTCTATAAAGGTAAAATCGACTCGACACACCTCAACCCGAAATAAATCTTACAATACTCATATTTCACGATTGACACTGTTCCCCCCTGCTAGAATGAACAGATGGTTCTCAGAATTCAAATGTTCAATCAAGATCCTACCAGCGCTCTGAAATTATAATGGGTTCACATACCATCCTTGAATCGCTGTCCTTGGGCGAGAGCAGCCATCTTCTGCTTGATTGTATTGTTATCTACATTGAGAACAGCTCTCCGATGCTCAAAGAAGGCCACTTGAGGAGCCATTGTTGAAACCTCCGTCTGCAGATTAATATTCGTGTTAGCGACTCTACTTACATTTGAACTAAATTTCCTCCACATCTTTAGGCCTATTCTTTATTTGAGTAAATTAAATCCTTCTGGATATTTTGGACCGTTCAAATTTGAACCCCCTTGAGGTTGCAAGGAGGCTTGCCTGCAATGCCGTGACACTTTTCTCCAGCTCTGAGATATACTGCAGCTTTCGAACTCGTGAACGCTGTGCCGACTGCCTGTTGGCCAATATCCTGGAAATAAAATTTTCTATGTAAGTAATCAAGTAACATCTTTGATGGGAAACATTAAAAAAAAGTTTTCCTGCATCCAGCTGTACGTGAATCAAGAAGTTTCTGAAGACGAGTCCGAACCATGCCCAGGCAAGACTATGCACAACATGAAGATTCTTGAAATTTGCATGATTGTCGAGATAAGAGTGCCAAGTTGCCAAATCTGCCTACCGTTTGGCTCGTTTTGGATCCAGACTTGAGTCAAGGCCTGCCAAAGCCTGCTGCAATTCCCCTTTCGTAAACTGTTGTGTGCCACCCTCGTGATCCCCGACACTCTGCACTTCTGGTTCACTCTTGAACTTCCCAAGTTCACCTGCTCTGAGATCCTCATTTGAGAGCTCACTGACACTATTGCTATCAGAGGGAGTGGCTGGGTCGTTAGGTTTTGTAGGAGGGGTCCTTCCCCTGTCTGAATTCCAGCCATCACTGGCAGAGGTGCCGCCTGTATTATTTGCAGAATTTGAACGCATAGCTTCCACATGATGCTTCTGATTGGCTTCCTGCTGTTGCTTTTGATATAACTCACTATCGTTACCAAACATCGACATAAGTTGATCTTCGTCGAGCCTGTTCCAAAATTGACGTAAACATCAATTCACTATCTAGGCTTACTTCCAAGATCCTTAAATGGCCTGTTAGAACTAGGATAAATGAACATAAATCGTTGTTCAATGGACAAAAAGAAGCCACTCTCTTCACTCTGAAAGGACTAGCACACACCGTGCCTCGTAGATCGGGTTTACATGGAAACAGAGGATGAGCTGGGCAACTACATCTGCGAAGTACATACGCTTAACATGTATGGCATGAGGTGCTACGATCCATGAGTTATGTTCTGTACCTGTCGAAGTCAACTGAACCGCCATTCGAATGGATTGAAGCCCCACTTCGAGACTCAAAATCCTCTTCCTCGGTGATATTTTCATCTACCATCTTTGAGAAATTGGCATTCCCGTCAAGAAATGCCATGGACTCACTAGCTGATCTCCGATGTGCGCCCCTTTGGAAGACCCCAGCCTCAGATCCTTCAACTACCTCATCCATCCAGGTAGGTTGTGCCTACATGTCGTGTAGGATGAGATTAGTGAATGAGGTTGGAAGTCTAACTATTGGAGTTCAAAAATTACATTGAAATTTCATCACCTTGAGCTTGAATAATGTTGGCTTGAGATATATAATGCTGATGAAAGATGTCAATCCAGTTGAAAGATGAAAAGTTTTGCAATCCCAGGCTTTCACGGCCTATATCTATCTCTAAATCTGAATTTCACATTGTACCAGTGTCCCCGCCTAAGTGCTAGGAACTTGGGAACAATATATGCACAAGAAAGTATGCAGAGGTTTCTGATACAAAAGTGTCAACTATTCTTTGATTCACACTCAATTTGCACCTGAAAATTGGAAGAGACCTAGGCTAGGTTTATTCTGAGGTCACAAAGTAAAAGTAACACGTCGGAATGACGGGGATGCTCACCTGGGGAAGGTAACCGGCAGAGGGTGTGCGCTTATGAGTTCCACTCCGAATGGGAAGGCCTGTGCGACCTGCTGCACTCGAATCGACTGGACCAGCTCCAAAACTTGGAAAGGAAGGGCTCTTAGGAGGCAGATGAGATGGGTTCATTGGAAACGACCAGTCCACCGTCCTCCCCTCGGTTTGACTTGCATTGGCCATATTTCTGTTTAGTGAATACGCTCTTCCTCCGGATTTTAATTCTCCTTGCTCCTTGTGCTTTGCAAGTTCAGAGATCAACAGGCTAAGGGAGGGTGATTGAGCAGCCTAGAAGCTCCAGAATTTGTCTGGTACCACTGCATCTTCTGCAAAGAACAGAAGGTTTTCAGTGCATGTGCACCGAAAATATTCGAAGAACAAAGAAAGATCTAGGGGACCGCTACGTAACATCTTCAGCTTTTGGAATCGAGACTTAAAGCTCTGAGTATTTGTGAGATTGTCGCGAACTCTCGGGTTTCCTTTCCTTTTGGCATGGTAGTGAACATAAAAATGCAATGAGATCTGGATCTAGCAGATGAATACAATCCTCTACACATTTGAATAAAACTAAAAAAATGCACGAAGTCTTTTAAGTGTGGCAAGGACTGCTAGATCTCCGAGATTCTGACATGCTACATTATTCTACGAGTATATTCTTCCACTGACATATTCACCTGAAGTATCTCCGATCGTATGTAACATTGAAATTGAAAGATAATGGTCGTTTCGAGTCTCAGATAAAGGAGGTTAGAAACTAGACCACTATTCTACAGAATGTGGCGATAAATAGCGTGCACTCTAATCAACTAACCTTGCAAAAATGTCTCACTTATTTCCGTGAAGCAGTGCACAGATATCACATTCTACGTGAAACGCGAACACCTCGCTGGCCTTTCCTCTTTCTGGATAGAAAAGTGGATATGACTACTGCTTCGTAATTTCTTGATATGATCTACTCTTCAAGTTATGCAAACGACAGCAAGGCAGAGTTCTTTCACTCAAACAGAGCACACTGGAGTAAGAACATACGTTGCTGATCAAACCATAAAGTGCACACGAGGATTATGTAAAGATCTGTCTAAGCAGCCTACTTCACAATGCAAATCCACGACGAAGACTTTCATAGTTTAGTGAGAAACCTACATTGATCCTACATCCCTTTTTCAGTGCACCTACACAAATATTCGCTTGAATCGCCAACAGAGTTGCAAAATCCGTAAAGATCTTACGTGCTTCAATCGATTCGTGGCTATGTTCCTTTCTAAGACATGAGATCGGCTTGTTGCTGCTGCTGCTGAGGACTAGATGATCGAAAACTACGAATATCTGAGAGATTAGAATGGCTCGCCGACCAAATTGTTTAATGACGCAATGGATGCGCTCTATACCAGCGCAATGGCCATAAGGCCAGCTCCCCTAGCTATGAACATTCACGCTTCGAGTATTGTAAAGTTACGCAGGCAGAAGTTCACTGGTTACAGTTACAATGCGACATTTCGAGCAAGCCTGAATCACGGGATCAGAGCTGAATTAACGCTGAGCGGTGCACTTCTACTTTCCAGAACATGATGATTTGAAACACTCACAGGCTTGCCCGGCATACATTATTTGTCTGAGGCTCCCGACGCACACGTGATCTGCAACTGGAGCTCAGCACGAGCCTCGGCGCGCCATTTCTTTCGGACTTCGAGGTAGCCACGAGGACTGCTTGACGATTGATCTCGATTTAAAGTGGAGATTACGGGACTTCCGCAATACAAATGCGAAATGAGGCGGAAGCACTGTCGATTTTTACTTCGTAAATGCCGCTCGCCGAGCAGAGCCTTGGATATTGCATACCGTCCAGTCAAAGCAATCAAGAACCGATAACGCCGAAAAGACTCACGAGAAAACGAGGTCTAAATGTCTAAATACCGCTTAATCCTTCCTTCATCCGCTAGATCTTGGACGCCGAGCTCTCAATACGTAACATAATTATCAAGCTTCTGTCAACCTCACTGTCCAGGGGCAAAACATGTCCACTGCCTAGTTACAAAACTCCCGAGACAATGACCATTGCAGTGTCTCCACTCTACTAAGACACAGACACTCCCTCCCTCTCCCTTGCCCTCTCTCACTCTCTTTGATCGTTATCCTGCAACACAGGCACTGATACAAGCTTCAAGACTAAACTGGAGAATGAGAATGGTTCTTGATCTCAATGCAGGTCTCACTCGGATCATACCGCGCTACCTATAACTTAGCACCAGCTAAGCTTAGTGACATCCAGATAATGTATGAAACTTAGAGAAGCGATGCAGCTACTAAGCTAAAATGGTGTTTGGAAAGAAAGGACGCGAGCGGAGGAGGAGGCAGGCAGGCTGTCGAAAGAAAATGGCATCAAGATCTAAACTGGCCAGGACGTCGCCGTGACGATCCAAACATTTGCAGGCTAGAGGGATGAGCTTCATAAAGGCATCGCACATGAAAGTAGGGTCGCGCACATGAAAGCGAGTGCCTCCCAAAAAGTAGCCCCCGCGGCCTGCGGAACTGCGTCGGGAAACTGCGATCCGTCGCCTAGGATAGGGTAGGGTCGGTACTAGGTTCGGACAGGTTCGCGTGTGGTCGGGGGTAGGTTCGGGACGGGGGACAAGAAGGACTGGGTGGATTTGCCCGCGCAGAGAGGTAGAGGTGGTGGGGTCCACTTGCAATTCATGTGGGCCAGGGCTAGACATCCATCTATTTGATCTGGGCCCCATTAACATCACCCAAGGCCACTTTTAGTTCATCCAAATGGCAATTATGGAAACAAAGTTTGGGATATTATGTATCCTAATCATTAGGTAATGAAATATTGTCTGTCATGCATGATTAAAAATTGGATGAAAAATCACTTAGTAAGTGGCATTAATTGCGACATTGTAATTATGTGATGCCCTAAATCAAAACATTGTCACACATTCAACCAAAACCTATCCAATCCAATTGAAACATTAGGTGGATAATATTGACACCTATCTAAATGAGGCTAAACTAGTTTAGCCTATTCATCAAGATCAATGCACTCAACTATCTCGTCATCTTTGTATGGGTTACAAGCAATCTGCACAAACATGCCGAGAGGAGTAGGTATCGATGAGTTTGCCATGGTCTAAGCCATATGCTCGTGTATATCGGCAAACCAATATCTGGATATAGCTAAAGGGGATTGTGCGATCAAAGGCTTCAAGATGGAATCAAAAAACCTTTATTCTTTTCTTTTGTGTGCTTTGTATATGGTATTTTTTTTCCACTATGGGTGGAACAAATGTGGGTTCAAGATGATTACACAATTCCATTTTGGATTGCAGAGTTTTACTCTTTAGACAATTTAAATATCATCCACATTCATACCAATGGACCTTATCCCAATGTTTGCATAAAATTTTCCAATTGAGCCTCCTTGAAACTATCAAAGAAGGGTGATATCTTATCCAAAGCATTGGAAGAAAGTAACACACGCTTAAGGTATTTGTCAAGAAAAAATTTGAACCAAAAAAATGAAAAAAAACATGAGTATTAAACATGAAAAATACAATATAAAGTGGATATATGTAAACAATTTGCCTCAAAGCTTGGAGACCACCAGGCTACTTATTAAATGTTTTGTTTTTCATAAATTCATCATTCAACTTGAACATATTGAAAAAATGTTGTTTCTCAACAAATCATCCTCCAACACTCAATATAATTAGCAAAAATTGGCCAAGATTTAGTTGCATTTGGATTTACCTTCATGATCATGTTCATTTCAAAATGGTGAAATCATAAAATGCAAGAGTTTTTATGGCCAAATGTTGCACAAAAACATGTGAAATAAAATAAAAATTAACATTGTTTGATCTCTGATTCTATCAAGCAACTAATACATCGACATCTACTTTTTGCATAGATGTCGATAGACCCTCATTTGTTCCATTCGGACAAGTATTGCGGGAGTTATAGCTTTCCTAACCTCGGCAATCTTGGGCGCCACTACTGTCCCACCACAATGCCCCCTGGAGTGTTGGGCGTTGTCTTTAGGCAACGCCCCACTCAAATTGTCACATCTCCTAGCTCAAACCTCCGATTGGGGAGTTATTGAGTATTCTATAATCCGAACGCCATAAGCTACCCAATATTCATGACCTTACCCTTGTGACTCCTAGTGTCCGTGGGTGGGAGGCATTCTCAACGTCCGGGGCCCTCACCCACACTAGGATCACTTGGGCCCTCTCACCTATGGCGCTATAAGTCCCGGGTGTTACTATGGGGTCCCCCTTGTGCCCATGGTGTCGTGGGCACTCTTCATGGAGAGGTGCGCGACACTTCCAATAGCTTGCACCCGATAAAATTAATGAACAATATTGGTTTTACATGTAAATATTCAACATAATTGAAACAACCATTATACATTCAATAAAAAAATTCCTATATAGCAAAATAAATAAAATAAATAAAAGACACAAAAAATTAAATGTAAAAAATATAAATATAAATTTTTATATGTAAAGGTCATGCACTACAATGAATAGAAAATATTATTGGGGTGGATTCAACAATATGGAATATATTGAAATATGCCAATTTACCTCTTTAGAATGAACCTTGATGATACTTGATGTTCACGCTTGTAAACGATGACTTGCATCCCAAAACCAAAACATCTTGGCCACAAAGATTTAGAAATCCTCATCTTGTTTCAAATAATTACCAAATTTTTTGCTTGATTTTTTCTAGTGAATAATCCAAGAATTTATTAACTTTGAGATGATATCTTGGATTTCTATATGACTGTTGCTTAATGTAAAATAAAAATTGCGTTTCCAAGTCTATATCCATAAATAAAAACCTTGCTCCAATTTCAAAACACCTAAAATCAAAGTAGGCCAAATCAAAGCATAAATAATAAACAACATAAAGGTATAGAAAACCTTGACTTTGAAGAGAGTTAAAAGCGAAACTTCTCAATTACTAATTTTGAATTAAACATATAATCAGTTAAAACTGCATTCAGTTTCAAGTGAGAACAAATGCAAGTGAGATGAAGTGGAGTTGACATTAAACTCTAATAAATCATTAAGAGGCTTAATATTGAAAGTCAAGTGATTAAATGAATCATTAGTATCCATATGCAAAAAAAACAACAATAAACTTACAAAATAAGAAACATAATCGAATGTGAAAATAAAAATATATAACTTTAATAAATTTTTAATCATAGAAAATGAAACTAAATAATAAAGAATTATTTAAACAAATTATAGAATGAACAATGATGAAAATGATCCACTAATTTTACAATTGTCCAACAAAAATTTGAATATTTTTTAATATTTAAAATTACCTAATTGGAAGAGGTATCACAAAAGAGTAACCCTAGAATCTACCATATATTGGGTTATAAAACTAAGACCCTACAAAAACAAAAGAGTTTGAGGATTTTTTTTGAAAATTGACATTCAACCCTTAATTTTTCAAACAATCCAATGTATTTATATGCTTTGAATGTATGCACTGAAAATATTTGAATGTAAATAAAGTTGATTTGATAGTTTTTTAAAATCATCTTTAAAAGAAAAAATCTACCAATCTCAGACTTTAAACAAATAAAAAAAATTCTTCATCATTAGTTTATCATTCATGTTTATAAACATTAATATACCCGAATCATGGTCTATTTGAATTGCAAATATCAATCTACAATCTTTAAAATTTGTAGGCGACTAAAGCTTAGGCATTGGTGGCATTGCCAATACTCTAGAACATGTCCTATAAACTACGTCAACGCATTCATACTTTTTGGCTAACTCCATTTTTTACACTTACAAAGGTATCGGCAACACCACCTATACCCTCATAGTACAAATTTACAAATAAGTTTAGGTTTCACAAATGAAAATAAGTCTTGCTACAATCCAAAACATTTTATTTCTAGAAGAATGGTAGCACCGCCAATACCCTCATAGACAATGTCACTTAACAATATACACATCACAAAATTCATAGAAATGTTCACCTTGAATACCAAACTTTCACAAAATGTCAATGTTTCTCCACTATTACCTCTCCTACTGGGCTCTTTTTAACCCTTCATCCCTCCCCTCCTCTCCTCTTCTATCCTCTTCATCATTTTCTCTTATCTTCTTTTTTCAGAGCATAAAGAGAGAAACAAATTGAATGTAGGGTTTCCTATCTCTTATAGATAAACTATTAACAATTCATGTATCAAACTAATTGGATGAATAAATATATTTGGATGAAGAGTCTTACCAAAAATCATTTCCATTTTTTTGCTCATGGATATTGGCGGCACTGCCAATACCCCAAACCTACCTAACCTCATTTCCATTTTCCCCTCCCCTGAGTATTGGCGGTACTGCCAATACCCCCAAACTTGCCAAATCTTGTTTCCATTTTTTCGTTCATAGGTATATGCGGCACCGTCAATATCCCCATACCTACCAACTTTCATTTCTATTTTTTTGCTCATGGGTATTGGCGGCACCGCCAATACCCCCAAATCTACTAAATTTCAATTTCATTTTTTCACTTATGGGTATTGGTAGCACCGGTATTACCCCTCTATGCTCTCGCATATAGTTTTTATTCATGTTGTTTATATTACATATCTATGATATTGGTTTAGGCACCAATACAATCATGTTCTCTTTAAATTGTTGTTAATGGCAACTACTTGTGAATTTGGAACTTGTTGTGAAATCTCTTGTAATTTTTATAGCACTTTGATTTGCTTCAAATAAAATAAGTTCAAGGTGTGTACTTGGCTTTGCAAATCACCTCCGCCTTCATTTTCTTTATGTTTGTCATCGGTGTTGTTGTCATCTTTTTTAAAGCTCCTATTGTTGTCTTCTTCTTCTTCTTCTTCGTCTTCATTTTGCACATATAATTCTTTTGCGATATCATTGACTACATTTTGCATCAAGGTCTTCTTCTTCCTCTTATTTTTCTGGTCCATTTCACAAGTCTCTATACTCCTTTATGTTGTTGCGTAATCGACAATATATTTGTGCAATAACTTGTGGGATTTTTCCTCATGCTACACACTCGCTCTCGAATTCTCCTTGTTGTAAAATATAACCATTTCACTCTTCTTCTTCTACTACCACTCAATTGAATACTACTCTCATGATGTTCTTCCTCTCACATATGTGATGCTGAAATTTAAACGCTATACAATCACATTTCTCATGCTCTCATAATGTTTGATGCATATTCCTACATATAAGTATTGAATTTTATCTACATTTTCAGTCTATTGTATTAATTAAAATACTTATTTCAATTTATTTTAACAACATACAATTTGCTTGTTGTTTTAGTGACCTACAACTATCCCATGTTTTTTGGCTTGTAGATCCTAGTATGAAGGGCCATAATATGGAAGGTTGGTTAATCAAACCCTACCCCAAGCAACCACTTAGGCATCAAACTCAAGGGTTAGGGTTGGGATTAGGGTGGGAATGTGCCTCTATTCTTTTGGGCATCTATTATAGTGGGTTACCATTTCCTTCCACTCGGTGATTTTGTAATTTTTTTTGAATATTTTGTTGGTGTTCATGGGTGGTCGTGCTCATCTTTATAATATTTATCTTGCTAATAATGATGTTGATTCAATTCTTGTATTTTTTCTAAAATTAGATTTTTGGTTTTCCTCTTTTTCTTTTGCGTTGTTTTTCTCATGTTATGTCCATGTTCAACATTTTTTGTACTCTAATTGCATTTTTATTCAAGTAAATTGACCCTTAATTGCCAATACAAATAGTGGTTCAATTATGTACTCCAATGTCTATCAAATTTTCTCCTACTTCCTCATGGCTACCATTAGAGCTTATGGATCCTTTGTGCCCTTCATTTTGCTTCTTGAGGATCATGGTCATGTGAGAATCTAAGAGGATTTTCTTAGTTTAAGGTTCAATCTCCGGATAATAACCATGTACGTGGAGCAAGATATTTATTTTGTGGACGGTGATATCTCGGAAACAACCTTGCTACATAAAAAACATAAGTGTAGATGATCATTCTTGGATTTTGGGCCCAAGATCATTTAGAGTTATAGGTCTTTATAAATCTTAAGATCAAACATCCATTATTGTACTAACAAACAATTCATGCACATCCATTGTCCAACTACCTATTATATCTAATGTCAAGATAGAAACAAGTGATTATATTGTTTTTCTTCTATTGGATTTGGATGATGATGTTTGTCATGTTGTTGATCATTTTTTATACATCGCCTCTTCCTTTTAGAACTAGAATTCCCACTCAACCTTTTGTTTCTACAGATGTTTATAAAACCCTTCGCAGTCCGCTATGCATGAAACCACCTCACCCTAGATCTCTTTCTCCTTGTCCACCTCTTCACCTTTCTGCATCTTCTTTAGGCTTAAGCATTGTCAATGCATTGAAATTGATAAAGTCTAGGAAGATATATAAATTTGATATTTCCACAATTGATTTTGACAATATAGATGTGCGTAATGTGAAGTACTTGCCACCCTCTTTTGATGGTCATGTTTTGTTTATGTTGGCCCCAGTGTCTATGGGTGTTCCTAGTGCATATGGCCGTTCTATGAATGGCATGGATAAGATGTGTGACGGCCACCCTTGGTGCACAACAAAAATAACAAATATTTAAAATGATTTTGGATTTTTTTTTCATGCGTTCTTCTTGTGCTAGTCATTTGTAGTATATAAATAAATATTTTGAATATATGTATTGCAATAAAAATTCCCCATTTGCACTGAATGAATTCTCGGGGAGGTGACTATTGGAATTTTAGAAAACCACGTGAGATTAAAAAAAATAGAGTCAATTTAATTCGTTTAGGGTAAAGTTTATAATTTCGTTAGAATTGGATATATGTCCCCTACATGACCATAGCATTGGAAATATGTCCCCTACATGATTATATGTAAAATAGGGTGGTGGACAATTCCTCCATTTTAGTAATCAGTAGAAAACAAATAAGGTTATAGACATAGGATCCCCTTAAAAGTGTGCGGTAGGATCAATAAAATAATTATGGGTTTGACTACTTGGATGAAGAAGTGTGTAGTTTCTATCCAAATTTGAATCAAGTGTGTTAGTATGGAGGGAAATGTCGCAGTATTTTTTTGGGGAAAAGAATGTGTTGGTGCTCCTCAATGGCCGTTGGGTTTTGCAACAGTGCAGAACATGTGGGACATTGCTGGATGCTTAGAACATGACAACCTCCACTGTCACCTTCAATCGCTTCCTACGATTGGTTTTGGTTTTGTCACAACCTCAATCCTCAATTGTCAAGCTCACATTTTTTTGAGCATTTTCTAGGATTTTTTTCATGCAGATTGATGGTGCATAGTGGCCACTTCCTTTGCAATGTTTTTCTCGTGTATTTGGTTTAGGGCTTAGCTTTCATGATTCATCTCTTCTTTGTTGATTTTGTGATTACGACTTATTTTTGGGATTGTGGGTTTGGTCTTGCAAGATCTAAATTTAGGATTATAGTTTGGCATGGGAATGAAGAAAATCAAGGTGTATACACTCAATGATGAAGGAGCATATCCAAAGTGCATTGGAACTATGAATGGAAAGGATGGAGAATCCTTAGCTGACCTAAGAGTGCGCCTAGAAGAAAAGAGGTTTTAAAGTTTGAATTCCAGTACTGGGATCCAAATGAAAGTTGTAGAATGGCAACCTTGTTTTTTTTGGAGTAGGTAATTGTGCAAAATTTCATGTCTTATCACATTTGATTGTAATTCTTGTTTTGTTCTATCCGTATTTACAACTTGTCTATTTCAACTTATATATTTTATTATCTCCATGTTTATTGATAACCCTTTAACTAGTATCCAAGTGCTATCGGTTGTATTTTGAATGGTTTAGGATTGGTATTACTAATTGAAACCAAATGAATGACAATTTGAATGGTATGGAATGTTTGTTGCTCACATAGTCGGTTTCGCAATGCTATAGTATTCCGTCCACTATTTGGTACTTGTATAAATTATATATAAAAAATTATGACAAAAATTAGTCTCTCTAAACAATTGCAAATAAATATAGGGTGCTAAAAAATACGTCAAAGTAGTTTTTTTTATCTACAAATAGGGATGAAAAATTTATTGAGAGGTGCATAAATATCCCCCCATTAAACATCCCATTATCGAACGTGGTTACGAAACATAAGGGGGTGTGATCGTCTTGAGAATGGATTGGATCAACTCCTATCCCATTTTATGTATGGGATGTTGTCCTAGAAACATCAAGATTGAAATGTAAGATATGTTATTTCACACCAATGTATATTGCATTGTGTCATGCTCTCATGATATATATTCACTCCACATTCCCTGAGATGTTGAGGGTTTGTATCCATCTTGGTGTTCATGAAACCATGTATCAAATGGTATATTCTGGTAATCACTTGACATGGGTTATGAATGTGTTGTCAATGAGGTCATAAAAACACCCACTGCCAAGAACTATGCTATAGTAATGGCAATAAGCAAATAATTCCTGGCAGACTATCTTATCTAATAGATTCATCCTTGGAGGTCGTCATGGATAAATTCAATAATTTTGTATCAGACTCCAAGCATTTTGTTCGTAGTAGAATGGCACAATGGATAGTATCATGACACTCAAAGACCATTCGGGCTTCAAGTACATCCATGGTAGTAGATTCCCGAGGTAGTCCAAAGATTAAAAAATTATCTTTATGATATCAGTGGATCTTCTAGGGAGTGGTGTGGATCTTGTTAAGCGTATGCAAGTTGGAGGAGATATGGAGAATTCATAGATAATGTTTGACCATGTCAAATGTCTAAAGGATTGGACCATCCTAGGGTGTTATGTGTACGATAACAAATATTGTAAGGTACTAACCGTTGCATATTGTGACATGCAATTTGAAGATGGCGCGAACTCTCTTATGAGAAAATTAAATTTGGTCACGGTGGAGAATGAAATGTCGAATGTGAATTTTAAGGGTTTCATGGCGGACAGTGCGTAGGCCAATTGGATTGTGGTCATGATGATATACGATGAAGGTGACCTAAGTTTGCCAATGGTAGGTCGCAAGTGCACTTGTCTTTCCTACTGGTTGCAAAGTTTTAATAAGGTTACACAAAAGTATATGAAGGCATTTTTTGCAATTTCAGCACATACATCTATGCAATGACTACAAGGACGCAAAACAATGATTGAAGCCAAAATTAAATACCATATCATTCGTTCATGATGGTTGTCATTTGGAGCTACCACAAAAAAGGCATTTTCGGGCTCTCTGAGTGGTTGGGCTTTTGGCACTTTTGTTATAGGCAATGGGGTGGTTATATGATTTTTGTAAGTGCATCACCACTATATATTTTTTAATATTTTATAATTTGAGTATCCATGATATATACAATCTATTATAATTTGTGTAATGTTTGCAGGATATGACTATGGATAAATGTGCATAAATGCCAACGTGTAACCTTATACTGACATTATACAACAAGCAACTCTAACAATCCAGAAACAACATGACTTGTTTGTACAAAACAATAGTGGACAATTTGATTTGTACATTCATGCATATTGCAAATTACTAGCCGTGGTTGATAGATGGTTCTACTGGTAAACACAATGATTTTGTGTCCTTGAATTTGAAGGTTGCTGCCAGGTGTATAATCTGAAGCTACTGGCAGATGCCATGAAGTCCAACCCAAGGGCGGAAGATCTCAACACTTGGGATTGTGCTTTGGAAGGATTTGAGTTTTTTGGACCTACCAAACGAAAGTTTAATTTTGCCACCAAATGCAAATTGTGATTCACATTGATATGATAAAGTGAACTACTCAAATCCTAGCTAAAATACTAGGGCTAAAATGACATGCATAGAGGAATCCTTGAATTCCATAGAGCATGGTATGGCATGTACCACATTGGTGTTAGAGACTGATTGTCCTTCTTCCCATTGGCACATTGCAAATTTCCACCCAACTGTGCCAAAAGATGTTGGGCGATGCAAGCCAATACCGGGACTTTGTGCAATGCCAAAGTCGGAGCTACCAAACATGGCACCCCTGCTTCTACATACAAGGGTTGAAGGAGTATGGCTGCACCGACAATGTGGAGTACGAGTTTTGGCTTTGCCATGATGATATCAAGCATTGTGTAAATGATAGCAAGAAGAAGTATATGTTGGATTGGCCTGTAGTATCCAACACATGGCCAGTAATGATAGGTACCAATCTCTTAAGGAATGAGGTATTGACGCTCGAAGACGTTGGGTTCCAATTACATTAGAGGGAGGTTCTCTCTCCTCACCGTAGGCTATCCACGATTGTAACACTATCAATCCCTTGGACAAATTTATGTGCTCCACTAAACCTGGATGGCCATCCAACTTCTAGGTTTGGAAAGGCAATGTGCTAAAATCTACCATGGCCGATGACAAAACATAAAAACAAATGGGAGAGTGTTGGTTTCATGGATGGTTATTATGTGGTCGGAATAATTGCCATTCCATATCTACGATTTGGAGTGTTAATCAACATCGTCTCTAAAGAAAACATTGCATACCATGTCACGATTGGTGACATACCACTTTGCACATGCCCTGACTTCACAAAAATGTCGTCTCAATTGTTTTGAAGGGAAATGGGTGTATTGCAAAAATCTACACTATGTGTTCAAATTTTTGTGCAAGGTGGATTACAATAGTAACAAGTTCATTCACGCTCCAACGTACTCCTATAATGAGATCATGTAGCTAATTGAACTTGTAGGTGTGATTAGAGTGTGAGTAATATTCCAAGTGTTGTGTTCAACTACATGTTTGAGAATTTCAGTAAGTGCCATCTATTGGTGTGGATTGTTATAATAAAAATAAGTAATCTATTGATAGGTCTTGAAAATATCCACGATAATAGGCCCCCTTCACTCTTGTTCTATCAAAATGCAAGTACTTTATAATTGAAAATTAAAAAAAATACAAGTACCAATCTTAGAATATGTACCTTAAAACTACGACTATTTATTAAATTTGGTAGATATTACTGCTCACCGCTCACGTGTTACCACTCACCGTTCATTGTTCATTGCTCATCACTCATGTCTTAGTTTCCCTCACCTCCACTTTACCCCCCACATTTAGCAATGCAACCTATTCTCCAGCCGCACATCTATCTCCCCCCTCAATCCTCCTTCCACTCCCATCCTTCCTATCTAGCATGTCCTTCTCCCTCTTCCTCCAAACTCACCTTCATTCTCCACAAAATGAGGGTTACAACAATGAGAAATGATTTAAGATTTTGGGAGAGATCATGGGTCCTCAAGGTAGTGTGCCATGTGGAGCCAAATACATAATTTGATACATTGCACAAAAGTCATAATGCACTGTCAATATGCATTTATTCCTCACTGCAAGAGTTGAATAAAAAAATTCCATATATTTGTGAAGGTTTGCGTGTCTTCTCCCTCAACATTATTTGCTGGTTGTTGTGCTATATCACTAACTCTCAATACAATCATATAAAAAAATCTCTAGTTGCGATCCCCCATCGCCGTCAATGTTCCCATCAAGACTAGAGTCAAAATTCAATACATGCGTGGTTTCACAAATGTCACTTTTCTTTATTCTACACAACCTTCTCTCCATTTTGACCTCATCAGCTGTTTGGAACTAGAGTACTTGAATGACATCTTTCGCCTTTGTCTCTTTCCATACGTCGCATTATCCCTTGCTTGCATTTGCATTGAAGCAACACCTACACTATTTCCTATGTGAGATTCTCCCTTGAAAAAAACCAAGAGACACTCTCTCTTATGCAATGGGGGTTGCCCTTTTTTAGGTCAATTTCTTCTTTTAAAAAAAACCCTCTCAATAAGAGGACTATCTATTGCCTTTGCCTATTCCCTTTATTTGTATGTGATTGGTCATAGCTAGCGTTAAAGTATTTTGTTTTTTGTTTTTGCCAACATACTCTTTTTGTTACATGGCCCACATTTTGTTTGCAATATTGATGATTATCAATTTAACGCTCTAACACAATGAGTTGTAATAAAGTTCTTTACCACCTTGTTTGCGGTGGCCCTAATCCTATGTCCCAATTATGGAAGGGTCACTATGTGTTGTGCGATCACTTTGATATTTGTGCGATCATATGCATATCTTTTGCAATTGTTTATATTCAATTCCATTATTGGTTTGGTGTTCACGTCGTTTGTTGCTCCCATACACAATACAAAGAATTTTGTTTGTTCCATGCATTCTCCACATCCATCACATCTCACATATTCCACAAAATACACATGACTACCATTAGTATTGTGGATCTTTGGTTCCCTTCACATTGCCTTTTGATAACGATGGTCATGTTGTTGTTACAAAGGATTTATAAGTTTGAGGATTAATCTTTGGGTTGTACCATGTACATCGAGCAGGAGATGTACAATATAGATGGAGAGATATTAGAATCACTCTTGATGCTAAAGACCATGAATGAAGATGGCCATATTTGGATACTAAATCCTAGTTTGTTTAGAGTTATAGGTGTTTCCGATTCATAGATGCAAGTTTCCACTGTTGTTTTAACAAATGAGTCGGGCACATCAACAATGCAAATCCCAAGTGTGGCTACTATTAAATTGGAGTTTACTAAGAATGACGTTATTGTATTATCTGATTATGATGATGAAGTGTGTACATCTATTGACATGTCGGCACATCACCTTTTCCGTTTAGAAGTATGACTCTCACTCCTTTTGAAGTGTTTGTGGATATTGATAGAACACCTTACAATCCTTTGTACATAAGGTTGGTTTGTCAAGGAACTCCATCTCAATGTCCACCTTGCATCCTCTTTCATCCTCTTCATGTTTAAGGATTGTGGATGTGTTGAAACCAACAAAGTCCAAGAATAGGTCTAAATATGATCTTACAACTATTAACTTTGACAACATTGATGTGCATTATGTCAAATACTTACCACCATGCTTTGACAGTGATGTATTGTTTGTTTTACCCCCTATAGCATTGGAAATTCCAAGTGCATTTGGCCATTCCATGGATGGCATGGACAAGACATGTGATGGACACCCTTGGTGAACAACAAAAACAACCAATATCCAAAATGGTTTTGGATTTTCATTTAGACATTCTTCTTGTATTGGTCATTTCCAATGCCCAAATGAGTGTTGTGATTACATGTATTGCAATTGAAAGGGGGGGGGGGGTGCAATTGCAACGAATGGATTGGATCAACTCCTATCTCATTTTTCGTTGGAAATGTGGTCCCTGAGAAATCAAAATTGAGTGTAAGATATTGTTGTTTCACACTTGTGTGCATGACTTTGTTCCATGCTCATATATTGTACGTCCATACCACATCCCCTGGGATATCAAGAACATGTATTCATTTAGGTGTGCATAAGCATCTTGTCTCTAATGGTACATGTAGAGAGTCATTGGAAATGGCATACCAATGCATTACCAAAGTGGTCATGAAAACACTCACTACCAAGAACTCTGCTATTGTGATGGTAAAGAGCAAAGAATTCTTGATAGACTACCTTTTGAAGTTTCCATCAGACAGTGAAAACCATCACCTAGCAAGTTTGTCATGAAAGGTTGTTATGATTAATTTAGTATTTTTGCCTCCCTAAATTATCACAACTTCATCTATGGTTCAAAGTATTTTGTTTGTGGTGGAATGGATACGATGGATAGCATCATGGTGCTCAAAGATCATTAAGGTTTCAAATACGTCCATGATAGTAGGTTCCTAGGGCAATCCAAGGATAAAGTGTTTGACTTTAAGGTATTAGTGGACCTTCCTAGGAGTGGCGTGGATTTTGTGAAGCATATGCAAGTCAGTGGGGACATGGAGAATTCATGGATAATGTTTGACCATGTCAAACCTTTGAAGGATTGGATGACCCTAGCATGTTATGTGTACAATAGCAAGTACTATAAGATTTTCTTGATTGCGTGCTGTGGCATGCAATCTGAAGATGGTGCAACACATATTCTCTTTTGGGAAAACTTGAATTCAACCATGGCTGATAGTGAAGTGTTGAATGTGAATTTCAAGGGCTTCATGGCAAATAGTGCACATGCAAATTATAATGTTTTCATGAAGATTTATGGTGATGGGAACCCAACTTTGCCCATGGTTAGCCATAAACACACATGTCTCTTCCATTGGTCATTGAACTTGGATAAAGTGAAGCAAAAGTATATCAAGCCATCCTTGCAATTTCAGCATAAGCAAATATGCAAAGATTACAAGGACGCAATGACAATGGACAATGATGAGACCAAATATCAGGTGATTCAATCATGGTGATTGTCATCCGGAGCTACAATAGAGGAAGGCATGTTGGGGCACTCCCTCGGGGAGATCACTCCATTGTAGAGTTGAACACCACGTGCGAACAAAGTTTGCTACCCCTATATTACATGTCATAAATAATTTTAAATTTTACGATATTTTTTCTACATATACACAACCATTGATGGTATCTTTTGTATATTTTTTTGAAATTTTTAGTCATATTCATTAATTGTAGCAAATTTTTTAGTTCAATTCTGCGTCATTCTAGTTAGAAACGGTATGTTTTATTAAAAAAACAAATCATCAAATTTAGCCACCATTTTTTACTATGTAACATGTACCATTTATATCTACTCATGAAAAAAAATTGATAAAATTGTGACCCATTTTGGTGATGATTTTTACATTTTTTACATTTTTTACATCTAAAATGATCGCACGTGGTTGTTCAACTCTACAATGGAGTGATCTCCCCGAGGGCACTCCAAGTGGTTGGGATTTTGGCACTTATGTTACATACAATGGGGTGGTCATATGCTTATGCATTACTAAACTATACACTTAGATGCTGATTTGTTTTCAACATTCAAGATATATATACAATCATCTGTAATTTGTATGTTTTTCATAGGATATGACAATAGATGAACGTGCGAAGATGCCAACGTGTGACCTTGCAGAGCCAGTGTACACCAAGTGGCTCAACATTATGGCAGCAAGATGATTTGCCTATATGAAGCAACATTAGACAATTTGATACATGCATTCATGCAAATTACAAATAAAGAGCCCAATTCAACATCTTTGAAATTGAAGGTTGCCGCTAGGTGTGGAGATCCCAAGTTGTTGATAGATGCCATGAAGTTTTACCCCTAAGGTAGAAGATATTAACACAAGGAATTGTGCATTAGAGGGCTTGGAGTTGTTTGGGTCCACCAAATGGGAGCTTGACTTGCCACCCGGTGCCAACTGTAACTCACATCAACTCGACAAAATGAATTTCTCCATGCCTCGTCCTGACTCTTGGACTAAAAAGAGCATGCATTGAGGAGTTCTTGAATTCTACAAAGCATGTTGTGGCACATACCGCATCTATGTTAGAGGCGTATGCCATGCCTCTCAGTGGCACATTGCTAGATCGCCCCTAGCTCAACCAAAAGATGTTGGGCAATGCAAAAGTCAGTGTTGGCAAGCATGGCATTCCTACTCCAACTTATAAAGGGTTGAAGAAGGAGTTCGACTCTACCAACAATGTGGAACACACATTTGGTTTTGCCCTGATGAATCAAGCGTTGTATGAATGGCAACAAGAAGACGTATGTGTTGGACTGGCCTATAGTTCCCAGCACATGACCAGTGAAGATAGGTACCAATCTATCAAATGAGGAAGATGATGGCTCTCAAAGACACCAAGTTTCAATTACAGTAGAGGGAGGCGCTTTCACCGCATTGGAGGTTTTTATCAATTATTACACTTCCAATCCCTTGATTGCATTTTAATATGCCCCCAAACCTTGACGCATGCCCAATTTCTAGGTTCTCCAATACAATGTGCCAATCTAGTAGCACCAACCGCGGGATCACAAAAACAAATGGGAGAGTGTTGGACTCATGGATGGTTACTATGTGGTTGGAGTCATTGCCATTCCGAACCCCAAATTTGGAGTGACAATCAACATCATCTCTAAGGATGAGAGCTCCTACCATGTCACAATTGGTGACATCCCGCATTGCACATGCTTGGACTTCACGAAAATGTTCTCTCAAACTTTGGGAAAGAGAGGAGAATGAGTGTATTGTAAACATCTATATTATGTATTTAGATTTATGTGCAAGGTTGATTATGAAATTGACAAGTTCATCCACGCTCCTATGTTCACCTTCAATGAAGTCATACGACAACTTGAACTTGCCGGTGTTGTAGAATGTGAATAATGTTCCAAGTGTAATATTCAACCACATGTTTGACAATGTCAGTAAGTGACATGTATTGGTGTGGATTTTTATAATAAAAATCAACAATGAACTAATAGTTTTTTGAAGTATCCATGGTAGTAGGCCCTTCACCGTAGTTCTTTCAAAATGTTGAAACTTTACACTTTCTAAATTCCAATGAAATGGTAGTCAAATTAAAAAATGTAACCTATGACCATTGAACTTCACTAAATTTAGCTTTGTCACATACATGTTATCACTCACTGCTCATTGCTCATTGCTCATTGCTCACCGCTCAACATTCATGTCTTTAGCTTCCCTCTATTGAAACCTAGTTGAGAAGAGAATGTCATCTCTAAGAAATCCTTTCCTCACTCTAGGTTTTTTTAAATTTAAATTTTCATTTATTTATTTCTTTAGTTTGGGTCAGCTAGGAATACAAGTTTTATAACTTGGTGAGAAAAAATGGTTGCCAACCTTGTTAATATCTTTATACATTAATTTTGTGATACACATCATATAAAGGATTCCAACTTCGAGATATATCAAAATTATTTCTTAATATATTGTTTCAATTTAGTTATTATTTAAAGTAGTGTTCATGTTCTAAAACGATGTTAGGATGTCACCATTCTGATGCACCCACACCATTATGATCCACTCAGTCATAATGGGAGAGAGGTGTCTGAGTGAATTGGATATTTTTAACAACCACATGGGAACCATTTGATTTATGACACATGGGAAAATAGAATGTCATTGAACAATGGCAATTGGTCACGTATATATAAGTAGGTTCGGTCAAAGGGTGGCTATTCAAACCCAATGCCTTATCTCGAATCCCATGGAAACCTTGATATTAAGATGCCTATGACCGGTGCTCAAATTTGTGACCTTCCTAACAACTCATTCTCAATGCGCCCTATTTGCCTACGGTCCACCCAATCATATCGGGGATATCCAAGTGAGCCAGATATTTTCAATTAACAATGTGGGAACACAAAGCTTGCAGTTAATTAAGGCAAATAGGTGTATTACAACTTGTCCATGCCCATTCAAGGTGTTGCCTTTTAAATAAATAAATAACCCCTCTAATTTGTGTGATGTTTGTTTCATGATTACATGTAAACATAGACCAAGCCAATGATGAAGCAACATCATAATTCACGCTAACAGCATCATCAGAGTCAAATCTTCTTCTTTGTCTACTTTTAAGTGACACCACATGTCTGACACCCCAACATTTTCATCGATGTTAAACAAACTTGTAACTATTTGATTAAGTTAATAAAAACCTAAATCCACTTCATAACATTATTCAAATCCATAACAATGTTTTGTGGGATTGGTAGTATTCCATGGAATATTCCCCACATTCAAGCTAATATGGGAAATATTCAAATAATATTCTATGGAATATTGTCAGTCCCACAAAACATAGTTATGGATCTGAATAATGTTATGTTAAATGGAGCAAAATAATTAAACCATGATCGGTTTATCATTGCAACTATGTTGGAATTGCATATGTTGATCATTGTAATCATAATTCGATATATCCTATATACTTATTGTTAATAAAATATAATGTTTAAGGGACACATGGAGAAACACTGTTTATTATTAATATAGAATACATCGATCAAGTTTTTGTGTGTATTCACATGAATTTAGGAGCATTTGGAAAATTTGAAACATGAAATCCAATTTCTGAGAACTTGAAGGGCCTGAGGACCGCTTTACGCACGGATCAAGAGCCGTGACTGTGAAATTCTAACGGCCTTGAAAATCATCCAAAGGCCGTACCATGGGAAATAGAAATCCAAATTGTTTGGCGTTGAGAGACCATGTTGAGAGACCGCAACATGTTTTATGCATAATAGTGTAGGTAGTTAGGGCCTCCACCACTGCACTATAATGTTTTCTATAAATCAATGACAATTTAACATATTGCCATGATTTCTAGTTTTGCATTACTCCCACCTCTTTTTGCTGGGCCTAACGCAATATCCACTAGACCATGAAAAATTATCCACTCGGTGCCATCTAGGACGCCATATAGATTTAACATCCGTTCAAATTTCTATGCTCCCTCATGCCCTCGTGGTCTAGTGGATTGTTGGACCATATAGGGGTTCTCAACCAATCACAAAATTTGTATATCGCACGTAAAGGGCCCTCAAACTCTAGTGTAGTAAAGTGGCCCTCAATTTCCAAGTTTTCAATCAAATTCATAGACACACTTTATATTCTAGATTGTGTATTACAGACATAACATTATTCAGATCCATAACAGTGTTTCGTGGGATTGACAATATTCCACAAAATATCCAGGAAATATTATGTGGACTAATGTTAGTCCCATAGAACGTTGTTATGGATCTAAATAATGTTATGGAGCCACTTTATTCCCTTTTAGTATTACAAAATTTCATTGCCGTGCATCAAAGGGCATCTAGTTGTACCAACAATAAGGTTATCCTTTAACGAATAGGGGATGGGGATGCCCATGTTATTCCCCCCTCTCAATTAAAAATTGGAAAGGAGATGGAAGCGGAACTAAATTGTTTATGGTATTTAGTGTCACGTACACTATTTGCAAAGGGCCTAAACTAGATGCCTAGAGGTCTCAAAGTGTCACATCCGCTAATTGCCAATATGTTACTATTTGTCAATATAAATAACTTTTAAAGTGAAACTTTATTTACATTTTGTCATTTAGCATAGCACATTGGGATACTTGAGATGATAATTTTGTGTTTTAGTGTGCAAGGGGAAGATATTATCGAGCACGTTTATGGTAAGTGTTATGTGTTTACATTCTAATATGCCACAAGAAGATATTCTTGAGCATACTAATTTGTGTATGCTTTAACCCCTACATGCTCAAGCCTTCACATTCCATTTTCGGGCACCTCCAAAACAAGTGCTGAAAATTTATGTTATGTAGCAAAATACGCTCCGTTTTCTTCAAATCCAACCGTACGGATGTAAACTACACTATCATATATTCCCTTAGTGAAAATTTGAAGTCAATCGGACTTCAAATTTGCTAGGTCATATTAACATATGGACATGGCCTTTATCCTGGGGGCAGCTAGAGAAAATTTTGAAATTTTGCATTTCATTACCATTTTGGTCATGCCACAAATTTCATAAAGTTGGCGAGTTTGCCATAATGTGCTATGTGGATGACAAACCAAAAATTTGGGTTTTTTAAAGCAAATTTAGATGAAGTCCGTCACCCTCAAAGTTGGTGGGGCCACATGAGGTCATTTTGGGAGATTTTCCTTTTTCCATGGAGCAAGCAACATGTGCAATAAGTTTTTCCAAATCCATCCAATCAAGTTGTGCACAACCATCACCTTGTCCTAAGGGTAAAAAAACCCACCCAAATTGGGCATCATATGTGAAGGATATTGGCTTCTAAATTTGGCTCCTACATTTGAGCAACACATGAAAACGCCCCCCAAAACAAGCAATGCCAACCTAACAAAAAGTCCTACATGCTTGGAGTATGAGATTTTTATATGTTATTTTGGCCCATGTGGTAGTGGGCACCACCCTCAACCAATACACACCTTTCTATCCACGTAGATTGCCACATGATGTCTCAAACCCTAGTAGGATATTATGTGGCGACCCATTTCGGGTGCATGAGCGCTTAATATATTACATGATTTTTGAGTGAGCTCATCCCATAAATTTTGGTTTTTGGGGTTCATATCAAGTCCATCGCCCTCAAAGTTGAAGGACCAAATCATGATAGTTTTGGAGATTTACACTTTGACTAAGGTCTTTGACCTATACACTCAAAGTTTGCCAAATTTCTCTAGTGGAGTTATGCAAAACCATGATCTTGTCCAGTGGGAAAAAAACCTCACCCCATTTGGACATCCTAGCTGAAAAATATATGGGCTACAAACTAGACATGTCACATGTGGTTATATTTGCACTTGACACACATTGAGTAGCTCATGGAACCACCTCCCAAAACAGGTAGTTCCAGACCCTCAAAAAATCCTACATGCTTGGAGTATGTTATCTTGGTTTATATGGTAGTAAGCAACACCCTAAAGTAATACATGCCTTTCATCCACGTAGATTGCCACCTAGTGGGTCGCAAACCCTGTGAGATTATTAGAGGGCGACCCATTTTGAGTGCACGAGCGCTTAAAGGTTAAATGGTTACTTATTCTAACTAACCCACTTCTCCTAGGATATGAAACACACGATAAATACAAGATGCTTAGTAAATCCTAATCGAAATTGTAGCCACTTTCCTCATAATTTTTAGAGCTCATATGAATATTTTATTCATTATCAAAGTGAAGATGCTCATGCTCATTAAATGGTCATAAAGATGTCCCCATACATAATTTAAGCATGTAGTCCAATCTTTTTCCAAACACGTATCTTTTTGGCATCCGTTCTTGGAGCCTCACTTAACCCCATACCACTCAAATATAGGTGTATGATTAAGGTAAGTAATTGAATTAGGCATGTCTACCTTATGTTTCAGTTTTGTCTAACCAATGGAATATCACATGGAATTGATTCTTTAGCAAACTTAAAGATGTTAAGAAAATAAAAGAAAGAAAGAAAGAAAGAAAGAAAAATAATCAAAAAATACAATAAAAATAAAATAATGCCCGTAGTTAGGTACCAGAATGAATGTGAGCATGTTAGCCTTATGTTGGTCAAGTTATCCATGATGCAATATAAGGTGTTATGCCTCCTTTTCTGGAGGTGGGATATGGTAGCAAAATCATTATCAAATGTTATGGGGGAGGGAGGGCATGTGTTTGTTTGTTGTCTAGTTTTCTTTTGTTTAGGACTAAGCATGCGAGGTATTTGATGGCGTTTTGGTGTATGTTTTTCATGAGGGTTTTAAAATTAGATTTTGGGATTTTGAGGTTAGTGAGTTTTCTTATAGTGTGTAAATCATGTATGGCTCCTCTTACTCCAACCATGATGGTGATGAGGGGGTTTACTTTCCATCCGTTGTTGTGTAGGGTGTTAATTAGTGGATCATATTTAGTGTGTTTATGTTTGAGGGCTTGGTTGGGGAATTTATCGTGGCAGTATGCGGATTCTATGAACTGGATTGTGTTTGTGAGGGAGGGGATTATTGGTGTTTGGCTTTAGTTTGGGGCTCCTATTATGCATAGGATGGCCAGTTTGAGTGTTGCATGGCATTGGCATGGTGTGTGGGCGCAAGTGCATCTAAGTAGGTATTCTGGGATTGTTGAGTCGGGTGGCTTATTGTCGAGGTTTCTTACGTTGATCAATTTGTAGAACTGGGTGAATTTTGTTGGCTTCTAGCGTTTGGCAATGACGTGCGCCACTTTGTTGTGGTGTGAGTACCTGAGGGCATTTATGCATGGGTTCTCCAATGTGGATAGGAGGTGGGGCCATGCGTCTTTGGCATTGTTAGGACATAAAGCGTAGTTGAGATTTTGGATGAGTGATGAGCCAAAACATACGTTTTCTATGGTTTCCCATGTATTGAGCGTATCAGAAATCAAAAGTTTGCATATTTGGACACATACAACGGTACTCTCAATCACTCAAGTGAAATATACTCAAATAACAACCTCGACCTTGAGTGATTGGAAAGTGCAAAGGACCTCAAATAACAACCTCAACCTTATGTGGAATGACTTGCGTGGGGGTCTATTCTCTCATACATGCATTGTATAGAGTGCCACGTGGCTGCATGAGATGACAATCTTTTCATAAACTATGACAAGGTCACGGTCAAATCCCTAAGCTACCTTGTGTAGGTCACTTAAGGAATGTCGAGACCCAAGCATAGCTTATGATTGTCACGAGATAGGTACACTAAATATTTAGTGTCGTATGGTATTTTGTGTCACTGTGGTAATTTTTCTAATGACACTTCTTATGAAGAAGTTCACAAGTATTGTCATAGATGATTTCAATTTGGATGAAATCCATGCCAATTATTGAAACAAAGTTTGGAATATTTTGCATCCTAACGAATTATTTAAGAAATATTGTCATGGATGATTGAAATTTCGATGAAACTTACTTAATAAATGACAGTTTATGCCACATTGTAAATCTCTAATGTGCAATTCTTTGAACAAAGAATGACAAATAATGTTAGGTTTACAATTAGTGTCACTACATGGGCAGTTTACAAATAGTATTGAGCAAGACAGATCACGGGGGGTTCACTCCATGGTCAAGTTGAACACCACGTGCGGCCAAAAAAATCTACTTTTGGTAAGTTGCATCACCAAAATGGGTCAAAATTTTATCAATTTTTTTTCATGGGTAGATATAGATGGTATCTATTACATACTAAAAATTGGTAACCAAGTTTGATGATCTGTTTTTTTAATAAAACATACCGTTTCTAACTAGAATGACGCAGAATTTAACTAAAATAATTACTACAAAAATGAAGATGACTAAAAATTTCAAAAAAATATACAAAAGATATTATCAATGGTTATGTATATGTAGAAAAAATCTCATAATTTTTAAATTTATCTATTCCATGTAATATAGGGGTAGCAAACTTTGGCCGCACGTGGTGTTCAACTTGACATGGAGTGAACCCCCCGTGAGACAAATATAATTGATGACACTAGATACAATATTTAATGTAAACCTCATTTTGTGGGCCCCAGAGGATTGGGTCAAGCTCTTAATAGCTTGAGCTTTGCATGAAGAGCTTTAAAAATGACTTCTTAGTTTGAATGCCATTTAGTACTAAATTTAAATATATATGAATATACATTGTTTGTGGTGCACCTAATGATGATAATTGTCTATACATTGAGTTTCGTTCAGCTGTGATTTGATGTACATTTCTTCATTGAATAAAGAAAACTCATGACAAGCCAAAGAAAAGCTCGAAATTGAGGCTCTTGAGTTTCAATATCGAGCTCGAATTTGAAGCTCTTGAGTTCACAGATCAAATGTTTAATGGATTTGAGAGTACAGGCGTGAGGAGGAGGCTCGTTTTGGCCAATGAGAAGACTCCTTGCTTCGAGCTCTCAACCTCTCTTAGTGCAAGGTAGATGGAGCTTAAATGGTTACTTTTTCCAACTAGCCCGATTCTCCTAGGATATGGAACACACGATTAGGATGAAATGCTTAACAAATCCACATCGAGGCCACAGTCACTTTTCTCATCATCTAGAACTCGTATGAATATGTTATTCACTATCAAAGTGAAGATTCTCATGGTCCTATAGCCCCCCCCCTTCCCCTCAAAACTATGTTGACAACTGGGCTTAGAATGGTTATCGTATTTTGAGCGTGTAGTCCAATCTCTCTTAAACACGTATCCTTTTGGTGTTCATAACATGTTAAGATGTTAGATTTAAATGTAAATTGTATGGATGCTTTGTAACAACTTTTGATTTTATGTGCATGACATTTGAGCAGGAAACATCACTCACCTCAAGCGCCACTTTACACATGGACCAAGAGCCATGACCATGAAAATCTAAGGGCCCTTGAAAATCATCCAAAGGCCATACTATGGGAAATAGAAATCCAAATTTGCAATCAATGGGCCCTCATGTTAGTGTAAAGTGAAAGTGGACCGTTTTGGGCCACAACAACATATGTTTGGGTTTGGATCCCCACTACGACAACATAATATCTCTAGGACCCAATGGCATCAATTGCCACAACCCTAGTTTTACGTTAGACCCACCTCTTTCTAATGGGCCTAACACAAGATCCAGTAGACCATGAAGCCTTATCCACTTGTTGCCATGTAGGACACCATGTAGATTTGTCATCCACTCAAATTTGTTTGGCCCCTCGGACATTGAAGGTCTAGTTTGAAGTGAACGTGGACCGTCTCCGGATTCTTGACCAATCACATAATTTGTATATCATGGGTCAAGAGCCCTCAAGCTCTAGTTTAAAGTGACCCTAAGTTATCTTGCCAAGTCCAAGAAACACCCAGTGACCTTGAAAAGATTAAAGAGGACATGAAGTTTACAGTACCTACTTTACTTAGAGGTTAAAAGCCATGGCGTGGGAGCCCCCTAGAAAGTGGGAACTGCAGACGTTTTCATTTGAAATTGTGAGCTTCATAACATTATTCAAGCCATGGAGGCCGTTCATGAGCCTCTAGAACGCTGGGCCCACACACTAGGACGGGGGTTATATTGGGAGAGGGCCAGGGCTGGGTTTGGCAACTAGTAGCACAACAATGGGCACCGGCAGTGTTCAAGTTTGAAGTGTGCACATGCAATTTCAATGTGAAGGGCTTCAAAATAATCACACTTCACTCAAACTTTCAAACTTTTTTGCAACACTTCACAAAAAAAAACTTGATATTGGCCGTTTTGTATTGAATATGAAAGTAAATTGATGTCTCCCTATATTGAAGAAGTACATGCAAAAAAATGATGCACTCTTTTGTGATCACTCTTCACCCAATTTTATTTGAAAAATCCACGTTCACATATAGCTGTGCTTGCCAAGCCAAAGTTGCAGTCAGTGCCAAGTCGAGGTTGCAGAGTCAAAATTGTAGGAGTGATTGGAATTTGGAAGTGTCTGCTAGAGTGCCGAGATTGGAGTCCAGTTATGATTCTATTTGCAAATTGCAGCCATTGTGTTTTGTGACAGGCAATTTTTGGAGAGGCCTTCACTGTGAAGGGTGGACACTTTGCAGCGCACATTTTTGTGAAGTGCCGAACAAAAAAAAAACTTTTTTGACGGCCAAAATGGCATTTGACAGGTGTTGAAGACTTCAATATTGAACACTGGGCACCGGGACCAGCCACTCACCCCATGATGCATTGAGAAGGGAGCTTCTCCGGCTTGAACAACATTTCTCAAGGATGTGTAGGAGTGGGTATTGTTGGGTGCAAGCATAGTAAAGTGGACCAAAAAAGTGCTCCGGTATATGAAAGCCATGATTTTCTTGGTCAAACGCTTATAAGTAGTAGCAAAATGTTGTTTAAAATAGATTATTTTTCATGATGACCTGTATTGTTAAGTTAGGTACTCAAATATAGAATATCAATATGAGATCTTCAAAACCTATCATCAAAAGTGACGCGTAAAAGCAACTGACTAAATATAGTTTTGAACGTAAATTTCATGACCTTAAACATTTTGAACTTGGAATTTCTTTTCATATTCCTTGAATTCATTATAGACTTGAGGTCATCGTAATTTTTTTTCAAAAATTCATCAATTTAATGTAATGTAATTGTATTTTAAACAAGTTTTTGACAATTATCTTTTCCATGACACCCACTTGCACCACCATTTGCACCATCTTCTAAAATACATATACGTTGTTTGAAATTGTTTTTTGTGAACATAAATTGCTTGGCTTTGTAGATTCATATGTTTTCTAAATGTTTATGAATTTCTATTTCATAAAATTCAAAGTTAGTATATAGTTTTGGATCACTTTCACTTAAACCTGAGCAAGGATCAAGAGCTGTCCACTTTACCGTGCTTGCACCCTGTTAGAGTAAGACTTGGTCATATCCTTCTAGGGCAGGGCACATGGCCTTGGCTTCCACAACATGGGCGGCCCTTGAAGGACCTGGGGTGAAACAATAAAAAGTAAAAACTCAACGCGATAGTAATTGATTTTGATAAAAATGGTGATTATCACCGGGTAAAACGCAATCTTCATTTTTATTGTTTTTGCAGCCTGCGCGGTGGCTTGCTTTGGCGGTAGCCACTTCACTTCTTTGTTGTGTTGTATAGTTGCTTGTCTGGTTGCCCTGCCTCCACAGCGGCCTAAAACCAGTTGCGGGTAGCAAAATTGGGCCATGTGCCCAGCCAATGTTCAAGATTGAAATCTTCAATGCCCTTCAAACGCGATTTGGTCCTTCAAAATATACCTCTCTCAAAACAACCCTTCAAAACGCAACCCCATTTTCACTAGAAGTCACTTGAAGACGTCACTTGAAGTCCTCAATATAATCTGCATGTCACAAGAACCAACAAGCGTAGGGCATTGTCACTACAAGAAGTGGAGTTAGATGGTTGATTCTTAATTCTTCACATTGTATTGGAAACATATACCATCTAATTCATGCACAAGTTGAATATGAATTTTGTATTTCATTTCTATATTCTTGGATTGACATCTTGGATTTGAACCAGCTCTTCAACTGAAGGGCTAAAATTTGAGAGCCCTTCAAAATGAAACTCATATGAAGGCTTCAATCTTGAACACTGTGCCCAGCTCAAGAAGCTTAGCACCTCTCCGGCTGCTTGAGCGAATTATACGGGAAGACCTCACCAGTCGCCCTACAGTAACGGTATTTTGCTTCGCGAGAGTGGTCATCGGGACTGCTTCATTCCCACACATCCAGGCTTTCAATACCGACTAGCATCCGTACTTGTTCACCCTGATCAACCCTGATCAAGGGTTAACCCCACCGTCATATTCCCACCAGTTATTCAGAAGCTATTCAAAAAGATGGCAGAGCATGAAACATGGTGTATAGAATCACTTCCTGGGTGGCCTACTCGATGGATCGCAAGGTCGTCAAGTTTGACACCAACAAGGGAAAGAATGTGCCGCTGGTTTGTGGTTGTCTCTACTGAAGAACAGAAGAGAGCAGATGCGGCTTTGGGGAGTCAATAGTGGCTCTATGACAATATCTATACAGAAAAAGGAAGGCGATTGTTCAGGGTACAGGTACACCGCCAAAATGGGTCTTGACAAGTACGAAATCTGTTGTCTCAAGAATGCACTTCGATGTGCAACTAGGAAGTCACGGTTCCTTGGCTGGAAAATGAAGAGGCCAAATTGGATCCATTCCCACCTCAAACTATCTGGACACTTCGCTAGTCAGACGCCAGGTACGAAAACGCTCGTCGATCCAGTGCACTTCGTTTTGAAAATATGCAACTTCTCTACTCCAAGTTTCCACCTGCATACACAAGTACTCTCCACCAAGCGGTGAGACGCTGCAACCAAAATTGCATGGTGCGGTGAGACCCGGCCACACACCAGTCTGTTGTCACACAAGGCCCTGGCTCAGCATTCAACCTCTGTGTGTACTATGTGTAGTCTAAGGCACACACATCAGTAAGTAAGTTTTGATGTTTATTTACAAATCGATTTGGTTTGGATGCAATTGTGAATTCCTATCTCACATTGGTTCCAACATCTAATTGTTGGATTCAGTGTTGCATAATCATGATAGAAGAACTATTAGTTTGGTGAAACTCCCTAGATATGCAAAGCATACAACTAAGGTTATGGCAGCAACCTCGACACCTGTTCCTTGTAGGTCCCAATGGTTGGTTTGCAATCTGTACATAGACGATGAGGCAAATGAGGAAAATAATTATGATAGATGTTGATTTGGTTATGATTTGTTTTTTTATGGTTCTAATGCTATTGAATAAAGCATGGTCATTCGACACACTTCCACACATCACAAGAGGATTAGCTTCTCACAAATGTGTTATTATTGCCTTGAACATGTTAGGGTCTTCCTCCATTGCCACCAAGTGTTTCCCCTTTGTTTACAAGCATGGATAGAAGCCCTTGGAAACCATAATGAGAATCACCAATTAGCAAATTTGACTGAATTCAATCACATGCAATCAAATATTTTTGAATGCAAAACCATGGTTGTTGTTACATGTGGATGCATATGCATCAAAAACCATAGCACCATGTTAGTCGGTGCCTCAATGAAGAGTTCTATGGATTTAGAGTCTTTCTCTTGTGCACCTCTCCAAGGGACACCTTTGTCGAGGAGTTGAGTATCCGTTGTGGTCATATTAAAAAAATGTCAGTGGATCCAATATCCACACCCGGCATAGAATTCTTGTGTAAAATAATAGGCGTCATAGATTTTATCTTGTGTTTCAACACCAACATGCAAAAACAATGAGTCTATATAAGGCATACAAATACATTAGAACAAATGAACAATTGTTCAAATAACAATAACAATGGAAATTAAAATAACCAAGTCACAAATTAAAAATGTGAAGTCCATACTATCACTATATTCGTTAATTTGGGACTTTTTCGGCATTTTGAGACAGTTACAAATATAAGAACATGGATAAAATCACACAGATATTGGAGAATGTTGTAAGATGCAAATACTCTGAAGCGGGTGTTCATATCAAGAACCCAATTAAGAACTCATATCAAGATGGTTTAGGTAGGACGACCCAAACATTAGACCATGTTGTTGTGGTCCATATATTAATTTGAGACAAGAGAAAATCTCAAATTAACGAATATAGTGATAATACCATGAGAGTCTTATCAACACCCGAACATACATGCATTTCATTGATGTCCCACCAATGCTTCACTATTACAAAATCAAAGGTCATTGCATACATCGTAACATCCTGCCTAACTTCTTTAAGTTCGGGCATAAAGACAAGCATGTAGGCATCCTCATGAAGGTATGCATCAACGAATTCAAAAAGGTTCTCGATATGAGAGGATGAATGCAAATTCCATTTGGGAATGACATTGGAAGGTAATGAGACAAATGGAATGGGGAGCCCTTCTAGCAACTCTGCAGCAATAAGGTCAAATGAACAACCACCAGAGGATGCCTGCAATGTAAATGGAAACGCATATCAACAAACAACCATTGTGAGGGTTGACGAAGGAATTGGCAAACGTTTGTAAGTTAAATTTTTTAAGAGATCGACCATGTCCGCCATGGGGTGCAAGCATGGTAAAGTGGACAACTCTTGATCCTTGCTCAGGTTTAAGTGAAAGTGATCCAAAACAATATACTAACTTTGAATTTTATGAAATAAAAATTCATAAACATTTAGAAAACATATGAATCTACAAAGCCAAGCAATTTATGTTCACAAAAAACAATTTCAAACAACGTATATGTATTTTAGAAGACGGTGCAAGTGGTGGTGCAAGTGGGTGTCATTGAAAAGATAATTGTCAAAAACTTGTTTAAAATAAAATTACATTACATTAAATTGATGAATTTTTGAAAAAAAAATTACGATGACCTCAAGTTTATAATGAATTCAAGGAATATGAAAAGAAATTCTAAGTTCAAAATATTTATGGTCATAAAATTTACGTTCAAAACTATATTTAGTCAGTTGCTTTTACGCATCACTTTTGATGATAGGTTTTGAAGATCTCATATTGATATTCTATATTTGAGTACCTAACTTAACAATAAAGGTCATCATGAAAAATAATCTATTTTAAACAACATTTTGCTACTACTTATAGGCGTTTGACCAAGAAAATCATGGCTTTCATATACTTGAGCACTTTTTTGGTCCACTTTACTATGCTTGCACCCCATGATAGGATGTTGAGTGGCCCCATTCTACAGTGTTATTGCAATGGATCTGAGCCTCCCCATTATTAAAACATCTTGAGAACCTGATGTAGATGAAGAACCGAATGTATTCCCTCCACTATTTCAAGGGTTTCATGGCAAAAAATGCTCTCATGCAAATTGGAATGCAGCGAGGAAGATTTACGGGGACGGTGACCCAAGTCTCCCTATGGTGGGTCATGAGTGCACGTGTCTTTTTCACTGGTCTACTAGCTTGGATAAGGTCACACAAAAGTATATCAAACCATCATTCCAATTTCAACACGAGAAAAATTGTAAGGAATACAAGATGCAAAGACAATGGACGACAAAAAGGTAAAATTTTATGTGATACATTCATGGTGGTTGTCATCTAGAGCTACCACAAAGGAAGGTTTTCTTGGATTGTCAGAGTGATTAGTGTTTTGGCACTCATTGCAAATAGTGGGGTTGTCATGGGTGCAAGCACGGTAAAGTGGACAGCTCTTGATCCTTGCTCAGGTTTAAGTGAAAGTGATCCAAAACTATATACTAACTTTGAATTTTATGAAATAGAAATTCATAAACATTTAGAAAACATATGAATCTACAAAGCCAAGAAATTTATGTTTACAAAAAACAATTTCAAACAACGTATATGTATTTTAGAAGACGGTGCAAGTGGTGGAAAAGTGGGTGTCATTGAAAAGATAATTGTAAAAAACTTGTTCAAAATACAATTACATTACATTAAATTGATTAATTTTTGAAAAAAAAATTACGATGACCTCAAGTTTATAATGAATTCAAGGAATATGAAATTTATGTTCAAAACTATATTTAGTCAGTTGCTTTTACGTGTCACTTTTGATGATAGGTTTTGAAGATCTCATATTGATATTCTATATTTGAGTACATAACTTAACAATAGAGGTCATCATGGAAAATAATCTATTTTAAACAACATTTTTCTACTACTTATAGGCGTTTGACCAAGAAAATCATGGCTTTCATATACCAGAGCATTTTTTTGGTCCACTTTACTATGCTTGCACCCTCATATACTTATCATAAATGCATGACAATATTGTATTTTATAATGTGATTTTTTTGTGCTATGCATATATATGTTGAGGTTCTCATTAATAAGTTGTATATTGTTTACATGATATGCCAATAGATGAACGTGTGGAAATGCCAACATGCAACCTTGCGGAGACTGTGCATAACAAATGGTTGGAAGGATATGTGAACAATATGACTTGCTTATATGAAGCAATGGTTGATGATATGATTTGTGCCTTCATGTAGATTGCAAATTATAGGACATTGTAGAAAGGAGGTTCTGCCGGTAAGGTCCTGATTCAACGTCCTTGAAACTCAAGGTTGCTACCAAATGTGGAGATCCAAAGCTACTCGCAGAGGCCATGAAGTCTTTCCCGGGGGCAAAAGACATCAACACTAGGGATTGTGTCTTGGAGGGGTTAGAGCTAATTAGTTCCACCAAACAAAATTTTCACTTGCCACCTGACATTAATCGTGACTACCGTCAACCCGACAAAGTGAACTACTCTATTATTTGTCCTAACACATGGGCAACTCATCAACACATAAAGGAGTCTTTGCATTCAGCAAAACATGGTGTGGCACATACCACATCGGTGTTAGAAATGGATTGCCCTGATTGCCAATGGCACATTGAAAGATTGCCAACTAGCTTTGCCAAAAGATGATGGGCAATGCAAGCCAATACATGTATTTTATGCAATGCAAAAGTTGGTACTGGTAAACATAGCACTCTTGCTCCGTCTTACAAAGGGTTGGAGAAGGAGTTATGTTCCACCAACAATGTGGAGTATGAGTTTTGATTTTGCCCTGACAACATCAAGCATTGTGTGAGTGGCAGCAAAAAGAAATATGTGTCAGACTGGCCTATACTGCCCGACAAAGATGGGCACTAATCTCTTGAGAGGGGAGGTGTTGGCCCTTGAGGATGCATGATTTCAACTATAGCAAAGGGACGCACTTTGACCTCATCATAGGCTTTCATCAATTGCAACCATACCCATCTCTCGGTTACATATCCTTCTATCACCAAACCCAGACACCCACTCAACTTCCAGGTTTGGGAAGACAGTGCATCGCAATCTATCAACAACGATGGCGGATCACAAAAACAAATGGGAGAGTGTTGGACTCATGGATGGATACTATGTGGTAGGAGTCATTACCATTTCATATCCAGGATTTTGAATGTTAATTAACATCATCTCCAAGGAGGAAATTTCACACCGTGTCACAATTGGTGACATCCCGCATTGCACATGCCTAGACTTCACGAAAATGTCATCTCATGCTTTGGGAAAGGAAGGGAAATGGGTGTACTACAAACCCATGTATTATGTGTTTAGACTTATGTGCAAGGTAGATTATAATAGTGGCAAGTTTATTCACGCTCATGGGGAGGTCACCGTAAATTTTTTATTAAACCACGTGAGAAAAATATAGGGTATTTTTAATTCAATAAAGCAAACATTTATACAAATTTTGAAATTACTATAGCTTAGATAAAATCATCTATACAATTTTATATGTAAAGTAGGGTAGGTGAATAGTATAGGTGGTATTTAATTTCTATTAATAAAATAGGGTATGTAATATTTGGATGAACAAAGAATTTATGTGAGGTTCAATGAATGTATTTGGATTGGATGAGAAATTGCCTCAATTAACTAAAAATCATCTTGGTTTAGGGCCATTTCACACACAAGCCAAGAGCCTTGACCATGAAATTGTAAGAGCCCAAAAGAAGTCACCAAAGGTTGTCCCAAGACACTTCCAAAATCATGTAGTGTGGTCACATGCCCTCAAGTGTAAGGCAAATCATATGTGATTGGGCCCTCAAGAAAATACTATTTCAAGGAAATTTTATTCATGCGGGGCCCTCACACATGATAAAATATAATAAATCAACAGTTGTGAGATTTCAGAGTGCCATGGTCTCCAATTTTGTGTTCAGGCTACCTCCAAGAGGTGGTTTTTGGAAATAATCCATGAAACATGATCCATTTGATACCATGTAGAAATCCATTTAGACATTACATTAATCTTGCATTCACTTACTCCATTGGTCCCTCAAGCGTAGCGTGGAACGAACTTGGACCGGCTCTGCCTCTCCACACCAATGAGAGTGCTTGAAGTGCAATGGTCATGGGCCCTAAGTCTTGTACATGCTTTTGAAGAAGTTTAGTTTATTGGAGGATGTGTTTTGGATCATGAAGGGGTTTCATGTGACCCGGCTTTGGATCTCGCCAACAAATCTGCAAGTTCGACACAAGGCTAACCAAGTTTGAGACACAAGATACAACCCCCTCTTCTCGGCAAGCATGGTTCCACACTCCGTGGACCATACAAAAAGCCAATCCAACTCATCTAGCATACAAACCAAGCAGTAAGCCTACGAAGGTGGCTGATGGCAATGTTGAAGTTTTAAGGGTTGACATGGAAGAAGGGAATGGAGACCCTGAGGGTGTTCTAAAGGATGAAGTCGTGGAGGAGATTGTGTTTCCTCTGCCCATCATTGGGGATGAAACACAACATGTTATTTCAAATATGTTAGATTGTGATGAAGTGTTTGGAGAATCCAATATTGCAATCATGAAAGTTACGCTGACGGTGGAGTATGACATGCATCAAATCTTCAAGGCCACTCTGGTTTCTCAACTTAATGCCAACCCGTTTTTGTCCAAGGACAATGTTACACAAGTTAAAAATTCAATCTACTTCAATAAAATCAATAACTACATCAACGCCTCCTCCTTGCCCACTTCCATGTTGGTTAGCTTGGGACTTGATGTGGGTGTTTTTTTGTGTCCATAAATTCAACTAGAATTTCTTCGACTATTAAAGCTTCCCAAAAATGCAGCAAAAGGAGACCACCCAAGAACAACACGCCAACTTCAATTTTCCAAGGAGCTAACAATGGCACATGATGGAGTAGGCGAGTTTAGATGTGTGGAGGAAAGTTGGCACAAAATGGGAATTGTGCAAGCAACCCATTGACCTCCACAAAAGGCACGAAACAACATTTAAAAAAGGAGTTGCCATGCCATCCTTTGAAATCACGATGTATTATTTTCCCCCTACCCCAGGACACCTCAAATTCCACTATGACCCAATAGATTGTAAGGTGGCAAATGCATATTCAATTGTGTCAAATGTGACAATGGAGCATGTTCCAGTTAGGAAGATGTATTCGTTTGATCCCGTAAATGCTAAGAGCTTAGATGAATTTGTGGTAAAATCATAGTTGTAAGAATTACATTACTACTAATCAAGCTTGAGCACATGCCCCTTGTAGACAATATTGTTGGCCATTTTATTCTTTGCATAAAATAATGTTGGATATTTGACTCATCTTGTAGGTTCATTTGATTGTGTTTTTAACACATTACTTGAATGTGAGGACCATCTAATTCTTTCCTTTGTTCGAGTTTTATTATAGTTTTTGTTCATATTTTTGAAGGTATCCACACCAAATTGCAATACTTTAGGCATTGAGCACAATTATTATATGTTAATTTTTTGTTACTGATTAATGTCAATTTATGTCAATACTCCAAGATTTTAATAAAAAGGTACACTTTACAAACAAAATAGAGTCTATAGCATAAGTTCATGTTGTATATTATATTTACCTATAGGGTCTTGAATATGACTCAAAGTACCATTTTATTTACTAATAGGCTGCCAATTATTCAAGAAATTTAGACAAATAGCCCACCTTTAAATACCCCCCGACCGCACGTGGTTCACAAAAGTATATAGCTAGTGACCTTCCTGTGTTCATGCTCTTACATTGTTAGATCCAATGGCTTAAAGGTCATTAAGAAGATTTCAAAACAATGGAAAAAAGAAAGCAACCACAATAGATCAGGGGCGAGGCGAAGGTTAGTGACACCGGAATAGGAGCAGGAGCAGCAAGGACGCCAACACCAGGGTGAAACGGAAACCAACAAACCAGCAGAGTGGGAGCAGAGGCAACAGAATCGCTAGCATCAAGGCGAGACCAGAACCAACATACAACATAGCCAACAAGGCCGCCAACACCATGGCTCGGGGAGATCACTCGTGAAAATCGTAGAAACAACGTGCGATAAAATATAGGGTCCAATATATTCATTGTAGGTAAATTATGCAAAAACGTACATATAATATAGGGGGTTTTAAAATAGTGAAACATGTTTACATGTAAAATACCATGACATATAATGGCCTCTTTTATCTAGTCAGTACATGTAAAATAGCATGGAAACAATTACTAGGGGTAGCGGGTGCAGGGTAGGGTCTGTGCTAGTGGATGAAAAGTGGTATGTGTTGTGGTAGTGTGATTGTTACTTAAATGTTTAGAGAGCAATTTAGGGTGGTCTTCAAGTCCTTAAGGAGGGTTGGGTGGTCAATATCCCATACTTTGATTTCTAGATGGTAATATGTGAATGGCGGTTTCTGGGTGTGCTCAAAATGACATAGAGAGCTAGTTGTTTGGAGAAGCTAATTTATTGCTTTATGACCAAGCTTTTTGTAGATTGCTTGTGGGCATACATTCGAATTGTGGAATACTTACTTGATGGAATGAAAAGCAACTTAAGATTACTTCAGGTCATTAAGGAAGTTTGTGCATCCAAAATGCCATGCTTTGGTCTGTCAGTGGTGATATATAAACGTGTGTTGGAATCGTGTGTTGGAAAAAAATGGGGTGTAAGAAACAAAATATGGTGTAAGAAAAAAATGGACAATAGTTGGGCTCCGAGAAAAAAAAATTGGGGTAAAGTCAAAAAAATTGGTTACTTGGGGTATAAGGAATAAAAGTGCATTATAAGTAAAATAGGGTATTTTAAAATGATTCCCCTGGAAATTTATAATTACTGATAGGGTGTATTAAAATACAAGCATTTACATTTATTTTGAAAAATACCATACCTTTAAATATTTTCTGTAAGGTAAATAGCCCCCCGATAAATAGGTCCTAAGCGCACGTGTATGCATCAATTAAAGAGGGAGTGATCTCCCCGAGCACCATGGCAAGGGGGAGACAAACTAGCTCGTACCGAGACGTGGGTAAGACAAAAGCAGGAAAGGGCGTAGAAGCTCAGGGCACTCGGCCAAGGATTCGTGGCACTCACTTAAAATCATCCATGCGGATGAAAAAAATGCAGGAATCATCTAAATGACTATTTTTAGGCAATCTGATTCCGGAAATAGAGTCAAAGGCCCCGAATTAGTCTAGTGATGTCACATTCGAATGAATCGGCCCTAAACCCCATAGGGGGGCTTTTTTTATTGGAGCCACTTCATCCACGATATCTAGGATGGATGATTTTAAGTGAGTGCCATGAATCCCCAGCCGGGCACTCCCGGGTACCCGACCCATTAAATACACACAAAGAACTGGGAGGGGCCAGTGTATCAGTCTGGACTTCATTTGGTCAGTAACGGGTAATGGAACCCGAATGTCACGAGGGTATTGAGGAAGAAAGTTAGGTTCCAATCCTCGTAATTTATGGTTTAGATAGTGAGTCACTAGCCAATTTGTGAGCCATTAACCAATTAGTGAGCCACTTACATGATTAGTATCATATCTAAGTTTAGTGAAGCACAATTTTGATTTAGTAACACAATGCCACTCGGATAAATTGTGAGCCACCTATAGGAAGGTTATAGGAAGGTAATAGGAGGTCAAATCTTTCTATAACTAGGATGGTGGGTTCAAACACACACTTGCAATTGACACAATGGTCATGTGGTGTAACAGTGACCATTTGACAAATGGTTGCTTTGACACAAAGGACCATAATGTGAAATACAAGTGTGTGGTGGTACTCACAATCCTAGTAGTGTTGATACCATCACCAAAATGTTAACCGCATCTCTAACCTATTCCTTAGCTTAACTCTGATCCAAGTTTCAGACGCTTCCGTTGTTTGCTGAGCTCTCTCTCTCTCTCTCTCGCTAACACAAAAAGGGCCAATGCCCTTTGGCTCAAATCCTCCCAACTTGAACTCCCAGCTAAGGTAGAAATACCATAACCCGTTATCCACCCACTAGCGGTGCACTAGACCGCCTCATAATGGTGAAGTGCCATGTCTTAAATGGAGCATGGCTCGGCGGCAACTTCAATGCAGTGTAGCCAATGGGAGGCAAGGTCTAATGTACTCATGATTAACGGGTTTAGGTGATGTTCTGTATCGAAATGCGGAGTACCTAGTGAACGGGAAGTGGGTTGGACAAACTTTCCACTTTAAAAAATTGTGGACTTTTTTGTACAAGGCAGAAAAATACGAAACAACTTGCATTCTTCATGAATCCTTCTCGTCTATCTTGGAAAATTATCTCATGATTGTCAGACCAGATCTTCAATGCGAATCACCTTATTTTAATGGGTTATGGTATTTCTACCTTATCAGGCACAAGTCTCAAGGTTCGATTAGACTGTGTTAATTTACGTAAGTAAACTAACCAGTGGGGCTCTAAATCAATAAAAGTACTGAAGCAATCATTTGTCTATGCAAATTTTGGATAGATTCTAGGATTCATCCAAATATTTAGCTATATTTAAAGAGATGGTGAGTGATGTCATCCTAAATCGTGATTAAAGTTGGAGATTGTGTCATAACCGCATGTCAGCTCATGCAAAAAGGAGCAAAACCCACCATTTTTTTTGTATTCCTATTGAAAAACAAACCTATAATCTGTGGTAGATAACTATGGATAAGTTTTTATGTTTTTCTTTCTTCTAAAACACACGGATGATGGGATGGATAATGAAGCTCAATAAAATAGGGGAAAAAAATCTGTATTTTCAGTCTACATACATGTTGAAATGTTGAATTTTCAAATTTGGACTTCGTGTGCCTATTCTAGAAGTGGTCAATGCTCATTGATCGGATGAGGAGTGTCTCATAATGGGAGAGAGGGAATTTTCGCATACGAGCATACTTCTCATTCATCCACATAAAAGTCTTGAAATAGTATGCAACCTAGATGTTGCCAGTTTTTAGTCAACTTGACACCAGAATCAGCCTTAAAGACCCCCAATTAGTCTAGTCCGAGTCATTTGAGATGAATAGGAAACAAACCGATAGGGGGTCAGGTTTTGATGTTGAATGGACGAGAGGTACACTCATGTGACGTTCGTATGCAATAATTCCTTCCCTCCCTCCCTCACAATGAGCTTCAATGCCAATTTTGAAAATCTTTTGGTTCAAGTGTTACCCACACTATTAAAGTTCTAGCCGATTCTTGCAATGAACAACACCCCGGGCATGAGAATTTTCTTCCTCCCTCAAGTCTTAGCTTGTGACCTTCTGTAAGCTTTATGATGATAATAATAATAAATTATATTTAAAAATAAAAATTCGGGCATTGTTCTCCTTTAAAGTAAAGGTAGATGTGCCTATTTGGTGCCTCATCTTAAATCGACACCTAAATTAAATGAGTGGTGAATGGTTGGGTGTAGATTTAATATTGGACACCATAGAAACATGTGTTGAAAAGAAATTGCACTATGTCCTCATAATTTATTAGACATTCTAAATGTAATAGTCAACATAGTTGGGGGGACCTACATGATCATTTAGGAACTGGGAGAATCTTCACTTTGACAATGAATAGGATAATCATGCAAGATCCAACAGTTATGAGGAAAGTGACAACATGCACAATCTGTATTTGCTAATCATCATGCACTAAATCCATTTTTCATATCCTACACCCATCCTACAAGAAGTGCATGCAAAGAGAAAGTGTCCATTTAAGGCTTGATCACCTTAAAATGAAACCAAATGAGAGCTACACCTATCCATTTTGGAAACATTAAAGAATCTCCATGTGGAGTAGAGGACCCGGATGAGACATGGCGTGGCTCCTTGGGTGGCATCTGCTTTAAAGAGAGAGCCTCCGGAGCTCTCGCAAGTAAGAGAAGGGTTGGCTACAAACAATGAAACATAAATAAATAAATAAATATTTATTTATTTAAAACTACAACCATCATAGGCTATACCCACCCTCAACTGCATCTGCTAAGTACCATAATTGATGAAGTGAGAGTAAGTAGTCATGGTTAAGGGTTGTCATCAATGCACCTTATCCCTCCTTATCCTCCTCATCCCTCATAAATACAACCAACGAAAGTAAATTACAACCATCAAACACTGTGGTTCTTAACATTATTAAGCAATGTGTGTTCGTTCATGTGGGCCCCGAGAATATAACCATGAATGTCGCAGCTAGTGCAAATTCAGCATGCGTGTTCCTATTCAACATTACATGGTGTAATAACGTCTTACTCAAGCGTTCAATTTTTACTAACAAAAGTCCAATAGATTGTTCAGACATTATAGAACATACATGACTTTGCTTGGTAAACTATTACATTCCCATCAAAGAGTTATCGCATTACGTAACTCCAAATAGTAATATGCGCTAATTGGGATAATCAGTGTACTTATCTAGGTGTTTGTTACTTCGGCATTGTTCATGTGTTGGAGCGTGGAGTTGCCAATTGGTTCCTTTCATTAGCTTTGAAGGTTAATGACTAAGGGATGTAGTTTGGTATTAGTATGGCACAGTTTGAAGATCCCAATATAGTGCATTGTGGATGCTTGAGCTTGTGTGTAAATGGAGAGAGGGAATTATCACATATGAGTGTACCTCTCATTTCATCCAAAATGAAAGACTTGAGATAGTATGTAGACTGGAGGTTTCTACCTCCACTTGATTTGACCTCATAATCAGTTTTTAAGATCCCACATTAGTGCATTCCTAAGAACTTTGAGAGAACTTATGATTAAATTAGGATTTGCCCATGAGATCTGCCACCTTAAATCTTGGACCAATCATACGCAAGGCTACATTGACCACCCATCATGGTATAACAACTTAGAAAAAATGTTTTTTAGTAGCCTAACACCACTCTTTGAGCATGTTGATTTGAGTCTCTAAGATAACTTGGGTAACTTTATGTATACGCTCTCAAACTCACCTTTTAGCCATTTCGTCCAAATTTGATTCCAAGACTTCATAAATAAATCTATTGCATGAAAGAAAACTTGTTTGTTTGTAAACACAATATTCAAAAATGGATAATATTGTACAAGTGAAAAAGTTCTACATAAATTGTCATTGTCACCTCCAATTAATACAAATGTGATGGTGAATTTTCCTTGTGCATTGCATGTCTAATAACAATAACAATAACAATAATACATACATACATACATACATACATACATACATTAATCAAATCCATTGTAACGACCTTAACATGCAGTGGAGAACATGCCAAAACATAAATTGTCACATACAAGCACCCCACTAATCCATCCAACATAAAAACTTCAACCCCTTGCACGTATGTGGTTGATTCATCTCAAATGACTTCAACTAAAGTAACAAGGCTCTTTGAAGCTACACTAATTATCCAAATTAGTGTGGAAAATTAGTGAAGGTAAGAGTAAATTTCTTTACACTATGAAATCAATGTCACCAAAAGATCTAGGAAGCATTGCTCATCCCGACATTATTCACTTAAAATATTATTCAAAGCAGCACTATTCACTGAAAGCACCGACACTTGGCACTATTCATTGGCAAGCATGTGTTTCCCATATATTTTGTTTATTTTATCAATCTACAAACACCTTAGAACACAAACTAATTTCCTTCAACTCTATGGTAAATGAGCATGTATTCATGAATTTAGTGTCACTCTATGAATATTTCAACCCCAGTAACTTTGAGATTTGGCTAAATAGTGTGTGCTTCAAGAATTAGTATCACCCTCACTAATTGGGATAATCAGTGTAAGTTTGGTGTCAAATCAACTCGTTTAACCCTTAAACGTCCAAGGGGGGGTGAGAGGGCCTCTCCCATCAGCCTATGTTTACCCCATTTCAGACCTCCATGTAATTCTTTTAGTGCGATCAGCATATATATTTAGATATGGAATTTTGAGATACACATTTTGGGGAATTTTTTTTTGCAATTCCGACATGTTTTGACGCTATCTTATGGTCAAATAGTTTAGGGTCAACGAGGCCCTGATAGGGCCTCTCCGACGTTTAAGGGTTAAGTTACCTCCGAACTGCAAACGGTTTCCGGGCTTCTCCATTGGATGAATGTTTTTTTCCTTTATGTTGGATGAATGAAAAAGGCACCCTCGTATCCAATAATTCCATCCCTGTCGCCGGAGAAACCATTGTAACCACAGTTTCATCCTCAGTAAGCCCCTCACAAACGCACTTTTAAAAGCATCCACCGGTAAAAAGACCGCATAATATGTATGTGGGCCACCCTAAACCCCATTCAATTATGCAAGAACCCTAAAAAAGGGCAAACAATTACCGTATTAGCTTTAGAGTACATCTGTACATTCCCATCATTTGAGACTAGGGATTTGTGGTGTCTACATAAACTCATCCATTGGGAAGGCAAAACTGCAGTGAATTTTATTATAACCCGTAAATGTTGTCATTTTAAAAGATCTTACTCTATTTTAGAATTAGAGTCAAAGATCTTGAATTAGTCTAGTGGTGTCGAATTGGAATGGATCGGCTCTTAATCTTGTAAGGGATTTTTTTTATTGGAGCCCCTTCATCCATGCTGGATAAGTTTATATAGATGCCATGAATCCCAAGATGTCATATGAGGCTTCTTCCATATCAATTGTGGATGGATAGATAGATGGATGATGATGGTTTCCTTTTTGTCTATTCATAGATATCGTACTACACTAATTATCCCAATGAGTGTGCAAGGGCTACAAGTGCGTGTGGGAAATTAGTGAAGGTGATGGTAAAGTTCTTTACACTATGAAATTCAACTAAATATTGTATTTAGTGTCGCTCGCTTTTTGGAGTTACACTATGCTATATACTTTTATTGTTAATGTATTTTTTTACCAAGTAAAGATGTTAATGTTCTATAATGTTCAAACAACCGATTTGACCTTTGTTGGCAAAAAATGAGATATACGATAAAAAAAATTATAGCATTGCGTAATTGCGAATAGTAAGTGATATTAAATACAATATTTAGTGTAGAGCCACCAAAAGATCTAGGGAGCACTATTCATCTGACAACTATTCACTAAAAATATTGTTCATAGTACCATTATTCATTGAAAGCACCAACACTATTCATCCTTAGCACTATTCACTTTTGCATTTTATTTTTTTAACACTCTAACCTTACAACATGCAGTAATTTTCTTGAAATATATGATAAATGAGCATGTATTCATGAATTTAGTATCAATCAGTAAAAAGTTCAACCCTCACTAATTTTGAGACTTGGCAAAATAGTGCATGTTTTGGGAATTAGTACTACATGCACTAATTGGTATAATTAGTGTAGTGAGTAGGCTAAATTGATTGATATGTTGCATTTAGGTTGTCGCCCTGCGCTAATTTTTGAACATGGGTAAAGAGGCAACCTATATTTGCAAAGGTAACCTAATTGCACATATTAGTGTAGATGGAGTTTTGAATGGTTATTTTTTTCCAATTGGCTTACTCCTCAAGGGATAATAAACAATTGCCTAGCGCAAGATGATTACCAACTCCAAACTGAAGCCATAACCATTGTGCTTACCCTTTTTGGTGCTTATTTGAATCTTATATTCATCATCAAAGTGGAGATTATCTTTCTTCTTAAACGATTGGATAACACCTCTGAGATATGTCTTTTTGATGTTTGTTCTTAGATTCACACTTATACATCACTCAGATCTAGGTGTCCAATTAATATAAGTGCACCAAATAGTGCTATTATTTTGGGCCACAACAAATTTCTAGAGCCCGCATTAATTCTCATAATGAGAGTTAAGGTGGGCCACATTAATTTTTAACCCATGCTACAGTTCTAGAAGAAAATTAATGTAGGTGATAAAATTTGTCCTAAATTAATATTTGATGTATTGGATGGAATGCTTCATGAGGACTTAGGGGAAGGCATGGGCTCTTGAACCCATTTTAATTCCACCTTGACTAAAAATATAGTGTAGCCCACGTAAATTATTTCCACGCTAATTTCGCACCAACACTAATAGGATAATTTAGTGTAGTTGAATTAGGCACGTTACGGTAAAGGTCCAAGTCAACCATAAGATTATTAAGCAGTGTGCATTTGTTCATGTGGCCCCAAGAATTTAACCATAGGATGCCACATCTAGTGCAGATTCATATGCAGGCATCCTATGGTTATATTCTCGGGGCCACATAAACAAACGCACACTGCTTAATAATGTAATGACCTACATGCCATCAATACTTTTATGCACACTTATAAATTGTTAAATTTTGGGTTATTATGGTTCTTCGACGGTTTTGAAATTTGCCTAGCTCACCGATCCTTAAGGGAAAAGTCCCTATAACCAACACTTTGAATTTATTGAAACCCTTAACCCTTAAACGTCACAAAGGTCCCGGTATGACTTTCAAGACAAGGAAAGTAGAGACCTTAAGTGGGCTTGACATTAAAGAGAAAGTTGTACAAAGTGGATTTATGACTACATTCACACGGTTGCAATAAGGATCATTGTTCACGGTTTCCACCAAATCGGTTTTGAAGCATTTTCTTTTTTTTTTGGCACAAATTGAAAAAATCAATTGCAAAGGAACCCAAAATACAACCAACCCAGGCGAGCCAGCGCAACCCGAGTGGAAATCAAGAAATGGTGCTCATCTGAGGTCTATCCATCCAAGTGACAACTAAATTACTTCGAGTCACAATAAAGTTTAGAAGCATTTTCATTCACAACATATGTACAATTCCAAGATAATTCAAAATGACTTGATCTTTAACCTAATTGGCTAAACGTATGAGTTTCATAACTTGGTGGGAAAAGTCAAAATATTACCGTCCCTAACTTTATTACTTTCCTCAAATAGAAAATATTGTAAAAACAAAAATGAAGGGCTAAATAATATTAAGTAAAGTTGGACCAGGGCCAATCCATGTTGGATTGCACAGTAGCATCCCTTGATAGAATGTGTAGAGATGATTATGATCATATTTCATTAATTTTGCAATTGATTAGATAGAAAGAAAGCATGAAAGATGGCGCCGATGTTGCCACCGGCATGAATTATGGTGTGGCTTCATTTTCAAGTCATCTAAGTCTATATGTAATATTGGAACAGGCATTGCAAGAAATAGTTGGCCCTTGTCGACTATTGTCTCCTTTCAAAGGTGAACATCTTGAATGGGTGCAAACACGTCAACTGGCATTTATCTTCCCAAAGGCAAGCCCCTAGGTTCCCACATCATTGGTTGAAGATATCCAGTTCACCTGGATACCCCCATTATGATTGGGTGGATCATTGGAGGTAGGGTGCACCAGTAATCATGTGCTAGGAAGGTCACCCATCCGAGTACTATCATGGCCTTAGGCAGCTAAACCTCGGAGTTCCCATGGGATCCAAGTTAAGGTATTGGTTTAAGCCAACCTTTGATTAGTTAGACTTAGCATTAACCATGAACATATTGCTTGATTTTCATCACATTCAAAATAGTATAACATTTAAGTGCTCACTCATGATTCAAATTTCTTCAATGGAGTTTAAATCCACCTATATTGTCTAGGTAGTCAAATAGTACAAATCAGAATGCAAATTATAGGTTTCCTTAAAACAAGTTGGTTCCAAGTGCTCCAATATTCTTTAAAAAAAGACTTATTAAAATATGATCAATTAGGTCATTCAAGGTGGTGTAAAATTTTACTAGTTCAGAATGCAAGAAAAGAAACTAAGGAAAAACAAATTCTTCATAGGAAAATATCTTTGCAAAACCCTTGCAACCACTTTTTTGGCCTTCTTAGGCATTCATGGGCAAACATGCTAAAAAATGTTCATAGAATATATGGAATAAAAAATAGCAACTCAAGGAGGTTAATGCAATTGAATTCATGGATTTTGATATTGTGCGGTTTACACATGATTAATAAAAGTCAAGGTTTCTTTACAACCTAAAGTGGTTACATGGGCTCTCCCAAATGAGACATTGTTCAATATCAAGAATAAACTAAATATAAACAAAAACCCATATAAGTAAAATAGAATTTCAAATAAACCATTGCTCACTTTGGGGCAAAATGTAGGCATTTGGGCCACCAATGGAATTGGACGCTTCTACCTTATGCTAATACATGGCAAGATTAGGAATCCCGAGAGCAAGTCACCCCGACCTCAACCCAACATCCACCTCAAATTCGGATGACAACATCTATTCAAGCTAAGCATTGACCTCATAATCCATCTTTTTGAGGTTATAATACAATTATAAGGTCAGAGTTGAGGTTTGGGTGGAAATGTCTCTTACCTCAACCCATATTGTCATCTAAAATTCAGATACTGGAGTATGAAATCAAGGATTGAGGTTGCACGGGAATGTGCCCTTCCCCAACTTATATTATCATCCGGTATTGTGGTATTGAGGTTGGGGTGGATTTGCACTAACTGGGCCTTGCCTTACTCTCGGGCTACTTTAAGATCAATTAGTAAGCTTGAACGTCTGACAAATCATACACTTTATATCCGGAATGTGCTAAAAACCAAAACTACATTTAACTTGGGAGAATTTGAGAAAGCACAGATTCCCAAAACCCGGAAGTTGGGAGCCACTGGTGATAGTAGCAAAGGCCTGTCATGCAAAGGAGAAGCCAGAAGCCAAACATGTGGAAGAACATATAAAAATATTTAATAGTCCTTGCCCACAAAATATCCACTCGACAAGTGTCCTGCCAGTTGAACTTGATACCAATGCAAGGACATGACTATGAAAGTTGTCCTTCCTTGGGTAATCTACAGTCCTGCGTTGCAAGAAGGACAACCGGCAGGGAAAAAACACCCTCTTTCATCTAAGCCTAATAACTGAGTGGGCAAGGAAGGGGACATCACTCTCTTGAGAGACTGAGCGGTCAGTATATTATATTCTATGTGCACACATCGTGCTTCAGCCGCTGACATTAGAACCGGCCATTCAAGCTAACTTAACCCTCTACAAGACGAACAGAAGCAGTTCAACGCTATTTCAGTTGTGTGACACTTTACCTTGACTGTTACATATATCTCATAGTTTCACAACAAAATATTTGCCTTCATTCGGTTTGTTTATCATGTTCTTCAACTTCTACCAACTACATCTACGCAATGTAACTTGTGTTGCATTGCAAATCTTTGATGAAGCATCGACAAAAATCAGATATCTTCTGATTTAGTTATCAATATCAAAAGTGCATGTGTGTCGAATTTTTGAATGAATACCTAGCTCCTAATTGTGTTGACTATTGAGTCTAGAGTGGTTCATAGGTTTTGAACACATGGACCAATCTCCTTTAGACACATGTCTTGTTGGGATCCATTCGTAGAAATCCTAACCACACACCAATCAAATATAGGTATCTGATTAATATCAACGGCTGAATAAGGCCCACATACCTTAAGGCTTCAATCTCACTTAGATCCTAATATATGCACCAGAAACAAATGGTATGAACCAGGACTCATCTGGAAAACCATACTCCAAGACTTGATCAGCATAGATTCTCCTTGCTGGCATTTGCGGATAAGGAGGTTGTAATGGCCATCCCAAGATTTCAATATTTTAGCAGGTTGAACTTACAGGATGCATCATTCCAACACCAACCGGACTCCAGAGTGTTTTGATTGATTTCACTTGGTAGTTGCACAGGAACCTGCAGTTGATTAGAAAGCAACAGCTACTTCGGTTGTAAGGTCTTGATTACTTGTACATTCCACGACGGTCTACAACGTCAACAAACCCGTGCTTTGTGTGAACTGTTGCTGGAAGGCCTCAAATCGGTACTTGAAAAGAGATCATACTGATGCTGATGCCTAACAACCAGTACCGGTTTTACCATGTCCTCACTGGTAAACAAATTAGATATATTTTAAAAGTCCTGTTACTACATACACATATCATTTAAGACCCTTCCAAGTAAGATGCTACTACAAAGGACTGCCAAGATGATTTTATCACTGTTACATATAAAATCATTGCCACATAAAGGAGTTGACGAAACTTAGGGCATATGTTATACACGTACTTAGAGGACCGAGGGATACTTGCAATAGAACTCTAGTGGAGTTTTACAGGGGCTAGATACTATGGCATTCTTGCACTACCACTTGAGGTGTAAGGTGTCAGATATGAAATCACTGCAGTAGCAGGTTCAGTGAAATAAGAGAACAGCATTAAAAATTTCTGTAGGACCAGATCTGCAAGTTCGTATAGAAACCCACTGTTCACAAAGCTACTGTTAAGGATTAGCTCTCTTCAAGCAAGGCGTTTGATACTCGACTCACTGTACAATCCTTGACAATTGCACTATTCATAATATAAAGCTACCAGTCCATGGAGCTACAGTAATATAAATTCTACATTCATTTTGAAGAACTCCAAAACAGGTTATACTGTTTATTGATCCACAAGCCTCCCACACCAATGGATGGCAATCTGGAGGTAGCTGATGTGACTGACTACAAGAACCCATCAGCTTGAAATGGATGAGAACAGAGTCAAGCACTCTCAGTGTGCTTGATTTAGCAAGCTAAAATCGAGTCTGTATATCTTGACTGGACTGTCAAATATATGCATAAAAATGATCTCGTGAATATGCTTGTATACAACTCAATGCACGTTTTCTGACCTGAACTTGTGGGGCTCAGAATCACATGCTCCATGTATCTCAAAATTGCCACATAGGTTGCAGTCCAGGAATCAGGAGTCTCCAACTTCATTGGCAAAGACGCCACAGAAGCATTGTTTGGCAAACAGAAGTTAGACATCTCGCCAATATGCTGGGATGGTCTTTCTAATGGCATGATACGATTTCCACCATTTAGATCAATTATCCAATTAATCTGAGTGGGAAGCCCTTCTGTTAAGAACTTCAAAACAATAAGGTCAGGTTGCCGAACATCATCAAAACCCTTAAAACTGCAGATGTGATGAAGTTGACCAATGTCTCCAAATAAGCCCTCCAACGTGTTGAGTTTATTTACATCGAACTGCTTAGGAGGCCATGGAAAGGTCGCCTTCTTCATCAGAGGCTTCAATGGCTGCCAAAAGGTCTTGGATTGTCAATTGGTTGTGTCGGGCTGCATACTGGAAAAGAATCTGAGCCACCCACAAAATGTTCAATGTATTGCATCCTTCAAATCATTGAATGGTGTGATGAATTATAAAGGAAGGAGAATTTGAATGAAGACCTCTTCTAAACACACCTTTCAGAAGGAAAAGGTCAACTATTTATTACTAGAAAAGCAAATTTATCCACAGTATATGCATCTTGACGTGACTGTAGGAATCTATATACAACGGCAGATGTGGTGGTGGTGGTGGTGACCCCACCATTCCCCACTGTTCTTGGCTAAACACCAAAAAAGCTTCCAAAGGAAAAGGGCCACATGACAAAGAATCCTTCCTAAAATAAACGTGTGACAAAAGAAAGAAGAAACAACTGTGGAAATGTGAGGGACTATAAGTGCAATAGGTGGATATGATGGGGGAAACCCAGGGGTGCAACGGGCCAGGTCCAAACTACACTAAATAATCCTATTACTGTGGGCCACAGTAATTTTCTAGGGCCCACGCTACTTCTCATAGTGAGAACTAATGTGGGCCACAGTAATTTTCAACCCACACTAAATTTCTCGTAGAAAATTAGCGTGGGCCACATTAATTGGTTTTCTGGAAAATTAGTGTGGGTGATTATTTTATTTTGTGCTACTTTTGTCCTATAACGAATATTCAATGTGCTGGTCAGATGTCTTCGTGAAGACTTAGGGGATGGCCCGGGGTCTTGGACCCACAGTAATTCCACCTTGACTAGAAAATTAGTGTGGCCCATGTTAATTATTTCCACGCTAATTTTCCACCCACACTAATAGGATTATTTAGTGTGTAGTTGTATCTCAAATTCCAACAGACGACTACCGTGGTACAGATCTCACGGTAAGATAAGTTCTACACCACAATAAAATTCCATGGACTAAATAACTGGGTGTGACAAACTAAACCTTTGTGCAGCTGTCAGCACGACGTGATCGGTTGTTATTTGCGGGTCCTTGTAAATGGATGTCAGCAACTAAGGGCTTCCCTTCCTCCAAGTTGAGTCCTTGATCTCCAACTGCAAATCGCAAAAGCATTCCAGGCTTCAGGTGCTGGGCATTCTGCACAACCCACAAAAAAATAAAAACACGAGCAACATAGAATAAATCAGCACTCTTGGTGCACTTAGAGCCCTAGGAGGTGAAATGGACAATCACTAACTCCCTGAGAAGATGTCAAGCTCCTCAAGGGTGGACCTTGCTCTGTAGCCTATGAACAGCACTCAAAGTGGTAGACATATTATCAAATTTATTTTCTTGAAAAACCAGAGCAGATTATCAAAGCTGCATATTTGATAATCTGTTGATTGAACGCACATGACAGATAAGGTGGATGAAAAGTACAAAGGAAAAGATAAAACCTGCTCAATGAAGTCAGAAGGCAGGGTACCCAATACGACAGGAGGATCATCACTTGTGACCACTGTGCCATCACTTTGAAGCTCTAGCACCAACTGAAACACAAATAGTTTAGCCAGTCAGACAAGATGTATTACAGAAGCTCTTCTAACTCAATGGAATCAGATGTGATACTCTAGTATTTATGAACGCTCCAAGGTCCTGACTCAGAGAAAGATACAGCTGGGACAACTTTGCTTTCCAAGTACATCGCTTCACATGTACAAAGACACCTCCCCCCATGCGGCATTGTGAACATAAAGAGAGAACCCGGAGAACAATATTCTTGCTTCTTCCCTTGGTCTCTTAATTGAATATTTCTAAACAGACTCCAGAGAAATTTGACTCGGATGAGACATTACTTAACTCATCATTTCTGAGAAAATGGATCACAAAAGGTGAAATAAATTGAAGCTGTAGGACCAACTGACACAACTCCAAATTGGAAGGTCACAGATGTTGGGAAGCATTAGGTGAACCGATGGAATAGATGATTAGATCTTTTAAAATGTACGTTTCTCACAATTATTAGATCACATCCTTAAAGAAATTGTCATAAGTATGCTTTCAACAGTATCCTTCAGCAACCCTTGACATGCTTTTGACAGTTTCTTCAAATTATGACTAGTGATGATCATTTTGATCTCACAACTCCTCTTGTGATGGTGATTATAGAGATTCATACCTGTTGATAGGCAGGCACATTCCCCTGGCTGTCCGTGTCCAACAAATACTGACAGCAATGGACATCCTTCCAAACAAGTACCAATGGGGTAAGACCCAATTCATAATGTGCATGCCTGTCCCCCAAGCAACATAGAAAATATTAGGACAGTGATATGCAGGTACATGATCTGGAATCAGGTCCATAATTTCTTGGTGATGTTCTGTTGAAATATGAGTCATTGTATAAAGGAATTGGCACATAAGAAGAGACGGATGCACCTGTTGTAAAAAAGCAACCCATCCCTTTCAAAGGGTACAGGTCCACTGTAAACAGTCTGTAAACCACTTGAATTGCATTCATAAACTGGAACAATACTGAACTTGTAGCGGTGATGAGCTGAGGGAGCACTAAGAGCACCAGTTTCAGCTAACTTTGAATTCATCCAAAAGAACCGAAATTCTGCAGTGCAATCATAGAGAGAGTAGCCACGCCAGCACATCATGTCGATCACATAGTATGTTTGGTCAGGCTGTCAAAACATACCCAAGTCAAATCAGAAAACGTTCCAATTCCAATTCTGTACTATCCCATTAATTGAAGAGATTCCAGCCTCCAGGGGAGGAATGGTCTTGAAGAGGTCAATTCTAATGTGAATTTTCTCCACACAATTTATTGGCAAGATGTACATATTTGTGTGTGCTAACACAATTAGTGGCAATGCCACACTAGATTAGAAGGTAGGTTTTAATGTGTACAAAGAAAACACAAGCCATACAGCTCAGGGCAAGTACACCTTTTATCGAAGATTCTATCAGCTAAGATATAACTTACACAGATTGAATGCAGGTGTAACACATATAGAATCCATGGGTACCATATTCCAAATTCACAGGAACATTTGAAGATTGGAAACATCAGGTTTGGCTGTACCTCATGGAAAATACAGTCAAGGATGCAGTATACATGCGACCCTGCTGCAACTTCCTTCGTTCTGGCACCATTGGGCAGTGCAGAAGGGAAGTAATGTAGTGTGCGGCCATTTCGTTGCCGGCTTACTGTGATACCATTAGCTGCTATAACAAGACAACGCTGGCCTGCTGGCCTTGCCATGATATACCTGATATTCAAAGAATTGCATTAGTGAAAAGGAACAGAAGCTTCAGCCTGTGCAGAAAATTCCACTCATTCTTACCAGGAGATTTACAAGACAAAATCCTTCCTCTAAAACATCACTATCAACAAGCACTAAGGTCCCCTTTACACTAGAGGTAGAATAACTACACAATGACTTACGGGAATCAGTACTTGTAGGAAAAACCTGTGAATACTATTGCTTGCCCTACTAGACCAAAATTTTCAAAGTTACAAAAAGAATCTCAAATGACATGGAGTCTACATAAGTCTACATAAGTCTACATGCTACATAGAGTCAGGAAAATGGCATGTGTACAATGGTTTTCAGGAGCTTGTAGCCAATTGATCACATTCAACTGCTTCATAATATAGATAATTGTAAACTGAATGAATTGGACATTATTACAGCAAAGTAGTTGCTGCTACTTTGCACTAATCATCAAAACTACATTTTCCAAAGGTATTGAAGACATCACAGCAGCACTCAAACAAGTATGTTGTGGTGAGTACCAGTCTTTCTTAAGGTGAAGGGGGATGTCCACTATCCACTCAGGTAACATCAACTGTTGTGAATAAAACTCCCTTGCCCTCCACCCCTTGAGCCTTGCACCTTCTAAAAGTACTTTGCGCTTGCTCCCTGGGCTGCTTTCAGCCTCTTCAGCGCCCACCTGAAATTCAATCAGATGAGACTAATTCAGTGTATCAGGAAAACCTGTGAGTGCATGCTTCAACGTCATACTACCTAATAGATCACAGTCTGTGTCGGTCACTTGTTTGGAACCCTAAGCTGGTTAGCTTGAGAATTGCTTACTTTTCTTTTTTTGGACATTCTGCTCACAATATACTTAAACAATCAAAAACAGCCGTGCTGAGATGCTCCTTCCCAATGTGTGAATGGACAAAGGTGTGGCCGTTTCGATTGCAACAACAGCCTTCTTTCAATTTCTGTCTGGATGGAAGACTAATCTCACAACTTCATTCAAGCTCCACAGAAGGGAAAAACCATTTTTTAAATGCCATTCACCATGAGGAATCTAAATGAACTGACCTGTGTGTCATCTCTTCCACTGTAATCACCCACTCCTTCCGTTTCAGAGGCTTGTGAATTGAACTGGTGTTGCTTCACATAAGAAACAACAGAATTTCAGAACAGCTACAGGGATACAATCTGCCCAAAGAATTTTGTGACTGAAGACAAAGGGCACATTCAAAATATTCTGGAAAACAGGATTCACTGAGCCATTTCCAAACAATTGAGGAGGTCGCATACAATCTCATAAGACAGAAACGACCCCTACATTTTTCTATCATGAGATTGGATTGGTATCAATTCACACAAGAAACGAATAAAACTTCAAAAAGACTACAGAGACGCAAACAGCCCAAAGGATTTTGTGATTGAAGACAGAAAGCACACTCAGAAGTCTTCAAGAAAACAAGGTTTAATGCACCATTTACAAACAATTAGGAGGTTGCACAAACTATCATAACATAAACAACCCCTACATTCTTCCATCAGATGGAATGAATCGGTGTTGCTTCACGTAAGAAACCAATAGAATTTCAAAACACCAACCCCTCCCATTTCAGAGGCTTGTGAACGAAACTGGTGTTGCTTCACAAAAAAGCAATAGAATGTTGGAACAGCTATAGTGATACAAATAACCCAAATGATTTCATGATTGAAGGCAAAAGACACATTCATGATTTTTCACCTAAACAGGGTTTACTGCACCATTTACAAACAAATGAGGTTGCATAAACCTCATAACAAAGAAACAACCCCTACATTCTTCCATCAGGTGAATTGAACTGCTGTTGCTTCACATAAGAAGCCGATAGAATTTCAGAATGGCTATATGGGAGCAAACGGCCAAAGGACTATGTGCTTGAAGAGAGAAGTCACATTCAAAATTGATCATGAAAACAGGGTTAACTGCACCATTTACAAACTAAGGAGGTTGCATAAAATCTCATAACACATAAACAATCCCTGCATTCTTCCATCAGGTGATTTGAACCGGTGTGGCTTCACATAAGAAACCATTAGAATTTCAGAGATGCCAACGGCCCAAGGGATTTTGTAATTGAAGACAGAAGGCACATTCAGAAACATTAATGAAAGCAGGGTTCACTGCATCATTTACAAACAATTAAGGAGGTCACACAAAATCTCACAAGACAGAAAACGACTTCTACATTCTTCAATCAGATGTATTGAACTGGTGTTGTTCCACAAAGCAACCAACAAGATTTCAGAACGTCTACAGAGATGCAAATGGCCCAAAGGATTCTTTGATAGAAGACAGAGGCACATTCAATATTATTCATGAAAATAGGGTTTAATGCACCATTTACAAGCAATTAAAGAGATCGCATAACATCTCATAACACAGAAATGACCCCTACATTCTTGCATCAGGTGGATTGAACAGGTGTTGCTTCACATAAGAAACCAATAGAAAACAGGGATCACTGCACCATTTACAAACAATTAAGGAGGTCTCATAAAACATCATAAGACAGGAATGACACCTTTATCCTTCCAATCAGGTAGAAACTGATTCTCACCTCCAGCTCAGCAATGCAGCTTTCTTCAGTGTACTCTCCATGCTGCAAGGGTGATAAGGGAGGACTGAGTGCAGCACCAGCCGTAGCCAGCTGCCGGGCATGATGCTGCAGGTCGCGTCGCCCTTGCTTTTGACGCTGCAATGCAACCTCTCGCCTCTTCTGTTGATCGGAGATGACCCGCTTGTGCACACGGGGTGCAGCACCTGGTCCTACTGGTCCCGCCATTGCCGCCAATATATGAATCGGAAACTTTGAATTTCAAAAATCTCCTTCCCTCATTCCAGCCTCCCGCATATCCCTGGATCCGTCACCTTCAATCACATCCCATGTATCCTCACCAAGCAATCTTCCGGTATGTCTAGAACAGAGAAAATAACTCTGCAAATGTGTATTCTCGAATTCTACATTCACCTTCCGACATTAGCTCCAATAATACACCTTCCTCCTGCAATTGTGGTATAAGATGACTTGCTTGATGTCAAGAAAGTTCAGAAAGGCTCCAAGCAAGAGGACAGAAATTCTTTAATACCAATCTAAACCTTAAACCATAAACCCCAAAGGCAAATGGCTCAATGCACATACAAGTGTGTACAATTAAAAATCCTCCTCCACTCATTCTGAACACTTAAACTCTTTCAATACACATTCAGATAGTTCAAAATGTCGTGTCATCCACATTCAACCACATCACATATATCCTCACGAAGCGATCTTTCAATACACATTCACATAAACTTCAAGAATATAAACTCTGCAAATATGTAGTCTAGAATTCTACATTCACATTCCCACCTTAGCTCTCGAATTCTGCCCTTAGCTCCCACAACACACCCTCCCTCGTCCAATTGCAGTACTAAGATGTGATGGACTCGCTTGACATCAAGAGTGCCCAGAAAGGCTCCAAGCAAGAGGACAGGAATCCTTCAATACCAGTAAACCCTAAACCCAACACCCTGCAAGAAAATGATTCAATGCACATACAAGTAAAAGAATCCTGCGCCCGTGCCCAAACTTCAAAAATATCCTCCTCTCATTCTGACCACATAACTCCTTCAAATACACATTCCGATAGATCACATAAAAATTCACATTTCAACCACATCACATGTATTCTCGTGCAGCAATCTTTCACTACAAATTCACACAAATTTCAAAAAAAAATACTTTCACCTTCTAATCTTAGGTCCCATAATACATATAAAAATTACTGCCACTCGTTCTGACCGCATAAAATCTGTCAATACACATTCAGATAGTTCACATAAAATTCACATTCAACCACATGGCATATATCCTCATGTAGAGATCTTTGAATACACAATCACATAGAAGCTAAGAAAATAAACTCTGCGAATGTGTATTCTCGAATCTGCCTTCAGCTTCTAACCTCAGCATTCATAATGCACCCTCCCTCGTGCAATGTTCAGTAAGGCTCCAATCAAGTGGAGAAAAATTCTTCAATACCAATCTAAACCCTAAACCCTAAACCTGAAACCTGAAACCTGAAACCTGATGAAAATGGTTCCGTGCAGAATCAAGCAACAGGATCATAATGAGTAAGAAAGAAAGAGTACCCCGCCAATGTGTGATGATGGATTGCTCTAGTGCGATGCACTGGCCTGTGATAAGAAATGCCAAATGGCTCATCCAGAGATGGACTTTACAAGAGAAAGCTAATTGATATCGTTCAACCAGCGGCAATGCATTACTTACATTAAGCGCTGTGCCAATCACATGGCTACATCAAGAATTTGGCGACAGACTCGCGAGAAAATAGATTCTCACATCATGACTTGGAAAATCTCAGTTCGATGAGACCCTACTTTGAACCCTAACCCTCCGAACCAATTCCGGAAGCCTCAAAGAGATACATGCCCCGCTACCGTCCCAGTCCGTATCTCCACTCATCCACTCCACAAGCACCTCCAAACCCTCTTTGGAGGCAATGCATTATACAGTACTAGGAGGATTTGAAATTGGGTCCTACTCCAAGAAACTCCGGGTTCAAAACACACTTTTAACCAGTGTTGGACCGGTATTGTGGTCAAACATGGGTATGTGCCCAAGGAAGGGTATGGGTTTAACCAACCATACCCACGGGTAGGTCGTTGAACGATACCATAGGCAAACCCTAATGGGCGGGTAGGTCGGAGGCGGGGACCTCCCCGAAACCCTACCAAGCTGGTTTTGAAAATGAGGAACCGTTCCAAGACCATTATTGCGGTGAGAGATCGAGATTTTAGTGGGTTTTTTGTGAAGGGTATGTAGAGGATGTTTTAAAGAGGATGTAGAGTGATTTGGTATAAGATAAGGCTGCGGCCTTCCCATTTTGTACATGTTTTTGATGCTTGAATGAAAAGGCTCGAGTTTCCCGGAATATATTCAATAATATGCATGTTTGTTTCAAGTCATTTTCCAAATCACTTATAATTTTTTTCCCATTTAATACAAGTATTGTGGACCGTATTGAATACCATACCATTATTGCTATTGGCACAATATGTATACTTTGAATATTGTGCTATACATACCCTTGCAATAACACAAATGTCCAATTATTGTTGCACATACCATTCTCCAAACTTTAAAAAATAAAAATTACCATACCATTGCTTATGGTTTGCATTTTCATATATGCCATACCATGACCCTACTGGTATCACTTAAAGGTGATACCAGTCCAACACTGTTTTTAAAGTCCGTAGGGGCTCAATGGACGACAAATATGCAAAATTCTACAAGCTTCACAAGGTTTTAAATTCATTTTTTAAAAGTTTGGGAGTTTGAAATTTTATGTAGTATCACTCATCACTTATTTGATTGGTCAAAAGCTCTGCAAAATCTCGTGTGTCATCTTTAAGAAATAGCATTTTGGCACCAAAGTGTTGAACTTGTTTGTCACCTATATGGGTAGTATCAGGGGTTGATCGCACCGGCCACTTCTGGCACCATCCGTCAGCATCTGCAATTGTAATGGTCTGAAAAGTGGTGGGCCAACATCTATTTCTCAACATAATCCCCAACAATTTCACGGCCAGGACTGGACGGAAAGTTTGGTGTGATCGGGGCCTGAGATGATTAAGAACTACAAATCGTATGAGCCCACTCAAATATCGGTGTCCAATTAAGTGAGATAACCAAATTAGGTATGTTGCCTTATGAAATTGAGGCCTCCTCTCAATGTATGTGCTCTTCTTCATAATTGTCGGTGAGGTGTAAACAAATGTCCGCCGAGTGCCCATCTCTATCAAGAAGACAAGCAATCGCTCGAGAACTAACTTACTTTATTATTTTGGATTTGCATTTCATGCGATATTTTTAACAGATTTACATGAATAATATGAAAGCATCTAAGTTCTAGCCATTCTAAAGACCAATTATTGTTGTTATGCACAAAACATGTATATGAGCTGCATACTTTCATTTACAACCACTTGATGTCGAGGGCATTTAAGTCCCCTATCATGTGCATTTGTGTGTGATGAATCATTTGTGTATGGAATTCAACTCCATAATGAGCATGCAAAAAGAGAAAACTTTTCATTGCAACAAAAATTGATGAACATCCAACAGTGCCAAAGTTGAAGTTTTCAACTTTGGACAGTTATTGAAAAACAAAATCTTAGTATTTGGTCATTTTAGATGTTATGATGGATGAGAATCATGTAAAAAAGTGGAATAGATCAATGGGATTCCATTTTCTAAATTTGGAGTTCATATGCCTATTCTAGATGTCAAAGCTTAAAGCTCATTAACCAATTGATTTGTGAGAACTTGAATGCTATATTTGGAGCATGTTTGCAATTGGGCTATAGCCCAATTTGCTACTATCGACATTGCTCATGAGTGAAAAATGTTTTTATAACTACTCAATCAAATTTGTATTTTTGATGTGAGCTCCTAGATAAATACCTAACAACACACCACTAAAACAAAGAATTAGGCATGCTTACCTTGTTCACCAGACATATAAGAATCTCCATGCTTGTTAAGTGTCGGGGCGGGATGATGACATGAGGTGGTGGTCTAGAGTACTTTCCCACCACTTGAAGGGTGACCCCTTGAGCAACTGCATATCATCGGGAGCAATCAAGCAATTTTCTCCAAGTGGTACATTTCATTGAGCAAGGAAATTTTAGACCATCATTGGCATTAAGGACCTTCCATCCCACTTGCTACCATCAGCCATTTACATGGTGTAGCTAACTTTGATACACTAAAAAGACACGTGTTACAATGAAATTGGACTATGTGTCCAAATCAATATAGGTTCAATAATCTCCACGTGTGGGAAGGACTTCACTATGACCTCATATAATGTTCATATCTCAACTCTGATTATGACACTTTGAAATGACAATCTTTGTGATTTGCAATTGTTGACCACACGAAACGATTATTCATTCAACCTATCGGTCAAAATCGTATGTGGAGTTGTAAGTAGCCATAATAGAGTCATGTAAGGTAGAGCACACTAAAACCAACACCCTTATTGCACTACATGAATACACACTGATTTGAGAATATCCACCACCCTAACATCACATTTATGTGGATAATCTACCAATGAAACGTTGAGCCCTCGTAAGTTTTGCATATGAAATTCAAATAATAACATACTTTAGTGCACGGGAATCCCATTTCAAATGCTAACAAGAAACATCTAGGATTTTCTCATCCTAATGATAATATTTACACTCAACGCTTAAGACAATTGCTTGAGCACCCCACCTCTATGTTAAAATAGCTCACAGATATTGAGGGCATGTTTACAATAATGACCATTGTTTTCATAATTATGTCATTGGTTGAGAAATTAGTGGCAGTCCTACTTTGTTTAACACAGAGTCACAACAAATTAATGTGACCATGGGTGAGCATGTCAAGAATAAAATTAAAATTAAAAAATTAAAATGAGATAGTGACATGGAATAGGCATCCATGTCATAGTTGGGAGTTGGAGCCCCGTGTGAAGTGGCAAGTTCCAATTTCCATGCTCCCAATGGCTGATATTGCACGGATTGACCTCAAGCAACTTAGGACTTAGGACTTGAAACCCTAAGCCCTAAGCCCGCTTTACATTATGTCATGTGACCAAGACTTTCCAAAAAGTAATGTGGATATACTCTTGGTCACGGTCTTCATAGCGCCATGACCGTGACCGTAATCATGAAAAACCCTAAATTATTTCTTCTCACGGCCCATGGGCAGGTGTGTGAAAACGGCCCCGCATCCAACTCCAATGAACCACAAAACTCGAAGAAGAGGAACCCATGATGGGGTTATTTGAACAAAAAATGGGCAGGTGTAAGGGCCACTTCACACACGAACCAAGAGCCGTGACCATGAAATTGTGAGAGCCCAAAAGAAAGTGTCCAAAGGCCGTCCCAACACACCTCCAAAATCATGTAGTGTGGTCACGGATCCTCAAGTGTAGTGTGAAGTCATATGTGACCAGGCCCTCAACCACATGCTATTTCAATGAATATCTATTCATGTGGGTCCTCACACATGATAAAATAGAATAAACCAACGGTTGTGAGCATTCGGAGTGCCATGGTCTCCCAGTTTGTGTTAGGCCTACCTCCAAGAAATGGTTTTTGAAAATAGTCCAAGTGACCATGAAACATGATCCATTCACGGGGAGGTCACTGGCGAAAATCGTAGAAACAACGTGCGATAAAAAATAGGGTCTAATATATTTATTGTAGGTAAATTTTGCAAAAAAACGTACATATAATATAGGGGGTTTTAAAATAGTGAAACATGTTTACATGTAAAATACCATCACATATAATGGCATCTTTTATCTAGTCAGTACATGTAAAATAGCGTGGAAACAATTACTAGGGGTAGTGGGTCTAGGGTAGGGTCTGTGCTAGTGGATGAAAAGAGGTAATTTTTTGTTGAAAATGCTTGGATGGATGACTTCGCAGGCTGGCTTGCTTGAACATTACTGAACCAACGGTTCCAATGTGGAGTTAATGGTCTCTACCCACGTGCCGGAAAGGAAACAAATGTCGTATAAGTAAAATAGGGTATTTTAAAATGATTCCCCCAAAAATTTATAATTATTGATAGGGTGTATTAAAATACAAGCTTTTACCTTTATTTTGAAAAATACCATACCTTATAATCTTTTCTGCAAGGTAAATAGCCCCCTAATAAATAGGTCTTGAGCGCACGTGTATGCATTAATTAAAGAGGGAGTGACCTCCCCGTGGATCCATTCGACGCCATGTAGGAATCCATGTAGACTTTACATCCAACTTGCATTCACATACTCCGTTGGCCCCTCAAGCGTAGTGTGAAGCGAACTTGGACCGGCTCCGCCTTTTCCACCAACGAGAGTGGTCGAAGTGTAATGGTCACAGGCTCTCAGTCTTGTGTGTGAAGTGGCCCTAAGTTGACATGCATTGCATACCGTAACACCATAGCAGGTTCGCCACTTGGCGAACGAATATTTAATTTTTTTTGAAAAAATAAGGTTCGCCTCTCAAAAACTGAATTTCTCAATTTTCGTTTTTTAGCAAAAAAAAATAAGTAAAAATGCCCTAAATAGCTTAGAAATAGCAAAATATTTCAAAAAATAATTTATTCTATTTTCGTTTTTTTGTCTTTAGATTTTTCTAATTTTTACGTTTTTTTTTTAGAATTATTTTAGGACGAACCTGCTATGGTACTACGGTATGTTGATGAGAAGGGGCCGCGGAGGCCCTGAATTATTATTTGGAGGTGGCAGGGAAGGGGAAATTTGGTTGCCAGTGTACGAGTGCCAGGTGTTTTGTCCACAAAAGGGGCCTGAGGAGGCTGGGCTGGTCAAGCTTTTTTGTTGCATGGGCATCCTGATACTATGTGCCTATCATTATTCCTATGACCGAGGCTCTGGGCCTATTTTGCCATTCAAGACAAAAAGAAAACTGCACACCTGGCGAATCATGCGTCGCCACCTGCCCAGGCTGCATTCAATGCCACGCCAGCTTTGAATTCATAAGCAGTGGGCAGGGTCTGCCCCTCCAAGAGCAGCCATGCACCAAAGCACAGGGAGAAACCGACCGCCACTTGCAGATGCACCGGCTGCGTTTGAGAAATAACGGGGGCGTCAATTCAAGACTTCAAGGGAATCACTGATCCATTTAGAGGGATTTACATAGCACCGTAGCAATGTTCGGGAAGAACCGGCGGTTAGTTACAAGTGAACCGGTTGAGTTTGAGGTTTAGCCAGTTGAAGTTGAGACTTCAGGAGAATTACTGATCGTTTTAGAAGAATCTATAGAAGAATATACCTCAAATGAATAAAGCAAAACCGACATGTGTGATACTACGGAGTTTAGAGTGTATTGTGAATCATTTTTGGTTTCTTTAGGAAGCAACATGCTAAATGTCCAAGATGCCTGTTGTGGGCCCCAATATATCATATGGAATTGCTTAAGTTTACTTATTGATATTCTAAGCTTGAAGTGTCAAAAATGACCCCACTTGATATTAACCCAATTACATTCTTCCAATCAAAGCACACATGTATTATAGGAATATTGAATATCCTTCAATTTGATCAATGATTTAGATTCAAATGCAAGCTGCATCTACTTTATCATACTTATCACATATGATTGTGTTCCCACTCCGTCCTTGTAGTAGGCTATGTAGAGTATAATTCCAAACTCATAAACCAAGTAAGGTTTGATTTCTATGGTTTTGGGGGATTGTACAAACTATCACATAGACCATAGAAAGTATAATGGCACCTTCACACTCTGAGTCAAAGCAAAATCGTCTAGAAATTCATCTCAATTCAACAACTTATTGAAGAAAACATGTGTCTCCAATGGTGGATACGACCATATGGATGACATCTTTGTGGAGATCAAATTGTTCACCAAAATTTTCAGTTGTCCAGGTGTCCCAAATCGGTCTATTATAATTTAATTATGCACATTAGTAAGGTTAGAGAGAGGTGACCGACCGGACAAAACATTCCCTCAACCATGTGGATTAAAGAGTAACCCTTACAGGCCGAGAAGGACATTTTTGTACATGTAACCATTTATGCCATTGAATACAAGCATACTCGTTTACGTTATAATCTTATGATTTGAACATGTGGATGGTTGGAACATTCTCTGAACTATCGTGACTTAAAAAAGATGTCATCCATTCGGTCATATCCATCATAAGAGGTGCCGATTTTATTTCGTGAGCTTATGATGTGGACTGAAATGTTGTAGACGATTTCGAAATGATATTGCTTTGGCCTTTTAGGGGTTTACGACATTCACATGGAGGGGTTTGCACGTTACTTACTTGCAACGTAACAATGTGCTCAATGGTTGAGGGGACAAGTAAGTGGTAGTATTGATGAATAAGAGAAGTACATCACATGGAGGTGGTAAGACGAGGACCTTGTGGAATGTAACTTAAGCTTAAACAAGAGGACGGTCATGACCATTGTCCGGGGAGATTTTTGGGCTTAGGGTGGCTTCACACACGAGCCAAGAGCCGCGACCATGAAATTGTGAGAGCCCAAAAGAAAGTGTCCAAAGGCAGTCCCAAGACACCTCCAAAGTCATGTAGTGTGGTCACGGACCCTCAAGTGTAGTGTGAAGTCATATGTGACCGGGCCCTCAACCAAATGCTATTTCAATGAATCTCTATTCATGTGGGTCTTCATACATGATAAAATAGAATAAATCAACGGTTATGAGCGTTCGGAGTGCCATGGTCTCCCGGTTTTGTGTTCGGCCTACCTTTGAGAGGTGGTTTTTGAAAGTAGTCCAAGTATTCGATGCCATGTAGGAATCCATGTAGACTTTACATCCATCTTGCATTCACATACTCCTTTGGTCCCTCAAGCGTAGTGTGAAGCAAACTTGGACCAGCTCCGCCTTTTCCACCAATGAGAGTGCTTGACGTGTAATGATCACATGCTCGCAGTCTCGTGTGTGAAGTGGCCTTTAATAGGTCAAAATCCTAGTGTTTCCAAGTTCAAGCAGTTACATGTAGTGATCTTTCGCTTTTCTGTATTGAATTGAGATATATTATATAGAATCCTCTAAATGATGGATAATTATCCTGAAGTCTTGAACTTTCAACTGATTATTTGTCAAACTCAACTGCTTCATCCGTATCTACACTAAATATGATATTTACTGTCACCGATTCTAATTTGTCTTGCTTGATACTAATTGTAAACCACAGTATAGTGTCACCAACACTAAATGTTAACCCGACATTATTTGTCATTCCTTGTAAGTTTTTTGGGGGGATTATAGATTTACAGTGTTGCAATTACTGTCACTTACCAAGTGATTTTTCATCTAGATTTCAATCATCCATGACAATATTTCATCACAAGTTGCTGACAAGAGAATGTAGGGTTTTGACCAATGGATGAACCATCATCCTTGACAGTATTTGTTCATTTACTCATAAGAAGTGTCATCTGAAACGTTACCATAGAGACATTAAATACCATATGACACTAAATATCATATTTAGTGTAGTGGTTGGTTCTCCTTGTTCATTGGTCGTGACAACATGTTGGAGCCTTGGTCCGAGATGACCCTAAACTGCCGGATGATAGTGGAGAGGTATCCAAACCGAACAGAGTGGTTGGCAATTCGATTCCTGGTCGTGAAATCGTCTCTCTACTTGATGGAAAACTAGCCAAGTGGTCAAGCGCCTCGTGTGTTCCAAAAAAGAAAAAGAAAAAGAAAAGAAGACAACATGTTGAAGCCTTTCTACAACAAGTACGTTCTTTCTACAAAACCAACAACATGCAATCGAAGTTGGAGAGATACTAAGGTAAGTTACTTAGAGCCGATTTCAATTGAGAGCATGTACGGGGAGGGGGTCATGGAGCTTTTCTAAAATAATGATGGCATGCAACTTGGACATGACACAATCGATGATGATGATGATGTTTGAGCATCACTTTTGCTTTTTAAATATATGTGAAGTCATGGCATGTTTGTGGCATCATGTACTTGTATATTAAAGCAACATTTGAGCACGTCTCAGGTAGATGGGTCTTAAGTCGCTCATTTTCTTAATTGGACCCCTATATTTGATTGAAATGTGGTTTGGTGAGATCAAAGAGCAAACATTGTAAAGACACATGTTAAAAAGTGATTGGATCATGTAGTCAAATATTAATAACTACTTTACACTCAATAGTGAACACGATTGGGTTGACCCATGTATCTAGTTAAGAAATCAACAAACATACACTTCCGATAATCATAACTAAATAAGGGGAGGTCCAATTTTCAACCCGGTTTTTGTAGATGTTTCACATTAAATTTGCTAATGCAACACAAGTTTTTATATATAAATATATTCCGGTATAAGTTGGAAAACATGGAAATCAAACCAAATAACATCCACGTGCCTTACTACTAAGTATATCACCTTAATTTATGTTGGGTCTTGTTGAATTTCAACCTTTTTAAAGTATGTAGTTTTTGGGACACTACCACACTAAAGAGGCAAGTTTTCATTTTCACTTTTCTTTCAACGGGCAAGATTAATTTCAAACTTTATATGCCCTTCTTTTGGCTTGTGATGGTTGCAAAAGAATCCCTTAATGGGTTTCAACGGTTGATTCTAGGTGTGTCCGAGAATGACCATATATTTTCATGTTCTCCTCATGTTCATATTTATATATATGAGTCGTTTTGGGTAAGTGACATAATTAGGTTTGGTTATTGTAGGTGTTAAAGTTATCCATAAAGTTCTCGAAGAAGGCACGAAACTCGGAATTTGGTGACTCTATGGACTGTGCCATTCAGAACTCTCCTGCGTGTTTTGTGTTAGAGCTTAACCACAAAATTTATACTAAAGCACGGTTGAGCTCATTTTCTAGAGGAGACCACTTCGAGAGAATTCAATATTCTAAGATCGGTGGTCCGAGACGACCCTCCACTATCGGATGATAGTGGAGAGGTACCCAAACCAAACGGAGTGGTTGGCGGTTCGACTCCTAGCCATGAAATCGTCTCTCTACTTGACGAAAAACAAGCCAGGTGGTCAAGTGCCTCACGTGTTTCAAAAACATAATATCCTAAGATCGGTGTTCAATTGTTGTGGTGGTGGTGGAAGGTGCATGCCCTTTGTGATTTGACAAGCCATTGAGAGCAATGTCAACTTGTTTCATGTTGCTCTCGGACTCAAAGTTCGTGTTTCTTGTTCCTAAGGTGCCTTAGTTTGTTGTATGTAGCAAAGGCTAAAAGCAATCTATGAATCCCCCTTGGAAAATGCATGTAATTTCATGATTGGGTCTCTCAATTGGGTCATTATGTGTCTTGTCTTTTTCGGGTACAATTTGACAATCGGAAAGAGGCCCCCACTCAAAGTACAACCACCAAGACAAACGCCCCAAAATAGGGTATTGAGTCAATTTACCCTTGATGGGATGTTTAAAACTTCCAAGTACCCTCGAGATTACTTCTAGAGGCGATTAACTCCCTAAAACACCAATTAGCATCAAACTAATCTCAAGATACTCCGATGAGCCACATGAGGGTTTTTGTTTCTTTGTCTCTCTCGGTGTGTTGCTAGTCCAAGCGACCATAACCACTTTAAGCCGGCCATATCTCATGTTGAAGCTTTTTCAAAGGCCGCAATACCTCGTATGTTTTGTTCTTAGGGGAAATTTCCATCTGCCTTGATTATGTAACCACAAACTTGCATGAACGTTGTGTTGTATGGAAAACGATGCGTATGTGACTAGGATTGTCCAAACATTTGTGATGTTGTTAGTATAACACTTGACCCAATTAAAAAAAAACACTCATATGGCACTATGTATCTACACACTCTTTGCTTTCAATATTTGACACTCAAAGTGGCACACACTAATTTCCTATTCACAATCTCCAGTTGAATGTGAATACGAAACTTGAAACTTACGTATGGGCAATTTTCATGTAAGGAATGGAAGTGATCCGGCAAGGGAGGCCACTTCACTATTTTTGTTAGGTTATATTCTTATAGTGAACATATTATTCTACATAGATGTGGACTTCTGATGTGAACATAACATTATTTAGACTCATAACAATGTTATGTGGGACTGATAGTATTCCACGTAATATTCCCGGATATTCCCCACATTCAAACTAAATGTGGGGAATATTTGAGAATACTACGTGGAATATTGTCAGTCCCACATGACACTATTATGGATTTGGATAATGTTATGATGTCTCACCCTTGACATGCACAAAAAAATGAGTTTTAGCTATGTATCTCCATTTAAAGTTGATTGTGTCAAATGTGACCCTATTTAAAAGCGACTCGTTTATCAAGTAACATTTTTTACTCAGCTAAATACTTAATGAACTTGAAGGTTTGGGTTCAAATACATAATTAGTTTAATCATCATCAATGTCACATATGAATGTACTTTTATCTTCTCCTTGACATTAGCAAGACGATGGACTAACCCGTAACTATAAATGATACAATTTTAAGACTCGGTGAGAACACTTGGAAAATGTGTACATAGATCATACATCGAGCCCCTCATTTATAGACCTTTAGAGTAAAGTCAACGTTGCGTTACCATAATTGCTTTCGTACAATCTTCACAATCCGTTTGAAGTAAATGTTCACAACACCTATCAAGGGGGTGTGAACTAGGGGAGGGGAAGGTGAAAACAATGATTTATATTGTAGAACTTGGAGATTACTGTACTATATATTGTATTGGGTGTCACTTGCTATGTGGAATCACACAACGTTGTATCCATTTTACTATGTATCTCATAGTTTGCCAACAAATGCCAAACTGATTGTTTGGGCTTTAAAGAACATTGACAACTTTACTTGGTAAAAAATTACATCAATAGTACAAAAATATAGCACTATGTAACTCCATGTACTAAGTGATACTAAATATCATATTTAATGTAGTTCAAAACTAAATAACTTATAAGTTAGGACCAAAGACCCCAAAATACCTAGTCCAGTGAAGTTTAAATCGGGATGAATTTTAAACCAACTTATAGGGATCCCTTGGTAGGTGTTAGGAAATCGGTTTGTTTTGGTGACTGTATAGGCGATGAGGTGAGAGCACCTTAAACCAAAAAGTTAAGGTATTTGACATACATGTGGTAGCCATATGAACCAAAAATATGTATTCCCAAATAGAGGGAAAAAAACTAGATGTATTGCAATTTTCTATCCCCCCCTCAATATTGAAATAAATACAAAATTTTGAAGTGAAAACTATGTTGGCACCCAAAATTGTTAGGGGGCCTTCATGTTTAGTCTCAAATCAACAAGTAAACCGTGTGGCGGGACCCCAGTGTCCCGCACAAACTCCGTAATTATATATTTTTGGGTTGGCTTAATTCGCGCCTGCACGATTTGGTCGGATATCGTGCGTCTGAGGATTGGAAGAGCAAGTCCATTTGCGGTCTCACGTTGCCCATTCAAATTATCACTCCTTGATTCAAACATTGCATGTGTAACTCTTGGCGAGAGCAGTTGTTTGTTGCCTTCCTCGACTGAATCAGACTTGTATTGACGTTGCTACAACCTTTGTGTGAGAGACGGGGTCCTGTGGGACCCCGGAGTCCCACCGCACGGTTCATGTACTTATTATGCAAGATGTCGAGGGTGTTGCATTTGGGTGTTGTTTGTCTTGGTTTAAGGTGCTCCTAGCTTAGACCATGCAAGAGACAATTGAAATTGCCACCGGGAACACGTTAACTCATCTTATTCAAGCCACCCGATTGCCGTCCCCACGTGGAAATATGGATCAATTGGCATGCAACTTATCAACGTTCGCCACCATTAAATTGCCCCGAAGAATGGGTCAAACTTCAAAGTATGCCTAACAAAGTAATGCTATTGTTTTTAGAATCCAATATGCCATGCACTAGTATTCCACCATATATTCTCCTTTAAATCAAGGAATAAAGATGAGTCGTGATAATCCGAAAGCGGTACTTTACTTAGAGTGTACGTCAGATTGGTGGGTGTGGGCCACCTGGCACAGTTTCCACGTGGCAGACTCTTGCCAGCTGCCTATATCCACGCCAGCAGACATAGATGCCTCCCCTACAAGCGACCAGGCGAGAAATCGGGTGCGTGCATATTTCCAGGTTTGAATCGGACGGTGGAGATGAGATTTCGCGGCAACGGGAGGAATGGCCGGGTGTCGAACGGAACTTTAAGAACCTAGGTGTAGGGTTCCCTTTGACCCCTAAATGCCTACCCTTTGGCCGGCCCCAAAATAGCATGGGAAAATAACTCCTCTGTAAATATCCAAAATTACACAATTGTTATTGTCACATTTGGTAAGTGGATTTTGTTTTGTTTTGTTTTTTGTTTTTTGAGACAGAAGGCCGACATGCCAACGTCAAAGCACAAGAGGCAGTTAATCACCTAGCAAGTTTTTTGTCAAGTAGAGAGGAGATTTCACACTGGGAATCGAACCGCCAACCTCTTCTTTAAGATTTGGGTATCTCTCCACCATCATCCAGTAGTTTAGGGTCGTCTCAGACCAGTGGTAAGTGAATTTTGAATCCAACCGTATGATGGACGACGTTTGAAGTGTGTAGTTGAGGAATGCCTTGAAATTCATAACATTGTTTTGGAAGACGAGTTGTGTTCACTTTTCATAAATGACCCATATTCAAGTTGATACACATGGTTCGAGAATCATTGTTGGACCCACATAATATTTTCTCCCCCCTGAGCAATGTTATATTTTCTAGTCGTCCACGTATATGTCAAATTGCAGGAGAAAATATAGCATGATTTCTTATTACTATTTGTAATTTTCTGGGTGTAATGAGTTCAATAATGCACCATTGGGGAGGTGTTGAAAAAACTCAACCACATGCAACTTTTAACGTCCACGAATGTCACATTTGAATCTTAGAGGGCCCTTGCTATGGAAACTTGACATTGTCGCATCAAATTATAATCTTTTCATAGAGGTATTTGTAGACCCTCAAAATCCGCATCCTAGTGGTAGATATGACATAGATATTATTTAGATATAAAATCCCATAAAAAACTGGTGCATAGATTTCGAATTCAAAGGAAGATATAGCCCCTAACATTTAGTACCCTATACCCTATGAACAACGGTCCGCGCGGGGGGGGGTTTACAAATGCACTATAAATCCTAATTGGTGAAACTTTAGAAAATTATGCCGACTTGATGATAGTTATGATTTAAGAACACATTTCAAATGTACGAGCACCCAACTTACTGGGAATAAGAGTATTTAGATTGAATTCACTTACCCAAACAAAAGCATTCACAATTTGGTTGACCACGACCTCTTGGTCATATCCCTAAATCTCAAGGAGGATATTGATGTCAGGAGCCTAAATGTCCCTCATGTCTTGCTAAAACAATTGTGTACTTTAAATCTACTTTTGTTTTCAACACACTTATTAAAAATAATTTGTCCCACATAAGAGCTTAAGTATGAATTGCATGCATGGTGCCTTATACCTCATGAAGGTGTTCGCGTCTCAAGATCATGCTTGTAACTTTTTCACAATTCTATCAAAATGCATGTATTTTCAGCTAAAGAGAGACAACGCCAACCTCGTGTGTGAATGAATGGCTCTTCGCCTTGAGCATAGTTGCAAGCTCACATGTGAACCCCAAATGGGTATACATAGCAGGGCTAGAGGACAAGTGCTACTGCATCTTGTACTTTTCAACTGATCATGTTAACAAAACAATGAAATTTGTGAAATTTTATGTTGAATATTTTTTGAACTACTTCACTTCTACCTTTATCTTAAGAAGACATAGAATAATCATCATAAGCACAAATCATGTTATTTTGATGAGAAACTTGTTGCGATTGGTTGAAAGTTGGAAGTGTAGTATGATCTTAAAGTGGACAATTTGTCAATGTCTCTCTTAAATTGCAAGCACTTCACGAGGTATACTAGAGGATAACCACCCATGCAATTTCATGATCAAGCTTTCAAAAATGATAGACGATTTTCATTGTTGTATATGGGAGTAATAATGGCTAAATTTCAAAAAAAATTAATAGGAAAACTCAAGAGACATTTTGATCACAGGGATTTTTTTCGTCCTAGTGCGCATTTTGGGGGTAATTCAATCGCGTACTAGGTGTGGCCTTGAAGAGATTAGGTACCAGCTTATAACTGCAGAAGACATACTATCGCATGGTATCAAAAACATGTAATGCCATCATTCTGTTTTATTGTTGCAACTTGATGAGATTCACTCAGCTTCGGTTGTCCCGTGAATTTGCCAACTCCGCTTTTGTAGCGTATTCGTTGCTTGGTCCTCTGAGCAACTGACTGGCCCAGCCATCAAAGAGGAAGATGCCCCCAGTAACCGCCTTTGAAGGCTCATTAAGTCTCTTGGCAGCTTCCTCATGTGCAAATTCCATTTTCATGATCAATTGACGATCGAGTGAGAATGATGATGACAAGTGTTGCTAAAACAGTAACTTTGAGCCTTAAGAAACATACATGATTTCAGGTCACGGGGGGGTCACTCCATTATCAAGTTGAACACCACGTGCGGTCAAAAAAAATCTACTTTTGGTAAGTTGCATCACCAAAATGGGTCAAAATTTTATCAATTTTTTTTCATGGGTAGATATACACGGTATCTATTACATAGTAAAAAATAGTAACCAAATTCAATGATTTGTTTTTTTAATAAAACATACCGTTTCTAACTAGAATGATGCAAAATTGAACTAAAATAATTACTACAAAAAATGAAGATGACTAAAAATTTCAAAAAAATATACAAAAGATATTATCAATGGTTATGTATATGTAGAAAAAATATCATAATTTTTAAATTTACCTATTCCATGTAATATAGGGGTAGCAAACTTTGGCCGCACGTGGTGTTCAACTTGACATGGAGTGAACCCCCCGTGTTTCAGGTGTGAGATTTGCCAAGGATTAAATGACGAGCACCATTAGCAATTAGAAACGGAATCCAACACACCAAAGCGTGTCTTATTTGCTTTCGTATGCAAAAGTTACTAGATTTTAAGGTTTTACTTGGCAAATCAGAAACATGTTAACTTTTTCTTCGTGAAAATCCTAAACCCCAAACCTTGAAATCCTTCACAACAACCTTAAACCTGATATCAAACTCATGTTAACTTTTTCTTTGTGAAAACCCTAAACCCCAAACCCTAAAATCCTTCACAACAACCTTAAACCTGATATCAAACTCATGTTAACTTTTTCTTTGTGAAAACCCTAAACCCCAAACCCTAAAATCCTTCACAACAACCCTAAACATGATATCAAACTCATGTTAACTTTTTCTTTGTGAAAACCCTAAACCCCAAACCCTAAAATCCTTCACAACAACCCTGAACCTGATATCAAACTCATGTTAACTTTTTTCTTTGTGAAAACCCTAAACCCCGAACTCTAAAATCCTTCACAACAACCTGAACTTGATATCAAACCCATGTTAACTTACTCTTAGCAATTAGAAGGGGAATCCAACACACCAAAGCATGTCGTATTTGAAATTCATATACAAAATTCATACGGTTTAAAGTTTAACTTGGTAGATCATACTCATGTTAACTTACTCTTTGAAAAAATACATCTTTTGCATATCTTTATATTTTTGCAATGTACCCAAGATACATGTATCATGACGAGCTTGGACAATTTGCTCATAATGTAGATATGGCCGTTCTAGACTTAGTAGCGAACATGACTGGGAGGACCGATGTGAGAAGAAAATCTACCTTTGGCCTCCTTTTGTAACTCTAACACTTGAACTCCAACTCTAAAACTCAATCTTTCATGATTCACAGTTACTAACAAGATGAGACAATCCCCAATCCAATCCAATGGCCAACATTTTCCGTGAAATTGGATGTGCCCACAATAGGCCCACATACCTTACATGAATATCTTCCCAACCTTTTGACCATGGAAGTGAAGGTTCCAAACCTCCAAGGTCAAGACACAAGGATTCACTTCCTTGAAATAGATACACTTGGTTTAGTCTTCTGCCTTCACTCTTTCGTCAAGGCACATGAATTTACTTCCAAGCACTGAACCAAGGTCTGGCCACTGAAGGTCAAGCCACTAGGAAATATCATGTATCACTTAACAAACATAATATTACAAGTATCATTGAATGTTGCACCCAAAAGAAGCACTTATACATCCAAAGAAAATAAGCCTCAATAGTCACATGCATAGAAGTTGATTGTAGCATTCTCTCAATATGTGCATTTTTTCTTGGTCATGCCTCCAAACATGAGCAATCGAAATCAATGCATGTGAACCTCATTATGTGGTCACACTTCTTAACGGACACCTCTATAAGTATGGCAAGACTTGTGATTGCAAACAAACACTTTGGAAAAATAAATAAATAAATAAAACAAAAACATGCGTTAAGATGAGATTGGACCATGTGTTCAAAACATATCAACCATTCTAGGTCAAGTATTCTAACACCTAGAGACCCAAGTCCAAATCTCTCTAGAATCACCAAAAATGTTTCATCCCAACTCAACAAGCTGATTTTAATCATGGACACGATTGTACAAATGGCATGTTTGTAAAGCTAGAATTGCTTGAAAACAAATCCAATTGTCCACGTGTCCCAACTTAGAAGATTGTAACACTCATGTATGTACATTGGTATGGACGGGCATAGGCGGTTGCTTGAATAAAATAGTTCCTTCTCAACCTTCATAAGTTAACACAATTCGAAGGGTCTACGTGGTCAATACACTTTTTATTGCATCTCAACTCCAATTCTTAAACTTGAAATATCTATACGTGTGATTCACAATTGCTAACCAGTTGAGACGAACCTTGATTTGATCCAACAATCACAATTGTGTGTGGAGTTGGAAGTGCCCACAATAGGGCCACGTATAAGATAGACGTTGCCTGATTCAGTTGCTTCTCTTATTCGGACATTTTATCAATGGTATATGGTTAGGTGTGGCTCCAAGATCAGATACCAAAAACACACATGTTTGAAAGAGATTGGACTATGTGTTCAAAATATGACAACCATCCTAGGACCAATAGTCAACATTCTTCATTCTTTTTTGGAGAGGGGGGGGGGCTCATACGACCAATTAATGAGCACAAGAATCTTCACTTTTGAAAATAGATGAGATATTCATACGAGCTCCGATAATTACAAGGAAAGTGATTACATCCTTGATTTATATTTGTTAAGCATACTAATCACGTACTTCACATCCTAGAAAAAAAACGGGGCTACATAACGATTATCCATCATACCTGGGGAGTTGGGCGGGCCACGATTCATGTGAACAAGATGCCGAAAATATAACGCAACACACTTAGAAACACGAACAATGCCAACCCAATCTCTCAAGCTTCGATGTGGTTAATGCGACCGGTGTTGGCCACCCTTTGGGGCCAAGGTCCCACCAAATTACCGGCCGGTGCCAATGACCTATTGTGTTGGCCTACACGATGACCCAATTTAACCGGTAAGAAAATCGTGGGTATTTTGTAGGCCTTGAAGTTGGCTCTTGTGTAGTTGGAAGAAGTAACCATTGAAGACCCATCTACCTCCCTTCGAGGAGCCAGTCTAGTAGGCTGGCCCACCCACCGAGGGGCCCGGAGAGGGGGAGGGTCCTTTTGGGTCGTTGGAAACCAACATGGAGATCATTGATCGGGGAGATTTTTGGGCACAATCGGTCGAGATCCTAGTGTTTGCAAGTCCAACCGGTTACATGTTGACATCCTCCGGTTTTCCTTTATTAAATTGAGGCATATTCTATAAATTATTCTAAAATGATCGGTAATTTTCATGCAGTCTTGAACTTCGACCGGTTATTTCTCAAACTTAACCGGTTCATTTGTAACTAACTGCCGGTTCTTCCCGATCATAGTGGAGATCAGTGATCGGGGAGATTTTTGGGCATAATCGGTTGAGATCCTAGTGTTTGCAAGTCCAACCGGTTACATGTTGACATCCTTCGGGTTTTTCTATATTAATATGAGGTATATTCCATAAACTCCTCTGAAATGATCGGTAATTCTCTTGAAGCCTCGAACTTCAACCGGTTATTTCTCAAACTCAACCAGTTCATCTGTAACCAACTGCCGGTTCGCCCCGATCATTGATGGAGATCAGGTTGCCTTGCACATGACAACAATTGAAAGTGGCCGCGATAACTTAACACACACGCGACGCAGGCCCACATGGCAGCCTCCGGGGAGCTCTCTCTCCCTCTCTCTCTCTCTCTCTTCCACTGATCAATCTGCCTCAGTTCCTCCTGCCCCTTAACTTATTATATGTGACCTAAACCTCTACCTACCTGAACTGAACTGAACAGAACAGAACAGGTCATATTCGCTGCATAATGTTGTTATGTGTGATCAGGGCCACCCATTATCAAAATCAATGGCCCCGCTACTGACACACCTGCAATAAGGTTGGTGGGCCTTAAATAGTCACATTTTCCAACTAGCCAACCTCTCCGAGGCCGTGAAACATGCGAGTAAGGGCCACTTCACACACGAGCCAAGAGCCGTGACCATGAAATTGTGAGAGCCCAAAAGAAAGTGAGTAAAGGCCGTCCCAAGACACCTCCAAAATCATGTAGTGTGGTCATGGATCCTCAAGTGTAGTGTGAAGCCATATGTGACCGGGCCCTCAACCAAATGCTATTTCAATGGATTTCTATTCATGCAGGTCCTCACACATGATAAAATAGAATAAATCAACGGTTGTGAGCATTCGGAGTGCCATGGTCTCCTGGTTTTGTGTTAGGCGTACCTCCAAGAGGTGGTTTTTGAAATTAGACCAAGTGACCATGAAACATGATCCATTTGATGCCATGTAGGAATCCATGTAGACTTTACATCCATCTTGCATTCACATACTCCGTTGGTCCCTCAAGCAAAGTGTGAAGCGAGCTTGCGCCTTTTCCACCAATGAGAGTGCTTGAAGTGTAATGGTCATGAGCTCTTAGTCTCGTGTGTGAAGTGGCCCTAAGGGAGTCGATTGATCCAGTCCTGTCCAGTTAAGCAATTTAACATGTAGGTTTAGGTGTGATCATAGAGAAGTTTCCCCACATAAGAGAAATAGAAATAAGAAGCAATTCGTGGGGTTTCCCATGACGTTTATTGCAATAGCCAAATTATTATGAGTTTTCTAAGTGGATATTCTCTTCGACCTAGACTTATGATACAGGTTATTGTCTTTCCGATCATCGATCGGTTACCAAGCTATCATATGGGCCCTTCCAATTGGGATTGTTGAATGTAGATTGGTGTCTACGTTTTGAGCACATACTCTAATCTAATCACATATTTTTTCCATTGTCCGTTCTCAATTGCATAATTTGTCATATACCAGTCAAATGTGGATGTCCAATTAAGAAGAGGGACCATATAAGGCCCACTTGCTAGAGTCATCCTCAAAGTCTCTCAAAAACTCATGTTTTGGTAGAGAGTTTCAGGAGCGTGCAAGTGGTGCTGGAACCTCCAAAATATGGTGAAATGAAGGGGAGGTGTTTGACTTCGGCAAAAGATGTTTATATAAAATCAAACTCCTTGTCCAAATTTGGAGAGCGCCGTTTTAGGTGCCTTCAAAAGTTTGCCATGAAATTCATTCTTATCTAGTTGTCTTTTGGCTGAAATCAAATGCTCCTTTTCATTTCACCATATTTTGGAGGTTTTGGCAACACTTGATCACTCAAACATTATAAAATGTCAAAAGTGGGACAAAACTCCCAACCAAAACATGAGTTGTTCAGGAGACTTCAAATATAACTCTAGTATGTGGGCCTTATATGGTCACTCTTCTATAGATGTTACAGTGTGTGTCCTTGGTCTACTCAGTGGGGTGGAAGATCAAACCCATATGGGCAAAAAAAAGTTTAATTTCATGTTGACTTGGGTGTACATGTCGCCATTGCCATCACTAAAGGATCACTTGGCGTCACTATATCGATTACCCCAATTAGTGTGTGTTACATAACATTACTCATCGTTCTGCTCTCGTTCTATGCGCCCTCGTAATGTAACAACGAGATGCTCAAAAAGCTACGTTGGGAGACTCATATTCAAACTAACCTCCCAACATCTCATTATTAAATTATGAGGGCCCACATTGTTGAGTAATGTTATATTACTATTCATGTTTACGCAATGCTATAACCATTTAATGATAATGTAATATTTTACCAAGCAAAGTCATTTATGTTCTATAATATCCAAACAACCTGTTGAACTTTTGTTAGTAAAAATAGTAAACTCCTAAGTAAGACGTTATTGTACTATGTAGCTCCGAATAGTAACACACACCAATTGGGATAATCAATGTATTTTCTCTTGTCATCAAAATCTACGGCTTTCACATATATGGAGACCATTGAGCGACACGGAGCTAAACTAAATACCTGAATTAGTGTGGCATTTAAAATTAGTGTGCTATTTTGATTGTATCGGTCTTCATGACTTGTCATATAACACCAAGTGTCATATAAAGAGCTCCTCTTGTTCATCCACTGATTGTGAGACATTGAATGTAGGCCGCACTAAATCAAGTTCTCGGTGTAGTGGTAGTGCTTCACGATGCCTGTAGTGATTGGTGCGAGATGATTAAGGAGTCCAAAATAAGGTTGTAACATGTTTTCCTCGTAAAATTGTTGTTGTTGTTGTTGTTGTTGTTGTTGATGTTGTTTTTAATTGTTTTTGAGACAGAAGGTTGACAAGCCAACGCCAAAGCACAGGAGGCAATTAACCACCTGGCAAGTTTCTGTCAAGTAGAGAGGAGATTTCATAGCCAAGAGCAAAATTGTGAGTCCATATGAATATCAATTTTCATGGCCAAAGTGAATATTCTTTTTAATTCTTTGATGGTCATATATGTCCCACCATTTTTGGTGACTATTGAATCAATGGTATAGTCTAACCTCGTTAATACGACACTCGTTTATATGACACCCTTGATATTACAACACATTTTTGCGTGACCAAATTTTGTTGAGTTCAAAACTCCCTCTTTTATAGGACGATAATGCGACATCTAGAATCTCCAATTTGTCATATTAAAGAGGTAGTTAATGCTAAACTTCTTTTCATCTATGTTATGTACATCTAAAATACATCCATTTTCACTTCGGAACTACTTTGGAACTTCACTTACCATTGGGAACTTAATGAGAATTAGGGTTACTAGTGCAGAATGGACATGGTTAGGGTTAGAGTGGCCTCCTGCCTAGTATGTTGCTAAACGTCATGCATCATTGTTGTCTAGTTTCTTATTAGAGAGCTCTTTATATTTTGGTGTGACCGAAATTATTAGTTTTCAAAAGTTAATAGGGAATTTAGATAAGATGACAGTTGCTAACTCGGGTAGGCAACACTAGAGATCTTTGGACTCCTATTTCAAGAGTTTTTGAGAATATTTATATTTGTTTGGAGTTATAAGTTATTATTTCATACCATCTATATTGCTTGAACTTGTTGTATATATACATATTTTAAACTCATGTTACTTATGTTTTCGTATTCCCTCGATAATACGACAACTTTACGCCATTTGTCATATTATTGAGAAGACGACACCTCGATAATATGCCTTTTTGTGTGTTTCCCAAACGTGTCATACTAAAGAGGGAGAACGGTAGTCACCCCTTGAAAGTCAAAGATGCCACTATGGGTTTCAAGGCATTTTACTGAGATCTTTAAGGTGACATACTAGTATTTTGAATCAATGATGTCAAAAGTGATTCCTTCTAGAATTACCATGTAAAATTTACCATATAAAATCTACCATATAAAATTTACCATGTAAATTTACCATATGAATTATGCCATATAAAATAATATGTGTATGAAAATCAACCGGGTACACGTGTTCTAATCTAGACACGCACAATGTACATGTGAGCACTATTATAACTACATTTTCACTTCCTCTTTATAATAAGCCACACAATGTACATGTGAGCACTATTATAATTACCATTTTTCACTTCCTCTTTGTAATAGATTGTATCATATATAATATCCTTAATCCCGTCATGAAGTGAAAAGTGGCTTTCGTGCTTATTGGGGGCGTGCACAAACTATGCATAGACCATGCAATGCTAGATTGAAATAGTTAAGCATGACAAACTTGGAACATGGCACGTACCTAGTCCAATTTGTAGTGGTAAGACCTCACCATTAGTATAGATACACAAAATAGTCCTATTATTGTGGGCCACGATATTTTTCTAGAGCCCATGCTGATTCTCAACCCACGCTAAATCTATTGTTGAAAATTAGCGTGGCCCACATTGATTATTCGGTGCTACTTATGTCTTGAAATGAATCCTCAATGTGTTGGTCGGATGTCTTCATGAAGACTTATTGAACCCACATTGACTAGGAAATTAGTGTGGCCTATGCTGATTATTTCCATGCTAATTTTCCACCTACACTAATAAGATTGTTTAGTGTATTGATCTTACAACAAACTTGCGAACAATCTCTCTCTCTCTCTCTCTCTCTCTCTCTCTCGTTGATCATAGAGTCCCTCCTTCAATTATGTTGGCACCACTCATTTTGAGCCTTTTGTTGAGCAAGTACCTAGTCCAATATTTGTAAAACACATGACATTTTGGTGTCGGCTCTTAAATCCAACTTGAAGCTCTGACAAATATCTTCATAAATAGCTAAAACAATAAGAACATGTAACTCAAATACACGTTTTGTTAGATGGAGGGGTCCATATCGAGGGCTTCTTATACGCTTGGGAGTTACCAACTTTCGAGGACATACCTAGTCCATTATCTTTAAACAAATGTCATTTTGGTGAATGTTCTTAGATCCCACTTGTATCCCACCTAACCACACACCAGTCCAATATATAGGTGTTTGGTAACAACACCGAGCAACCAATGTGGCCCTTGTACCTTATATACCATACTTGACTGCACACAAGGGGGGTGGAATCAATGTAGAAGGTCATAGCTACGTGAGTGCGAATCAATGTTAATATTCCCCACATTTGTACAAGGGTACATCTCATTCTTAGGGTCCAATTTTCTAAATATCATCTCATTACTTGTAGTTTTTTCATAAGGACAAAAACATTCAACCAACTAGAGTATATGTGGCCCTCAAAACTCAGGTGAAAATTTAAATTGAGAAGTTTCATTTTTCCCTTGGATGAACCATACGGTTCAAACTTCAATACATATTAACTACGTCATTCTACAACATAGAATTTGCATAAGGTTCAACATGTAAGTGTATTTATCATTTTTGTCACATCAAAAGTTAATGTACATAAGGGAAGGGGTGGGGGGGGGGTTTCAAAGGCATGGACTTGTGTGGCTCCAATCCACTACATTAAGTGCACCCCCTTGACCTCGCGTCCCTCAAATATAGGTGTCCTAGGAACATCATAACCGAATCAACTAGAAAACCATACACCTTTATTAGATGGTTTTACGATGTACTATAACAATAGATTTTGAATGACCATATGGAAGAAAACAAGTGGTATGACCAAACAACTCATGTAGTGATGCGGTACAATATGTATAGTTTGATATACTACAAACACGAGGTTTCCCTTGTGCACTTGGCCACACTCCGTGCATACATGGTTGCCCTCCGTTGGTGTCAGTGGGCCCATGTAAAATGCCTTGGATGACAAAACGCTAGTTAGGGCTTCTAAGGGCGTCGGTCTCTCCGAGCCGCCCCGATTATGCTCCTTAAACACCAAATGAAGAGTTAGGGATCCAAACGTTGAAGCAACAATGCCACCTTGAAACCTTCTCTCTATAAATAGGAGAGTTTCAACTTCTCACCACATCAAAATACGTGGACCCATTGTTGCCCGTGGGAAACAACGTTGTCGGCGTCTAGTGTGGCCGGACCTTCAATCCCATGTGACAACTTTGAGGCACAATTATAAGTAGATTTGCACAATGTTGAGAACTTGCCTTCATCCATCCCTTTGATAAATAACCCAATTGGCTTTGCTCATCACATGCATAACATTATTAAGTGGTGTGCGTTCAGTCATGCGAGCTCTCATAATATAACCATGGGATGCCCCAACTTAGTGCAAATTTAGATTTAGTACGAGTCTCCTTGCACTAGGTTGGGGCATCCCATAAGCCCACACGAAGGAACACACACTGCTTAATAATGTCAATGGTTGGACAATTTTACAATACAATGTAATAGTCGCCAATATTCCAAATTTATATTCATAGATCACAAATTACACACTAAACATAACATTATTATAACGCAATGTGCATTCGTTCATGTGGGCCCCGAGAATGTAATCATGGAATGCCACATCTAATGCACATGGAGTCTGAAGGGAAGAAAACAAGTGGTAAGACCCAAACTCATGTACAGTCTAACCTCGTTAATATGACACCCTCGATATCACGACACCCTCGATATTACGACACATTTTTGCAAGACCAAAGTTTTTAGTTCAAAACTCCCTCTTTTATATGACTACAACACTTGATAATGCGACATTTAGAATCTCTATTTTGTCATATTAAAGAGGTAGTTAATGCTAAAATTATTTTCATCTATGTTATGTACATCTAAAATACATCCATTTTCACTTGGGAACTACTTGGGAACTTCACTTATCATTGGGAACTTAACGAGAATTAGGGTTACTAGTGTAGATGTGGATGATGTTGCTCCACCTGTAGCAAAGCTTAGTGATGCTAAACATCATGCATCATTGTTGTCTAGTTTCTTATTAGAGAGCTCTTTATATTTTGATGTTAATGAAATTATTAGTTTTCAAAAGTTAGTAGGGACTTTAGATAAGATGACAGTTACTAACTTGGGTAGGCAACACCAAAGATCTTTGGACTCCTATTTCAAGAGTTTTTGAGAATATTTGTATTTGTTTGGAGTTATAAGTTATTATTTCATACCATCTATATTGCTTAAACTGGTTGTATATATTTTTAAGCTCATATTACTTACGTTTTTGTATTCCCTCAATAATACGACAACTTTATGCCATTTGTCATATTAACGAGAAGACGACACCTCGGTAATATGACTTTTTGTGTGTTTCCCAAACGTGTCATACTAAAGAGGGAGAACGGTAGTAACATGGTACAGTATGCATGGCCTTTCATGTGCTAGAAACCCAAGTTCTCCCTCAATTCTATCCTGACTTTGGGGCACAGTTATAGGTAGATAATATACTTAAGCTTGCCAGTGCTAGAGCTTACTTAACCTAATCATGGGGACTTGGTGGGAGAGAGGGGATTAGGTAGTATCATGTATGAGCTTACCTCTCATTCTGTTTACAGAAAAGCCCTACAGAAGCATGCACTCCGAAGTTTGCTGTTTTTAATAGATTCGACACAGGAATCGGCAACAAATTTACAGGGGTCACGTTTTGATGTTGGATGGATGAGAGGTACGTTTGCATGCGATAATTTCCTCTCGGCTTGGGGTTTTGTGGCGTCCATGCACATTCATGCATCGTGAATGAAGGGGTTCTAGTAAAAACAAGTTCCTTGTACAAGGTTGAGGGCCGATTCATTCCATTTGGAGTCCACTAGACCAACACATGGTCTCTGGTGCCATTTCCAAACTCAAATGATCTTAAAATACTTGTTTTTAAATTGTAAAACAATTCATTATGTTTTCACCTTCCCAATGGATGAGTTTTACGTAGACACCATGAATCTCTAACTGTCCCGCCTCTCTTATGGAATGAAGGATTTGCTACTCCGACATGGAAAGGGCAAATTATCATTATACATGCACACCTCTCACCCATCCAACATGAAAGTACTCTGACCCCTATAGGTTTGTTGCTGATTCATCTCCGATAGCCTTGAGTAGACTAATGTGGGGTCGTTGAAGCTACTTCCGATGTCAAATCAACTAAAAAAAATGACAGTTGGCATGCATATTATATCAAGGCTTTTACATTGGAGGAATGAGAGGTACGCTTGTATACAATAGTTCCGCGCTTTCCCTCTTGCAGATCAGAGAAGTTACACAATTACTCATTACATCTCAAATGACCTTGAGTAGACCAATTCGGGGCCTTTTGAGCTACTTCCAGTGTCAAACCATGCTCCGGGCATCATATCATTTAAGGGCTTTTACGTTGGATGATTTGGGAGGTACGCTTGTTCACCATAATCCCCTCTCTCCCTCATGCAGATCATAGAAGTTAAGTTACACACTTACTTATTCACACCAGATAATACTAACAGTCAAGCCCGAGGGCCGGTTCACATGAGATCCCAAGTCCCACTCATGTTAGCAAGTCCCAACATGGAAGCAAAGTTCCAACTTTTGAGCCTCAAGACACTATTAAAACATGGTTAATGAATAATTGAATCCATATCTTCGTTATGTTATGCAAAAATATTTGCGGGACTTGTGTTGAGAGTTGGATTTAGCTTTTTGCTCGACCCAACTCTCAACACAAGTCCTCAGCCTCACCTCCAAAAAATGTTGCCATGTAAGCATCCATGTCATACTTGGGACCTAGGACTTGAGACCCGCGTGAAGTGGTAAGTCCCAACTTCCAAGCTCTCAACGGCTGAGATCGCACGGATTGACCTCGAGTGGCTTGGGACTTAGGACTTGGGACCCGTGTGAACCAGCCCCAAATGCTCACGACGCGGATACAGCCTTCCCCGGAAGGGAAGCTTGAAAGCCTACATACTTAAGTTTATAGGTGAGACTGGGGAGCCAGTATACCACTTACTATACAGGTGAAGTCACATTACTTGATTTACTTACTTGGAGTTAAGCTCATGTTGGGTTGCCAAAAGTGTGTCTTCATGGAGGCAGTATCTGTCTGCGGGGCTGCTGCTGCTGTTTAACTTATACTTACACAGCACAGGGACGAAAGTTGACTGTAGGATGGCAAGGCGCCTGACATGCAGGTCCAAGTAGGCCAAGTGCAGGCAGCTGCTGGGTTAGTAGTCTATGTGGAGTAGTGTCAGCTGCAGGCGGAGGCTAGCCGTCGAAGATTGAATTTGTGGGACTTATTACTCATTCATCGGTGACTCATCAGATGGTGTGATGAAGAAGAGCTTGTCGCTTTGAGATGGATGGATGCTTTTGCAGCAGTGCCTTCCAAGAATGAATCTTCAGGGGTTTTAGCTAGGTTGAGTTTTCTGTCCGGGAGACTACGTAGAGACAACTAAGTGAGACCATCACCAGCAGCACCAGCACCAGCAGCACCACTTCGACGTTGGATGTAGGTAAAGTTAGAGCTTGCATGCTGCAAGCAGGGCGGACGTGAACTACTTGGTTGGGAAGTGAGGGCCGTTACAGAGTCACAGGTGGATCTGCAATCTGATCAAGAGTTGCTATTCTCGAACATGACCAAGAGGGAAGCTGGGAAAGCAGGGAGGCCGACAAGAGCGATGACATGTGTCGAGCTGGGGAAGTCCAACGTGTAGACGACAGCTACCTTACAATGCGGGAGCTGATTGCCACAATTTCGGAACTAAGACCCGGGTCCGGAGTTGCTGTTGCCCGCCATAAGATCATCAACGCTCAACAGCAGCAGCGGCAGCATTGACAAACAGCAGCCTTCGACAGCGTCGCCAGGCCTCGGTGCTTCCACTGCATAATACTTAAGCTTATAAACATAGCGACTATTCAAGGCAGGCAGAGTTGCAACCTGGGCAGAGGTTTAAGTAAGTTGGGTAGCCAGGTGGGGTTTTGGTGTTGTTTTAGGTGTTGTGGAGTTTAGGGGGTCGGAGGATGAGCAGGTGCATTACTAGGGATGAAGATCGGAAAGGGAGCAAGCAGTGTGCTGACCATGCCCCTGCACTCGGTGGTGTTGCTCACGGTCGGTTTCCTCTTTGGCTTTCTCAGCGCCCTCTCCTTTAACCAGGTGAGAAGAAGGAAGATTAGAAGGTTTCTCTTTATTTTTGTATTGTACATATAGACAGGAACGAATGATATAGTCCTTGTGCTACCTTTTCTCAAAACTTGAGAAAATCATCTCCTGAACCTGTCTGCACCTAGCTTGATGGTCATCGAAGGTATCGCCACTTTAGGCATCTTCTTTTGTGTAGCCAGGCTTCCTGGGTTGCTTGCATTTGCTGAGACCTATGTACACGGAGTCGGTGTAGATAGGTGTTTTTGAAACTTGGTTAGGTGCGTATTACTTAACCACACATCCTGTGTATTTTTCTTCTTTCTTTCTTTCTTTCTTTCTTCCTTCCTCGTTTTCAATGATGAAAGGGGTTGTTGTCACTGTTTTTGGTGAAGTAGGAAAATTACAAGTGGTACGACTGTCTCTCACAAATACTCTGCGTCAGTGTCCCGGAGCTTGAGCAACTGTTTTGGTCACAACTCAAACTTGAGACTAACCCTGGATGAATTGGACTTTTGGACCTAAGTTGTGGCCAGAAACAAAATGCGTTGCTAAGAAATTTTGAGTGGATTCCTCGTTTGGTTCTCCGTGTGTTTGCCCCCACAAGTTTTTCATCGGCATTGGTGCAGTAGGATTGTAGAGCTTGCACTACTTGGAGTCCTTCCCTCAAGGATTGCACTTCAAGGTTGCTAATTTGCTACAATGGCATTTGCTCTGTTTTGTTGCCATCCAATTTCTCTCTCCGTAGCTGTCTTTCACCCTAATGCCTGCAAGGTTACATGCGTGGGGTGTGGTCCTTGCACATCAATTTCTCCTATCTCTCTCTAGTGGTATTCATTTTGAGGTCTCCTCAGACCACCGACAGGAGACTGACTTCCTGCTATATAGGTCATTTTTTTAGATCAAAAATGGAAAAAGTCTTCCCTTTTTTCAGAATTGAAAGCCAGCGTTCAATTGGCGACATGTTTGTCACCGATGAGTTGAACGAAAGATGGAAGTGACTTCTTTATCGATATCAACTTCTTTTGTGTGCCAACTTCTGTGTAGAATCTGCGACACATATGTTGAGAAGCTCCTTCTTCAATTACATCTCTTATGTGACATTTTGGACCTGTTAAGATTTGTGTCCTCTGCAATCAGTACTTTTGCTTCCATAGCAGATATGGTTTTTTTTTCTATTTCACCAGCAAGACACAAGGTGTACCAATCTTCAGAGTTTTATTGATTGCTAGACCATCTCAGTAGTTGGTTTTCTAACTATTTAGCCTATCTTAGAAGCTTCTTTTTTAAAGAATCCCATCTCTTATGTGACATTCTGGAGCTGATACAATTTGCATCCTCTGCAATTAAAACTGTTGCTTCCATAGCAGATATGGAATTTTCTTTCTCGCCAAGGAAAACATAAAGTGCACCGATCTTGAGAGTTTTTACAATTCCTAGACCACCTCAGTTTTTGGTTATCTAATCCTTGACTTATCTTGTGCAGCAAGTTTGCGACACACAATCGGTGTACACTCCACAGACGGGTCGTGTTGTTATAGAAACACAGAGTAAAGTGTCGAATGTTTTGTTGGAAGATCAAACTTCATTAGTCTCAAATGAGAGGGAGAAAGACACACACATGGTGGAGGCGGTGGCAGTGCCATCCAACTACTGCCCCCCTTGTGAACAATTCAAGAAATTTTCCCAAATAGTTAGCACATTAGCAAAGCAGAATGAGAGTATACGTAGAGATTTGAGGCAGAAGAAGAGCCTCAAAGTTCGGAGGCTTGGAAAATCAGGTCTGGCGGATTCGGCCTGTGAAAGGTGTGAGATTAAGAATGCATCAGGCTGGATATGTCGAAACCAGACACTCGTGGATAGGCTTCCACAAACATATATACATAGGACATCTGATTACTATTTTCACCGGCTCGTTGGAACACCATATATGGTATGAAACCCTTTGCATTTTGTGGTCATTTTTTTAATCCATTGGTTAGAAATAGGTAATAGAGGTCAATGGGACTTTTTGTGAGGAGTTTGTTCCCTATGATTTCCTGTTGGTTGTTTTGCATACAACGGTAATTTCTTTCCACTTGCAGTCCATGCTCGGACGTAGTGTTTGAAAATTGAAGTGAAGAGCAACGTATTTTGGTTCATTGAGGTCGAAACTCATTTCAGAACCTCTTGGCATGCCCAAATTAGTTTGACCCTCAATGAGTCAGTATAGAATGTTCTTCGATCAAAGCTTGCCGAACGTACAAGGTGTTGTATGCAAATGAACCAATTTCCAAGCAAAAGTCATGTTGAGTTAGACAATAACACTATTGTGTGAGTAAGTCTTCACATTAATCTTTAATCTATCAATGTTTCCATTCTTTTATTGTTGCACCAGCTGTCATTAAATATTGTTACACAAATGGTTGCAGGATGTACAGCAGGCACCCAAGAACCTACTTGCGATGGCAGTAGGCATAAAACAGAATGCAAGTGTAAACGCCATAATTGAAAAGGTAGGTTTAGAATCTCTTACAATATTCCCTTCTCCAATTCTCTCAACCGCTGATCTCAAGCTAAATAAAAAGGCACTCCATTTTGATCAAGTCATTGTGGTGTGTGGAGTATCAGTTTGAAAAGAGCATGTGAGTAAATTGTCAAGCTTGGACATTTCTGGGATTCTCACCTGCATTCTTTCCTGTGCAGTTTCCAAAAGAGCATTTTCAAATTGTGTTGTTCCACTATGACAATGCTGTTGAGCAATGGGACCAATTTGAATGGAACAATCGTGTCATCCATATCCAGAGCACTGGCCAATCTAAATGGTACAATTATTTCTTACCCTATGGTCTAAATATTCATATGTTGAAAACGGTGAGTTTCAAAGGTGACTAAAAGGAACTTGGATTGGACAGACATGAATTACATGTTGGAATCTTCGACAGGGAACAAGGGTAAGGTTAAAGCCAGTGTTGGACTGTTTTTTTTTGTTTCTTGTTTTTTTGGTTTTAATTTCTATACCATTTGGGTATATATAATTTATCATTTTTCTGATGGATGTTTGAGGATATTTTTGCTTTCGATACCATTCAGACCTATATACCATGTAAGAACCTTTATACCTAGGTAAAATTGTGCTAGTATCAGTATTGTGTAGAATGATATTGGCCCAAATGATAACTTGGGTATACAAAGATTCTCTCACCGTGAGATATCCACCAAATATCAATATTTGACTGGTATTACAATTTTGATACCCATGGGTAGGTTCGTTGATACCATCATTGATGTTGATTCTTGATACCATGCGTTCACCTATATACCAGTCCAACATTGGCTAAAACCTAAGTTAGGCAATTGAAAATGTTGATGCAGGCAGTTGATGTTGATGTCAAGGATTATGCTCCATGCTTTGATCCAACTAGTACTGCTTGGTAGTTTCAAGTTACATATTTCTGAGCGTTGGACCAATGCCTTTCCAGGTGGTTTGCGAAACGATTCCTTCACCCTGATGTGGTGGCACCTTATGAGTACATATTTGTGTGGGACGAAGACTTGGGTGTAGAAAATTTTGATCCGATTGAGTGAGTACCACCTCTACATCTCTCATATGCTCTCAGTTGCATTTAGTGTGTACACTTTCCGAGCATGTACTCTCAGGGCAACTCAATGCTATGCTCAAGGTCTGTGACCATGAAATAGTGAGGGCCCTTAAAACTCATCCGAAAGCTGTATTGTGGAAATCGGAAATGTTTTTTGTGTGGTTATGGGCCTTCAGGTTTATTGTAAATGCACACTCGACTGGGCTCTTAACTGAATGCTTTGTCATTACCATCCTAATCACGTGGGCCCTTGTACACCATTAAGTTACAATATATCAAGGGTTGTGAGATTTTGAAGCTCCTGGTTTTGTGTCAGGCCCACATCTTTGAGGTGAGCTTGACACAAAATCATCGACCATGCAACATTAAACATTGCATGCCATGTAGGTGTTCTATTCATGTAAACTTCCTTGGTCCGTTGGGCCCTCAAGCTTTAGTGTAAAGGGATCCACTAAATGAAGTAAGACGGTCTTGGCCTGTTCCCACCAATGAGAGGGTCACGGGCCCTCAAAGCTCCACTGTAAAGGCCCCCCAAAGAATGACCTCTATAAGTGTTATTTTCTCAGATACATGGAAATCATGAAGAGAAATGAATTACAAATATCACAGCCTGCAGTGGATGGTGATAAGAGCTGGCCGATTACGGTGCGTCAATTCTGGACAGGGAAGGAGGTGCATAAACGCACGCCATGGGAGGGCCTTGGAGACAACTGTACCAACGCCAATTTTACACCCCCCTGTGCTGGGTAAGTTGTATGCAATATTTCTTTATTCATTAATTTTGTTTTCTGAAACTCATAAGAGGTAAATGATGTTACTGGACCAGTTGCGGCTGTTGTGAAGACCTAGGTCTCATGTGAATGTCGTGCAAAGTTTCTGTAGCAATGATCACCTGTAGGTGAAGCTATAGTCCCATTTCAGATTAGGCATTGTGCTTGCTGAACTAGGATTTATTTTCAGGCCACATCAATTTTTCAGTGTCCAAGCAAATAACGTGTGACACATGGCAATATATGTCAAGAAGTCAGTTATTTTTGTGTCGAAACTGATAAGGTACTACGGGTATTATCCAGGTTTGTGGAGATCCAGGCACCAGTATTTGTCAGCAAGGTCTGGCGTTGTGTGTGGCATCTTATACAGGTGCCTTTTTGTGTGTTATTTGTTATTGTTGCTTCCATCTCTAGCCATGAATTACAATTTTAAACGAAGGGCAAGACTGTGATGAGCATCTTTCTGAGAAATCAGTGATTGTTCAGCTCCATGTGCTACCCAATCTGTAAATTGATTTTTTAAGTTTTATATATCAAAGAAGTTTATCACTGAGATTCTTGGGTTTTCCTAGTTCGTGGGGACTCCAGTACGAGTTATTACATTATCATGTTATCTTCAACTTGTAATATGGTAATAACATCCCGGATGCCATTTGTGATTTAGATGAGTGAGTAGTTTCATAGTCTTACAAGCATTTACAAGCTTTGTTTATGGTTGGTTTTACAGAATGATCTTGTGATGGCTTGGGGTCTGGACTTCCAATTGCAATCATGCATTGACGGAGCTCCACATGAGCACATTGGAATTGTGGATACACAATGGGTGGTGCACAACAAAATTCCTTCACTCGGATCTGAGGTTTGTGCAAATCTTTACTCCATATTATCCTTCGATCAGCACAATAAAACTCATTCAGGCATACATAGACAAGAAATTGGGGACTCTGAACTTCGGGAGTTTGATACTTGGGAGTTGGCAAGCTTTCACCCATAGCTCAAAGTATTGAGAGCTTGACCAATCTTCAAGTTCTGAATAGTTTGAGCAAATGTAAAGTGACCTCCTCAAAGTGAGATGTCAAGGGGGGAATGATAATAAACAAAGAAGCATTCTCGACAAATCAAGGAATGGTGGTGGAGGCTCATGCAATGATACATGCGGACAAAAATTATTTATTGAGCCACTTTATCTCACAAAAGTGAGAAGTCTCCTTCCTTTGAGTTCTCAACCTCTCTAGCGTAGAGAGGCTAAATGCAAGGAACTCCTGGTGGCTCACAGTATTGAATTCCATTTTTCCTCTTCTGAAAATTGCAGAGAAGAAATAGTTGAATGCTTTGTGATCAATGAACTCAAGAAATTCTGTAGGTGACATGACCCTACCTAATATTATCCCATGAATCATATCCATTATTTTAATCAGAGCATACATAGATCTAGAATGAAATATAGGAAGATTTGAACTTGTATGATCGACCTTGAATCAAATACATACCTCGCATCACATATGACTCTCTTTTTCACTTATTTATTTATGGTAGGTTATGCTAAATATGGATTCAATACCTTCCACCAAATAAAATTTCAATTCAACACTTGTTAAAAAGGTATGCACAAATTGTCATGTATCCCGTATAAACAGACCCTGGGTATCTAATGTCTGCTGGTACTTGAATTGCAGGGAGCGGAAGCCGACAACCCTGAAAAGAAACGGGGTGAGGTTATCGCACGGAGTTTCCTTGAATGGTCCGAGAACAAAAAGAGATGGGCAGCTGGCGTAGAATCACAGACAACCAGAACAACTTCTTTTGGATAAGAGAAGTTCTTTCAGAGTGACCGTAGATTCTACAGTTTCAGTTTCAGAACAGCTCGCAATTGAGCGCAGGCTATCTATCGTCAAACGCTCATCACTTTGGGAATGGGACAAGTTTCCATAATACCCAGGAATCAACCATTCATTTGTTCCCTCACCAACCGAGAGCAATAGCTGATGTGCCTCAAGGTGATGTGGCGACCTCCTCTCCTTTGGAGCAATTTTGTCGGGCGTAATTCTTCTGGTAGCATCAAGCAAGCGCAAATCATATATTTAATCACTTGGATTTGAAGACAGGGATTCAAATTGAAGAGGGGCGTGCATCAACATCCATAAGGTTCCTAACCTCAGGAACTGGCTCCATATTTTTCTCGACCATTGCACTCTGCCCTATTTATGGGGCTTTACTTGTATTTTACAAACTGCATCAAGAAAAAAAATTCCCCAGCAATGCTTGTAAGTTGTGATGTGAGAAATCTCACGATTGCATCCTTGTATTAGGAAACACGGTATCACATCTGAATTCACATGGGTTGAAGTGTTACGTGTGTTGGAGAAATGCTATTTGTAAGTTTCACTTGTCATAAAATGTGTCTCACAAATTACCCTTTGTAACATTGTATTGTTGTTTCGTTTGTATGAAGGTAACATGCGATCAATTTTGTGAGCTTCTGCTAAGCAATTCTAAATTTTTGGAGTTAAGAAAGTGTAGATTTAAACTGTTGGGTTCAACTTTTTATGGAGTGTCGACATTATTTAGGTCCAATCTGTTCAGACCTTTTATAGACGCCCGCCTAGTCAAAGTAGGCACTTATTTCTCATATAGCAACTACAGATAGTTTGCCTAGTCACTTTATTTCTCAGATGGCAACTATAGACAGTCTGCCTAGTCACTTATTTCTCACAAGATCAACTGTCGATAGTCGACTAGGCAAGCGTTTTGCCTAGTCAAAAACTACAAGTTGTTAGTGCCTATAAAAGGTCTGATGTGTTGTCTACTAGCCTAGATAGGCACTTTGCCTAGGCATTGACTAGGCAAACTAGGCACTTATTTCTTAGATGGCAACTATAGATAGTTTGCCTAGTCACTTATTTCTCACAAGATCAACTGTTGACAGTTGACTAGGCAGGCGTTTTGCCTAGTCAAAAACTGCCTAGTCATTTATTTCTCACAAGATCAACTGTTGACAGTCGACTAGGCAAGCGTTTTGCCTAGTCAAAAACTACAAGTCGTTAGCGCCTATAAAAGGTCTGAATCTGTTGGAAGTTGCCATGGATGTGGCTAATTTCATGTTTGTGGGTTCATCTCAATTGGGCAAGCTGTGAGATTATGGTGGTCAGTTGTCACTTACTATTTGAAATTACATGATACTATAAGGTTTAATGAAGTAAGTATTGTATGATGTTCTGTTACGTCCAAGATATTTTTTTGCACTTAGTTTGTGAGCAGTATGTTTAAAAGGTATAGCATTTATGTATTCCCAAATTGTGAGTGACAGTAAATACCACGATCAGATGATTGTTAATACAAAAAATTATGATCTTGCGTGCTGACCACCTTGCAGCAAGGTAGTAAAATCAATCATCAAATCGCTCAAATCTGTCAATATGTTTTAGATAATTGGAGAATTGTACCAACATGGAGGCTAATAATTCTGGCATAACAATCCATATGTATGCAAAAACACCTAGATAATGAGACGATTGTTTGGATTTGGAAATTAGTACACCAAATATTGCAGCACCTCATGACCGTTTGTTGTAGCGATTTAGACATATGACCTTCATAGTTGCAGAATTTGCAATCCAAAGCAAGATATCAGTGATTTTAAGGCAACAATGTTTTAATTAGGTATTGACACTTTGGGAGTGGGAACAGAGTCCGGGGAGTTCTGTAGAGAAAACGGATAATTTTATCCTAGCTTCTAGGAGGTGGCTCGGATTTTTTAAATTTTACCCGGAAGTGGGCCTAGAGAGTGCAAATTTGATCGGTTGATATCCCCCATTTCCTAATGTACTTAGGCAATTAGCCGACATTCCTTTTTTCATTTATCCAGTTTCCTAAATGTTTAAAATGGGGCCGGTTTTGTATTTTGGTGGTGGATGTTTTTTCCCTCTTTATTTTCTTCCCTTTAAGTTTCATTGTCATTTATTCCTTCTTTTTTCCAAGTGTTCATGGTTAAAGAATGTTGGCATTCAATTTTTTTTATTTTTTTTGTCTAAATAGTATCCTTAGCAGGAGTTGAACCTGGCAAAGCCCCTACCAGCTTAGGGCTAAGGATTTAGCCTTCAGAAAATACAAGCACCACAAAGGGTCCAAGTAAAGTTAACAAATGTTCTACAGGCTTCCCAATAGTTGTGTTTTAGTTGTTTCACGAAGGATGTAATCACAAGTATTGATTTGACATTCTTGTTACATTTAAAACCCTAATCACACAGATCCACCACAACGTTCCCATACATTGTCAACTTACATACCAAGCAACTTAGCATATAGTGCACCATTCTTTCAAACTGGTGCTTAGATTACTAACTACGCATTAGAGATCTCAAAGTACAATCTCAAGACTATTGAGAAAAGTCGTGGGAAATGCAACCCTAAACATACTCAACCGCAACCAAGAAATCACATGAAACCAAGAAGAATACTTTGCACGAAGGCCAAACAGTGGCTAACCGGATGCAAGGGGATTCCGATGGCGGCTACGTGCGCTAAGTGCTCCAGATATGAAACAAGAGATGTCGGAGTGGCACACAACCCTAACTCCCGCAATTGGGAGTCTGCACAGAAGACTCACACAGAGTCAGTCACTCAGCGATTCAAAAAGTCAAGTGCAACTATGATTAGCTTTTTTGTCTCTTAATCACGTGGTCCATATTATTGAAGATCTTTCGCATTCTAAAGTGCGCCATTCTTTTAGATTGGTGCTTAGATTACTAACTGCGCATTAAAGATCTCAAAGTACGACCTCAAGACTACTGAGAAAAGTTGTGGGAAATGCAACCCTAAACATCCTCGGCCACAACCAAGACATCACAGGCTAACCAAGAAATGACAAGCTAACCAAGATCTTTCGCGTGCTAAAGTGTGCCATTCTTTTAAACTGGTGTTTAGATTACAAACTGCGATTAGTATCAGACTGGTGCTTAGATTAGATCATAGACATGAAGCCATTGCATGCATATGTGAAGTGACAACATTAAGCTACCAAAAAATCACAGGCTAACCAAGATCTTTCGCGTGCTAAAGTGTGCCATTCTTTTAAACTGGTGTTTAGATTACAAACTGCGATTAGTATCAGACTGGTGCTTAGATTAGATCATAGACATGAAGCCATTGCATGCATATGTGAAGTGACAACATTAAGCTACCAAAAAATCACAGGCTAACCAAGATCTTTCGCGTGCTAAAGTGCGCCATTCTTTCAGACTGGTGTTAAGATTGCTAACTGCGCATTAGAGATCTCGAAGTACGATTTCAAGACTCTGAGAAAAGTCCTGGGAAATGCAACCCTAAACATCCTCAACCGCAACCAAGAAATCACAGGAAACCAAGAAGAATACTTTGCAAGAAGGCCAAACAGTGGCTAACTGGATGCAAGGGGACTCTGATAGAGGCTTCGTGCGCTGAGAGCTCCAGATGTGAAACAAGAGATGTCGGAGTGGCACAAAGTCAGTTACTCAACAATTTAGCAATTCAAGAAGTCAAACACTCAAAAACTCGGAATGGAAACAAAAATGCAAGTTGCGGCGACAAGCAATTAACCCTAAACCACAAGCTAGCAAGGCAATGGTAACTCCAAGTCTCCAAGTCTCCAAGTTTGCATAGTATTAAAAAAATTCCTAAAAAATATATGTTTGGTCGGCTGCCCGCCGTGAAAAATACCTTTCAATCGGTAATTTGCCGTGGATACTCTAGGGCAGCTTGCCTAAATGCCGGCATTTTTATTTTCTAATCGGCCCATTTCCGAAAACCTTGAATTTCTTCCGGAACCCCTTCCTAAACATTTCTATTTCATTCGGAAATTCTCAAAACCCTAACTAACTGCCGGCACTACCCGTTCATTGAGTGGGAAAACGTACAGTCGCATTTTTCTACATCGTTTTCAAAAAATAAGTTTTAAACCATTTGTGGTACTACACCGTGTATGGTATTTAGTGTATTAATAGGGCTGGGGATTCGTGGCACTCACTAAGGAACATCCATCCAAGATATTGTGGATGAAGTGGCTCCAATAAAAAAAAACCCCTATGGGGTTGAGGGTCGATTCATTCGAATGTGACATCACTAGACTAATTCGGGGCCTTTGACTCTATTTCCGGAATCAAATTTCCTAAAAATAGTCATTTAGATGATTCCTGCGTTTTTTTCATCCGCATGGATGATTTTACTTGAGTGCCACGAATCCCCGGCCTATTAATAGCACAATGTAAGTCCAAATAGTAAGTGAAACTAAATACCATACGCATTGTAGTACATGGTCACAAATCTAGCGTGCTTGAGTTTGCCTCCAAGAGTTCCAAGGAGCACCTCCATATTCCTTGCATCTTCCCGCACATTAGAATTATCCTTAAACTCAACCAACTTTTGGTCAAGAGTTGCATACAATACTAAATTTGGTAAGCTTTTGGTTCATTCTTAGAATTGGTGGGGAGGTTTGAAGTTTGAACAAAGAATTTGCTATATCGGTTCATTGAGGTTCAAACTCATTTTGGCATGTCAAGAGGTGCAAAATTAAGCGTGGCCGTCAACATTCAAACTTAGAATGTTTGTCGTTCAAACATACTGAACATAGAAAGTGTCGTGTGCACAACAACCTACTCCCAACCAAAATGTCAGGTTGAATTAAAATATAACTCAATTCTGTCTAACTAAGCTCCAATGAGTTCCAAGATTATGACTATGGGAACTGAGCAGGGACATGCAAGAAGCAATGAAACAACAACCAAGGAAAATAACCACAACAACCAAGGAAAACACAAAATTATCAATTAACCCAAGAGTTTCTACATTGATGGTCTTGATCATCCAACGCATCCTTCAATTTAGTTTCATGAATTCAATGAATGTGCACATGATTTGTGATGTGCAAATAATAACCTAACACAATGTCTCTACTCCAAGTCTTCTACCGTATGTATAGGCTTTCTCCCTAGCTTCCATACCCCATGACATTGGGCACGCAATAGTTGGTGCTCTTTGGATTCTAAATATTTACGGGGTTCTCATGGCAAACTCTTACAGAACAAAGCCCACATTTTTTTTTTTGCATCAAAAGAACAATTGTTAAAAAACAAATGGATCTCAAGCCACCTAGTTAACAAATCTGCAATGCTTGCGGATCTGTCCAGCAGTTCCAGTGAGAACCTCCACATTGGTCAAGGCCACCATGGCTTGAGCAAAGTTGGCACTGAACTGATCTTCCTTGAGATTGTCGTAAACATATACCCAAGTCTTGGGGTTCATGACATAATCTTGGTCGGATGTGTGGAGCCCGCGGTGGTCGGCGAGAGTCTGGAAGTACGCAACATCGAACTTGCCGGGGCTGACGTACTCCATGTCAATTGCGTTGTTGGAAGAAATCGATGGGCATTGCTTCATCAGTGACTCGTAGAACATCTGTGGCAGGAATGGGTCCACTCTAGTTGGGCATGCGTTCGTGTAGATCCTGTCTTTGATGTTTTGGCAATGAGATTTGCCGATGGTGTGTGCTCCTGGAGTAATATATGAGAAACACATATACATTACAAACCACGAATGGATGGGACACCCAAGAGTTCCAAGACTAATCTGGCTAACACAAAGATATCTTCGAGACATCCCTCCACAACCCCCTACCAACCGAACTAAACTCCAACAAGCCCTCCACCACAACACCCTACCCTCCTCTACACTCGCCTTCCTCATAGACTCCTTTCTCACTTTCACACTCAGGGCCACTTCACACATGAGCCAAGAGCCGTGACCTTGTAATGGTGAGGACCCTTGACTCTCATCCAAAGGCCGTACCATAGGTGTTGGGAAAGCCGTTTTATGTAGTCACGGGCCCTCAAGCATAGTGTGAAGTGAGAATGGACCATGTTGTGGGACCATTGCATATTTTGTTGGCGGAAAAAGAGGGGAGGATTTGGTTTAATATAATATGTCTCCAAAAAATTTCAATTTAAGAGAATTACTTGGTGGTGTTGGCTGTCCTGGAATCTGTCCTGGAATCTATTCTGGAATCTTCCCTGAAATCTGTCCTGAAATCTGTCATGTCGGAAAAAATATTAAAAAAGTCATGGTCTCCCGGAATTTTCGTCAGACCCACCTGACGCAAATTCCGGTAGACCATGCTCCCTTATCCACAACCTGCCATGTAGGACTCCATGTAGACTTTTCATCCACGAACTTTTCTTTGGGCCTTTAGGCCTTCACCTCCTAGTGTGAAGTGAACTTGGACGGTCTCCGCCTTTTCGACCAATCAGAGCTCTTACATCGCCATGGTCAGGGGCCTTCGGCCTTGTGTGTGAAGTGGCCCTCATACTATTCCAGCCCCTTCACATGCCCCCTCAAACTCCATAACAATCAACCCCCCCACACCGCACAAGACGCAACCTTTGGAGCTCAGGGCACAACATACACCACCCAATGGGCTCTCCTTGAGTTTAGACACTAGCACCCCTCTCGCCTGCCAAAAAGGTTTAGCAAAATATGGGAAGGAAAACAAAACAAAACAAGGGATCTACACCATGACACAAGTGCAAACTTGTGATGATCATTGCACTAGTCCTCACGTGCAAAGGAAGCTCAAACAACTAAAGTTGTTCGTGAAGAAGTTTACAAGTTTGTGTAAAAACCTGCGAGAGTAACCATTTGTTGAGCGGTGAGCCCCTTTTTGGCGAACATTGGGAGGAGCTGATCCACTTTCATGAATGGCAGAGGCAACTCCTGTGCAGGCTCAGCTGCGTTGGAGACGAATCCGTCCATGCGCCCAGCTGGGACTGCCCACCCTTGTCCTCCGGTCAGCTTCACACTGTCCCTACTCGCGAATGCCAGAATATCAGCACAAGAGACGACGCCGGGGCATGCCTTCTCCACTGCGGCCTTTGCAACGTCGATGACTTCAAATCCGTGTAGAGCGACGTTGATGGCCGCTGTCTTCTCCGATCGCGGACCGTCGAGAAGCACAGATCCATCGCATCCCTGGTGGATCACATGGCAGGCAGGCAACAACCACAGGAATCACCACACTTGGTATAATTGCTCCCGCCTCAGATGCTTGCTTAACCCTATTTTGAAACACTTGATGACACGGCTTAATTCTCGTAAGAATTGTCCCACTTTTGGCTCATAGCAACCAGTCTAGTGCATGTAATGGAGTGGGTGAAACGAAATGACCATGATTTTGATCAGACATTGATAGCAGGTTACGAAGCAGCAACAAAATAATGTGCATCACTCACTTTCTCACTTTACGAGACATCAAGCGGGACCACTGATCTGTCTCCTCCTGAACCTAGGACAAGCGAACAAAGTAAACATTTCTTACCATTTCAGACCATACAATCATGGTATAGGAGGGGGAGGACCCCGGGAGACACGGTCTTGGATTACATAACGCGAGCGTTTCATTGTAACTCTACCGACTGGACTTTTCATAACACACTCACAGTTCTCGATATCTGAATCCCCAAAAGGAGCATTCAGGAACAACAGATCAGCAGCTGGCACTCATGTACGACAGTGGATACATTTAATCAAACTGACCAAGGAATTGAGTCAGACATTGATAGCATGTTAAGTAATTAAGCAACAACAAGCAATGTGCATTACTCATCATCAGCTTATGACACACCAACGGATTCCTCACCTATCTCCTCCCGAATCTAGGACGAGGGGAAACGTCTTCTTACCCGGTAGGCCAAGATCTTGGATTACATTACAAAATAGAATACGTGTTACATAGTATGAACTTTGCACTGGAACTGCGCATGAAACAAAACTGACCAAGAACTTGACCCCGCGTTGATATAGAAGTTGGTGAGGACTTAGCAGCAACAAGCAATGCTACATCGCTCATGATCACCTTGATCATAAAACCAACATCAACCTGTCACTGATCTATAAGTCTCCTCCTGACTCTTTATATCGCAGATGAACAAGGTGGGAAGCATTCATCATCTTACCCGAACCATGCAATCATGGTACACAAGGCGGAGGACCCCAGGAGCCACAGTCTTGTCGCTGTGGTACGCTGCCTTCATTTGGTTGAACACAATCGTCTCGACATTGGGACACGACTTGGAGTAGAATCCGACGCTCAAATTCGCTTCCACCCCTGATGCCACCACCGCCACAACCAATGCCGCCCACAACACCATCCTTCCCCCCATTGCACCAAGCAGGCTCCTCTGCAACTCACACAAGGACTAACCGGTGCAAAATCACGTTCTAGACTTTAAGTTGGCCCCACGCTGAAATGATGAGCAACGAAGAGCTCAAGGCGGTAACTTAGAATTAGAACCAAAACACTTACCCTAACCTCAACTTGGTTGGGTTTAGTGAGTAAGTATGCTTCTGGTTCCCGCGCCGATGGATACGCTTTCCCGAGGTTCCGTAACGCTCTCTTTACGTTAAGTAGAACCAGAAATGCATGATCTTCTTTAAAACGAGATAAGTAAACTTATTCTTTGAAGATGGAATCCTTCCGATCCTCCTACCACGTGCAAGTGAGTGACTCTTCCGCTCTGGGCGCTTGAAGCAGATGGCAACAATAGAGTTATAGGCTCCCACTTGCAGTGGGGGAAATGCATAGGATAATGGTAGTCGATGCCATTTGAGAATATTATTGTGATTTCTTTCAAAAACAGGGTTTAAGCTCAAGGAATCCCGCGGGCCGCTCCTCACCTGTCTCTCGTTGACCTGCGGCCCCATTAAGCTTGTGTAGCCCAGCCCCTTTCTTTATCTGCTAGGTGCCTGATTATAAGGACACATGGAAGAAATGTCGAGGGAGAAATGTCTCTGTTTCCATCAAAATTATTCAATGTTTCAAACAAACGGCGTGGGCCTGGGCAGTGCTACTCCCAGCCTGCTCTTGTTATATGGTAAGTTAAGTCAGGTATGATGTGTGAATACATATGTTGTTTGATTACTGCAGACAAAAATAATTGGTGATTACCGGAGGGTGCTTGTATTTTTGGACTATAGTTGATACGTGTCATACTCACATTGACCAAGACCCTATTAAATCATGTGTGGATATTAGATGTTGGCACTCAAAGTGGTGAATACCCATGTGACACATTCATGGGGATAAATAACAAGTACAGGGTCGGAAGTCTTGTTTACGCAGGTTTAGAAACTTTTTTGGGGGGTGGGGCATGGATAGAAAAAAGCGATGAGTTCTATATCAAATAATGGATTTTGGTCATGCCTTGCTGGGAATCTACTTTGAGTGTAATGTCTATCAATTACAATAAAATTCATTGTATTTCACTTTGATGGGCTTTTCTAAAAAGTATTGCAATGGCAATACCATAAAAATGGCCTTAAACCAATTTGCACATCTTATTGAATCCAAACAGTAGTGGGGATTTTTGGGGATGAAATGGTCTTTAAGGCTCCAACTTAGAATCCGAAATTCTTCGTTTGTTCAAGTTTTGATCACAAATAGACATGTCAAGGTAACATATGATGATTGCATGAAACTTTGGATCAGTTTGAATTTGTTGAGACAACGAAAAATCCCTCTCCAAGTGAGCATTAGGGTCAAATATAATTGCAATTCATGGTAGTACAAAGGCTCTACATTTCATTATGAACAAGGCATATTGTTGGGCTCAAAAAACTAATCACATACCAAGGACCCAACTACACTAAATATGATATTTAGTGTCATATGGTGTTTAATGTCACTATGGTAACTTTTCAGAAGACACTTCTTACGATTAAATGAACAAATATTGTCATGAATGATGGATGAGTTCATCCATTGCCCAAAATCCTACCTTCTCTTGTCAGCAACTTGTAATGAAATATTGTCATGGATGATTGAAATTTACATGGAAAATCACTTGGTAAGTGACAGTAATTGCAACACTGTAAATCTATAATCGCCCAAAAAATTTACAAGGAATGACAAATAATGTTGGGTTAACATTTAGTGTTGGTGACACTATTCCACAGTTTAAAATTAGTATTAGGCAAGAAAATTAGAATCAGTGGCACTAAATATCATACTTAGTGCAGTATCACAAAATAGTCATGGCAGTCCAACACTGATTAGGTGAAATGAAAGTTTAACCTCCACCAGTCCAGCTTGGTTTCTATACCAAATCTAGATCCAATACGGAGACTGCCAGCAGTGCACTCCAAAGTCAATTCTGTTCATCCCTTGAACTATTTACTGCAACCAGAAGTTTATATTGAGATTGAAGTGAAAAGAACTGCCACTGCACCTTCTCACCACAAATTTTGTTATGCAAGTGCATATAAATGCTTTTAAACACACTAGGATAGGACATCATCATTACATTGTCATTGAAAATTCACTAACTAAAGGTATGCTCCTCCTTTTGACTTTGCTCACGTTCCCCAAACAGTCTTTACACAATTTGAGGGCAGGCATGGATAAATATTCTGAATCTGATCCCCCAACCTCCACTTCGAATTATAGCCAGTTGAACAAGGAAGCCACAGCACACATACATTCATCAACATGTCAAACTGGGCTCATTTCTCCTATTCTTTTCAATATCCTCTAGAAGAATTGGAATGTACAAACACAGTTATTTTGTCAGAAAAATGAGAAATTGCATAGGGTACAGTCTCTCCATTATACACTGAAGGCGTCATGGGCTCTCGACATTTGCACAAAATTATTCTGCAGTTTCAAGTCCTGCAACGACCCATTGGGATCCAAGAATTCCCAGGACTATATTCTCCTATACTCAATGGGAAGCAGCTGTTTTCTGTGTAAAATTCTGCAGATCACATAACCAGCACCATCCAATGAAAATCCCTACCTCCAAGACATAAACCTCAAAAGATAATATGAAAGAAAGCAAGGATAGAATGAGGTTTGAAAGCTGAACACCCTAAGAATACTATGTAGAGGTCAATCATGTGTCATTTCTAGATGTGTTTTTGAAAGGCCAACTTGAATGCACTTTGATACTTTGTGACAATGCAACCTGCAATATTCACAGGTTCCTTTGCAACCGGAGAAATATACACACAAGATGAAAAGAGAGATGTGAACCTGATGAACTCGTTGCGAGCATTCTTTGAAATATTTCACAGCATCAGCACATTTCAGAGGATTCTGCAACCAGTGCACAAACAACCAGTCAGATGGTGTAATTTGAAGACCCACAGGCCCAGAGAGACACCATTCTTAATCTTTAAAGGTCCAAGAGTCCCATTTTGGGCCTCAAGGTATCATACAGAGGAATTTTAAATTACTTCTTGATAATTTTAGCTAAAGTGTCAAAAGTGACCCTATCTAGAATTATCATATTCATTGTGTCCATTGGAGTATAATAATATGTAAATTTAATTATAGAAAGATTTGAGCTCATATAAATGATCCAGACTCAAACTACATATCGCATATATCTAATGACTATTGTCATATATGACATTAATTTCACTTCCTCTTTCTTAGAAGGTTGTGCTAAATAGGGAATCAATACTATAGACCATATAAATGTTGTTCCAATACTTGGGGATTCATACAGATCATCATGTATCCTGTATAGACACACTCCTGGTCCATTAAGGGTTAATAATGGTCGTGGTTTCAGCTATGGTGTTGCCCTCTCCTCTTCTTGAGCTCATCTACCAATATTCTAGCTGGACAGACAGACAGGGTTGTCCCAGACCTCAGTATTGTTGCGGTAGCACTGCAAACATGTCTCCTTCTCACTCTGACAAGGAATTGGCTGTATTGGGAGCCTGGTGTCGCTCTCAAAAAAAAAACGGAAGCTTGTTAATCAGCTGCAGAGAAGTCTGTCAGATAGCCCAAAGATCATGCATCCAAAAACATGTACTTCAGGTTGTTGAAGCCAGTGAGAACCAAGAACATTAGAAGAGCTCCTAGCAGAACAAACTACTGAATTAAAACCAAGAGTGGAATACAAACATACCTAAATTGTTTATCTTCAAGGTCTTGAGCTAGTTGTTTCACTTTCTGAATCTCCTGCTCCTCCTGCTTTTGAAGCTTTTCTCCCATTCTCTCCTGTGTGCAGAGATCATTGTCTTGATAAAAAACCAAGTCTACAGCAGTTACAAATGTTACGAATCACCACAAAACTTTGTCAATCAAATCAGATCACCAACCCATGTCCAAGGGAGCCAATTGGTACTTACAGTTTCTTCCAGAACCTTGTAGATAGGAACAAGATCTTTTTTATGGTCAGTGCTTTCATGCATCCCTGGAAGAGAAGATAAGAATGGTGGGTAAAATGGTTTTGGAAGATCCAGACTGCCACTGCCCCGAGTCTCAGCAGGAACTTCCAGTCTTGGCCTTCTTGCAGGGGCTCTTTGGGCTGGCCTTTTCGGTTTCACACCCTCTTTTGATGACTGACTGTCCTTGGTGAGTTTCAGCATCAAGTCAGGTGTCACCTGTTCACAAGATATTGCATGAGATGAATAACCTTCCATGTGTCATCAACCTTTAAAATCTAGACCAAAGACATGACCTTCAATTTTCAAGGACGCCTCCAGATTCAGATGCTCCAGGAACTTCCATGATGAGGAGACCCACTACTTCTACTTATAATCTTTTCTATCCATTGGCTTAAACCCAAGGCCTTAACCTGGATCTCATGGGAACTCCAAGATCAAGACGCCTAAGGCCGGAATAGTGCTCAGATGGGTGACCTTCCTAGCACTTGATTTCCTCTGGTCTACCCAACCATAGTGGGGCATTCGGGTGAACCAGATATTTTCAACCAACCGTGTGGGAACCTTAAGGGGGGAAATAGGTGCAGACCGGCTTGTCTGCACCTGCTCAAGGTGTTCACCTTGATAGGGGGCAGCAGTCATGAAGGGCCCTCTAATTCTCAAGATGTCTGTTTCGGGATTACATATAGACTCAGACCAACTCGACGATGAAGCAAAACCATAATTCACATAATTCACAACTGGTGGCAACATCCTCTTTTCTATTCTTCGACCAACCCACAACTTAAGTGAACCCAAATGTATTGACTCCACCCTTCAATAAAGAAGAATCCCAACTAGAATATATGTTTTTTCTCAAAGTCACATCCCGGCACTTTCCCAGGAGTAGCCCCTTCCTCTTGTGCACAAATTGTTCTCGAATCCAGGATATTGACTTTCATGAACCCCACATTTCACATTTCAGAAAATCCACTCACTGACACACATGTGTTACGAAGGAAATACCTGTAACGCAAATGCGTCATTCCCGGGAGCCATTGTTTATGCTTCCCCTCAATGGAACTTCAATCGAAGACCTTGCCCCTTCGAAGCTCCCAGAATCTAATATACTCCGCTACAGCTCCGATTCGCTTTACCTATATGTTGCAACAACAAAATTGCTTGTAGACTGTCCAAAACTGATCATCAATGGGCAACAACAACACTTGGGAACTGTCGGGTATGTGTCTTCTAGGGTGTGGAATTATTTCAAGGGGAAAGAACCAACCTAGTGCTAATCGCAGAATTGGAGACACATATTCTCAAGTTTTTGAATACGTGTGCTACACCCTGCCATTTCAACTTAACCCTCGAATCCAATCTTGATTGCGAAATCAGATCCCAGAGTTAACTTCCTTCATTTACTTCCAGAATTTCGAAACTCCGCAACGTGCACTATCCGAAATTTTGATGCTTGTAAGCATCTAAGAATACCGCAGAGTCATATTAGAGAATTATCTTATACCACCAATCTCACTGCTCCTACCACAGAACACTCCCAGATAGAACTAATGAAACGCAAAACCACAAGAAAACTTCAGTTCCTCCGAGATACATCCCCTAATTTCCCTTACTGCTCCTAAACCTAATTTCTCTTCGAACAGGGCAGAAGGAAAGACAGCTGAAATGAAACAGAGAATTCCACCGCACTACATTTTGCAACATAATCTATAAATGACTATTAAATTATTGTTCAGAATGGAATTCGCATACCTTGAGGACACCGAGCAGGACCTGTAGAAGAAACTTGCAGATGTTTGCGATCGGCGATGCGCTACCGCGTTCCTGCACAAGAGCGTAGACCGAGGAGAGAGACGACGAAAACAGGACGAAGAGGTTTCGTTGTGGGCTCGTCCATCGAGGAGCACTTCCATTCGTCGATTTCCGTCCGTCGGCTATTCATCCATCTCCACAGGACCTCTTTCCATCTTCATCCACACAAGCCCAAGTCTATTTATAAATTCTTAACTGGAGAGTCATCCACTCCACCTTCGACTCTCATCCAAAGGCTGTATCATTTGCTTAATTGACATGGTCTGATGGACTTTGTGCCGGGCCTACTTCTTGGAGATAGGTTTGATACAAATTTCGGCAAATCATGAAATATTTTTTACAATTTGTCATGTAGGAATCCATGTAAACTTTTCATGCATGATAATTTTTTTGGGCCCTTAGGCCTTCACTTTCTAGTGTGAAGATGAACTTGGACGGTGGCAACCTTTTCAACCAATGAGAGATTTTAGAATGCAATGTTCACCGGCCTTCAATCTCGTGCATGAAGTGGCCCTTAGAAGTGATGGCCGACGTAAGGTCATCTGTGACAACCAACCATACCATGAACTTAGACCAAGATATAGTTGGTCTATGATTGTGCTTAGATGTTATTAAGAAAATAAACTGAGTTTCTTCAACTCACTATTGGATTGATTATTGTAAAGTCGTTGTAACGAAGTTGGTGGCAAACCTATGGGAGGTTCGTTACAAAGACTTCACAATAATCAACTATCAATCATAGACCAACTATATCTTGGTCTAAGCTCAGCCATCCAACCATAGAGAAGAGATCTCAACCAAAAGAGAGCTTCCACCTTCTCTCCCTGAGCCTTATTCTCCTAAGTTCCCTCACCATAGGAACTAGTAGTCTATCTCTAGTCTTTTACTTTCTATTTCATGATTAGATCCAGTTCATAGAACTTAAGTTTTTTACCTTCTAAATCTGGAGCGGTCTAACTCTAGTGCACCTCATCTAGAGTTGTCTAACTTTTGTGCACATGTTCTCAATTTGGAAGGGTCTAATCCCAGTGCACTAAATGTGGAGTTGTCTAACTCTTGTGCACATGTTCTCAATCTGGAGTGGTCTAACTCTAGTCCATCTATCTTTAACTGGTAATTGTCTTGCTCCCATCATCATTTGCTTACACACTGGCACATGTGGTTAGAAGATTCATTTATCCATCAAAAGTCTCTATTTACATAACACTTCTCCATGCCCAACAACATGTACATGAAGTGCATATTTCCATTTTTAGTTCATTATGTCAAAGATGGCCTTATTTATAATCGACTCAATCTTTGATTGCACATCCAACTTGGTTGAATGGTATTGAAGATTTGATTCCAGTTACAAAATATGAGTGTGGCGTGCCTTTAGTTGTAATTATTTTGATTTGTTATTTCTCCAACTTTTTTTTTGAAAACTTTTAACGCACATCTATGTGTGTGTGTGAGAGAGAGAGAGATATATTTTTGGCTCACATGTGCATTTATTTATTATATATTTATACTTATAATTTCCTTAACCATCTTACTTGTTATTTTTATTTTATTTAATTAAATTTTCTTTATCCTTTGACATTAACATACATACTCGACTTTACTGCTAGATAAACTTTTGAGAACATTCATCAATGTGAAATATAAACAAATTTTATTTGCTCCTTGACATAACAAAAATTACTAAGTGAAGTTTCAAACCCACCGCAAATATAGAGAGAAAAATGGAATTAAAAGACTTGGTGAAGCTTGTAGAAGTTTGTGTGTATAGGTAGTACATTGAACTGTTGGGTCCTTTAAGGCTTAAGCCCTAATTGTTTGCATGGCCATTTTGCAATGGGTTTATTTGGATGGATGGATGGATGGATGGATGGATGGATGGATGGATTTCATTCTTGATTTATCTGTCAAGCAACAAGACTCAACTCATAACCTCAAAACATCATCAATATGAACAATAAAATATTGTACTTGTAAAGATGTACAAGAAGGGACATCCGACTTATTGCCTTGCACGAGAATTCAATGCGACCTATTGGTACACAATCAAAACAATGTACACATCACAAGTTCCTAGTGAAATCCCAATCGCACCGTACCCATTGGATTTTGCGTCCCGTCCAATATGTGTCCAAATCAATGTATAACGGCCTTTTGGAACAATCTTCATATGTTACCAATTTAGGCGTTGCAATTCCCAAAATTGCATTTGATTTCAAGTCACATTAGAGTTATCTTTTATCTTTTTAAGGACAGGAGTAACCATCTAGTGTTTGGAGGTGCATCTTGTCTTTAGTGTGTTAACTAGAAGCTCTTTGGAGCTTTGGAAAGTACTTTGGGAATAGACAACCCAAATTCACTAAACATCGTTGCCCTCTCATGGTTCTTAAGAAGTTCCAATCTCAATTTACATGTTCTCAAGAAAAATGACTGAATTCATGACCAAATTCTAGTGAGGTTGAAAATATGAGAAATATTTCTTTGAGCTTGTGTTTATTGGCTCTATGATGTGAGAAAGAGACTTATGCCCCCTTCCCACATGACTTTAGCTTAGCCTACAAGTCCGTTTAAAAACATAGCCTCCACACCATCGATGCTATCTACACTATTTTGTCTAATTAGTGTGGGCCACACTAATTCCCAATAAAACACGCTAATTTCAAATTATAATTTAGAGTGGCCCACACTAATTTCAAAGGTGAAAAATTTGTGTGGGCTTTGTTGTTTCCATAATTGGATGAAACTTCATAATTCCATCCAATTGTGTTTTAAGACTTTCCCCACATTGAAACTTTATATTTGACTCGTGAGCGGAAACCTCAAACTTCTATGCCATACATACTAGGTGTGGATTGCACATGGTGCACATTGTTGGAATTCTAACCATGTGCATAGTTCCATAAACTCGAAGTACAAGATTTATTATTGGACTTTACGTGATTGCATATTGAAGTATACTAAACCTTCCAAAAAGAAGTACCCTCACAACTATCTACATTGACATAATACATAAGAATTGGATTTCCATTCAACCAAAGAAACTGGAGTGTAGGCAAACAACCAAGTGCTTCGACCTCATGGAAGTTGGAAATAATATTGTGAGAAAGGTCAAGTGCCTCCAGAAAGTACAACTTTTCTATGCCTCTTGTTGACACTAATGCATTGTTTCTCAGGACCAGTTTTGTGATATTTCCAAGTACCTAGTATTTCCAACATAAAACAAGCTTCAGAAAGTAGTGAACTATGGTAAGAAAAACCTATGGTAAGATAGATGAGTGGTGAGGCATTAGGGGATGGGACAAAAGTTGTCTAGCATGTCATTGCTCGTTAGATAAAACAATGATGTGTGAAAAGCTATTTAACTAAAAACCTACTCGAAAATCTCTAGAGCAAGTTCTTGTAGGTGCACTAGGATAGTTGTGTGCCTCTGCCATAACTAAGAGAGCTTTACTTGGTTTTAAGGAAAGGTTTTGGTTATTTGGTAAAACCATGTGGGGATGGGCCTTTAGCAATGGTATATGAAATGAGCCAAAAGTTTGACCTCTATCTTTAAGGAGTTAAGTATAGTTCACTCAAGTAAAAGCCACACTCTTACTCTAAAGTAAAAGTAAAAGTTATCTTATTATCTTGAACCTTAAACATACTAGGTACATGGGAACACACAATTGCATGTGAGTTAGCCATGTGTGCATGATAATAATAGGGCACAACACTCTCACAACTAGCTGCTTGTTAATATTTGTCACCGATTGCAGAGATAATGCAAGGGGCTTCAGGCTTTGGCGATGAGGAAATGCTGTCAAACTTGACCAACACCCTTGCTACTATGGGCATCTCCTCCTCCCAACTTGCCACATTTATTATCCCATTTAGTGTGCGTGGTACTAATTCCCAAAACACACACTAATTTGCCAAATCTCAAAATTCATGAGGGTTGGCATTTTTACCGAGTGTTACTAAATTCATGAACACTTGCTCATTTACCATACATGTCAAAAAAAATAATGCTTACTCTAAGGTGTTTGTAGAGTGCATACTTAGTTTTGATAAGCTTGAAGAGGCTTCTTCTTCTTCTTTGAAGTCGGTGCCACTCACTTATGAGGCATCTCCTAACACTAAGAAATTGATGAGCATAAAAAAGTTTAGTATAACCTTCACTAATTTCACATACACACTATTAACCCACCCTCACTAATTCCATAATTAGTGTATTTTTCTTGGTCTACCCATGTGGCTCATGGCAAGTGACATGCTTGACCCACCCATCAAATGCGAGATTCAACGCTGAATCTATTGGTCCACAAAGACTTCATGTATTAAGTTAGCGTACTAAGGCTGTGCATGATTTTTGGCTCGTATATGCACGTGTTATTCATTACCAACACCCCCCCCCCCCGCTATATTAACCCTTAAAGGATGTGGGGATTCAATATATGGCCATAAGTGCAACCTATACATGCCTAACCAAGTTCAGAAATCATATTTTATGTACTTAAGTGTTTGAAACCTTATTATATACATTGTCTTGTGTCAAGGAGAAAATAAAAATATACTCATACTAGACATTGATGATCAAAATACAATGTATGTATTTGCATCCAAGAGCAGGCCAAGGATTCGTGGCACTCACTTAAAATCATCCATGCGGATGAAAAAAATGCAAGAATCATCTAAATGACTATTTTTAGGCAATTTGATTCCGGAACTAGAGTCAAAAGCCCCGAATTAGTCTAGTGATGTCACATTCGAATGAATCGGCCCTCAACCCCATAGGGGTGCTTTTTTTATTGGAGCCACTTCATCCACGATATTTAGGATGGATGATTTTAAGTGAGTGCCACGAATCCCCAACCCCAAGAGCACTCATGCTACATATATGTACTTAGATATTTAATAACATTAAAGTGTTCAACTTACTCAAATAGTGCACTTGAAAAATATTAAGTGATTTTGGATAGGATCACTTGTGACATGATTAACTAAAATGAAAGTTTGCTCAAATATGCTACTTTTTGCTTGGAGAGGTCTAATCTGGACCTTTTGGACGATTAATGGTTAACTACCTTATCGAATCTAGAATGAACAATGTATGTTGATTCTTAAACATGTAGTACAATATACACACAATTTTCATTTTATCCCCCCCCCCAATGCTTAGATCCAACCTAACTGTACACGAGTGCTCAAATATAAGGTATATTCTCTATATTTGAGGTATATTCTTTAGATTCTTATAAAATGGTCGGTAATTTTCCTAAAGTCTTCAATTTGAGCCAGGTTTTTTTCTCAAACTCAATTGGTTCATTTGTAACTAAGGTAGATGGGTCTTAAGTGGCTCATTTTCTTAATTGGACCCCTATATTTGATTGCTATGTGGTTCAGTGAGGGTCAAAGAGCAGACATCATAAAAACACATGTTTAAAATAGGTTGGACTACGTCTTCAAATATTAATAACTATTCTACACTCAATAATGAACACAATTGGGAGGACCTATGTATCCAGTTAAGAAATCAACAAACATGCAGTTTTGAGAACCATAACTACATCAGGGGAGGTTCGATTTTCAATTATGTTTTTGTAGATGTTTCATTGTAGATTTGCTAATGCAACACGAGTTTTGTTGTGTCAATCTATTGGGTAGAAGTTGGAGAACATGAAAAATGAACCAAATAACACCCACATACCTTAGCGGTCGATTCTCCCCGTTCGTGGCACTTCAATATCCGAAAATTGAAAAGAACTGAAGTTGGAAAAGGCTGCTATGAACTAAGGGGGAAAGGCTGTTTACACATGCTTGGTGGCACGTGTCACAAGTACCACACGTGTGGATTTACTCCGAACCCCTGGCATGAATGGAAACCCCCTGCACAAACGATCGCGCGCGCACCGTTGGATCCCTGATCCAATGGCTCGAAAGCAGACACAAGGAATGACGAGATACCTTCGACCTGAGGCGATCCACCCACCGTCCGATGGAGGGGTGTATCTCAGCCGCCGATTTAATGGTGGGGGTCGACACCACCGTTGGATGGACGGGCATTGGGTGTTTCCCTCCAGGCCTGGTTTTCGGTGTCCAGTGTGCAGGGCGGTAACTTAGTACTGCTCTGCTCTGCTCGGACAGCGATGGCGGAAGACAGGTAATGGGCATTGGGCGGCATTGAAATTTGTGACAATCGGGCTCACAGTGGATCAGATTCAAGGATACCTGGCTTCATGTTCATTACTAGTTTTATGAGAGTTGTGTTGTTGGTATACCATGCTTCTGGGTTAAGCTGTTAATGGCGAGCTGAGGCTTCGACGACGTCATGAATGGTCATAACCTTGCAGCATGCATACAGCTAGCACACCTAGCGCGTAGTTAAGAATCTCGGAGTACCGTTGGGCATGTAGCTGGAGGAGCCTGGTGTACAGTGAAGCTCAACTTCCAAGGGTAAGAAGCTAGAATGCAGGGAAGAGTTCTGGGGACCACCAACTGTGAGCTTTGCTTGATCAACTCTTCATTTCTGCGTGAGAGTCAGGTGATTGGAGTGGTCTGTGCATCTTTCAACTTTTTGGGAGGATTTTTCTGAGGTGAGGGACGTTTGTTAACCTGTCCATGGGTTCTGAGGGGATCATCGACTTGTTGGGAGCAGTTGAGCGCATGAGAATTCTGGAAGTCTCGTATGTAGGATGAGCTTTCGGTTGAGTGCAGCTTTTCCGAGTTCTGGGGTGTCGGCGAAACCATCGTCTGTTACGAGGTTTGAACATCAGGCATTGAGCTTATGATACCAATTTCGAGGTTGGGGCAATCCTATAGCTCCTGTCTGCTGTTATCTGCTTATTAATCTGTTCGATATCCGTATTGCAGGAGTGGTGTACCTGAGCTTCAACTAAGGCCTCCGGAACTCGACTCTTCTTCGAACCACCATGCCCCACTATATACTATTCAGAAGCATGCATCGACACTGAAGCTCATTTGCAACTTTGCTGTTTGTAGTCAACCCCCCTGCAAGGCAGTGTTGGAAACAGATCGATTAGGCATTGTACCTTTAAAGTCGATTAGGCATCGACTTTGAGCATTGATAAGCTATTTCTTACGAAGTGAAGAGACGGGAGTACTTACACGTTAGGTTATATATGGCGATGGAGCTGAACAAGTGGGTTGGCGACTTCAAATTAGCGCCTGTCCTCCTGTTCCTTGTGATCACATGCCTGTCATGTTCGATGATTCCCGCATTGTCGGTTAGTAACAACATATACCACGACGCTGCTACTCTGGAGTCCTACCCGGAATATGTAACACTACACAAGTCGCGGGACGTGCATGGTACTGTGCACATGAGCGCTCGCGGCACGGAAGACTGGAAAGCCGGATGGCGAGAAGGTTTTGGCATGGAGCTTGTGCACATGGACTCGCCGAGCTCGCCTTTCGCCAAGCGTGATGCCTCCCGGGCAGAGCTACATAGCCAGCTGCTGAACAAGGAGTCTGCACGCACGCATGCTCTTGGCAAACACATTACCCATGTGCACTCGAAGCCGAAGTCTAGCAAGGCTGGCGGAGCAGGAGCACCCGCCGGCACATCTTTGAAGGATCCAGTCAAGTCAGGCTTAAATTCCGGCACCGGCGAGTACTTTGTAACGCTGCAGGTATGGCCGTTCTCTCCCATTTGAGACATGCCTCCCATGTCAGAATTAAGGAACACTCGCATGCCACTAATTTGTAATGGTTATATGAACTGCACACTCGCACGCTCACATTGCTAGGAACATACAGCACAATTGAAGGAGCATAAGGTTACCTTCTATCCTATTGTAACAAAGGATATCCGGGCGTCAGATGGCTTCGTTGGCGCTGGCAGAAACTCCGAAAGAAATTTTCGACTGTAGTGCATCTTTGCAGACGTTGATGGATATCTAATTCTCTCTGCACATTCTTTAATTGCAAAGAGCAAATAAAGAACAGAAAAAAAATGACGACAAACTTAACCGTGAAGCTGTACAGAGCTCGAAAGCCGGTCTGTTGCGAAACTGGAGGGGTACTGTGTACTCTTGGTATCCATTTTACATGAAGGCACAGATAGGAGCATGGAAGCATTTCATGTTTTAGGAAGTGTAGAGATTGGTTAAGTATGCACATTCTAATTTTTAGAGGCAAATAAAGAGCTCAATTCGTGAGGTTACGCAGAAAACGGCCTTGAAGTTGTAGCTCTCGGGTTCTGATCTGAAGTCAGTTTTCTGGAGAAATTGTCGGTTATAGTTGACTAGCGATGTCATTTTGCAGGTAGGAACCCCGGCGAAGGACGTAATAGCCACAATCGACACGGGGAGCGACATCTTCTGGCTCCAATGCAATCCCTGCCAAGAATGCTACCAACAGATCGGCCCGGTATTTGAGCCTCTGAACTCCACCTCCTTCCTCACGCTCAAATGCGCTTCCCCCATCTGCTCCCAGCTTCAGTTCTACAAATGCGGCAAACAGACGAAAAACTGCCTATACGCTGTAGCCTACGGAGACGGCTCGGTCACCGTGGGGACCTTCTCCCAAGACACGTTAACCCTGACCTCCACCACCGGTAACCCCTTCCAGATCCCGCAGTTCTCCTTCGGTTGCGGCCACGTCAACCAAGGTCTCTTCGTCGGTTCCGGTGGTATCTTAGGTCTCGGACGAGGCAAGCTCTCCTTGCCATCGCAACTTGCAGGCAAAGTGGCCAACCGATTCACATATTGTCTAACGGATCGGTTTGTTGACCCGAACGCCAATAGCCACATCTTCTTCGGCGACACGAACTCCGTAGGGCTGCAATACACACCGCTGACGCAGAACCCGAAACTGCCTGAGTTTTACTACGTTAGCTTGACGGGAATCTCCGTTGGGCAGAACGTGATCACCTTCCCTGCGAGCTTGTACACGTTGGATGCCACGGGCGCCGGCGGGATCATTCTTGACTCCGGGACGAGCATCACCCGCCTTATGGAGCCTTCCTATAGCTTGTTCCGTGACTCGTTCCGGGCTGCGACCACTTACCTTAAAAGAGTGGACGGGGATACTCTCTTCGATACTTGCTATAACGTCCCCGGCGACACGGCCAAGATTCCCGCAGTCAGCCTTTTGTTTCAAAACAAGGTATGTGCACTTTCACACATCACCATTCTCGTCTCTTCAGGCATATGGTCTTGCATTTGCAATGAGGTGATCATTCTGAGGCCATGATTGGGGATATTATATGAATCCAGAATTGCATCAATTCCACTAGTTATAATTCCAAATTCTGGTTCCTATCCTGTAAGGAAACATTTGCACTGTTGTGGGCAACTTACCAACTCCACAGACAATTTTTTCCATTGTTTCGGATCGGCAATTGTCTCATCTGGTTAGCAATTGTGCATCACGGAGATTGTCAATTCAAAGTTTTCGGAATTGAAGTTGACATGCAAATAATTGTAGGAGGTCAAATTGAAGATTTGAATGCTTTCTCTTGGACAATTCAGTGTACTGTCTTTTCAGTTGTTATGTGTTGGCAGAAAGCTGCATGATGAGGTGTTGTAAGGATGTTAAATGAGTGTTTTGTCTAAGCCAGCTTGTATGTTATGGATGGAGCAGGCAACATTGCCGCTGCCGGCCAACAATATTCTGCTGCCAGTTGATGCACAGGGCACGTACTGCCTGGCATTTGCTCCCAGTTGGGTGAACATCTCTATCATCGGGAACGTTCAACAACAAAACTTCCGTATTGAGTACGACTTGGAAAACTCGAGAGTTGGCTTCGAAGGGGCAGATTGCTCAGCTCAGTGATATCCAGGAGCTCAATTGCGATTTCCAACCACCAAGGTTTATTCGAAGCTTCAGAACTGGAATTTTCTAACCAGAACCACTTTTTGCTCTTGAAACTTGAGAATCGACAACCTGGGGGATCAATTCATCTCAGTTTTCTATGACCAGGAATCATTATGTGTGAAGCTGTTAATACTCTGCAGCTAGAACAAGAAATTCATAAAGTACATCGGATAGTTGCAACGTACGCAGAAGGTGGATGAATTTATGACACAGTTTTAGTACATTGACATTTGAGTACCATTTTTGATGCAGCCATGTAGAATGTAACTGTAACTAGAGATGCGTATCAAGGAACGTCTTAATCATCAGACATATATATATGTCTTGAAACTCTACTTTGCAGACCTGTTGTACTGATCATTGTCAGCATTACTATGAAGCCTTTTTTTCCAGCATCACTACATAGTGTACTGAAATCTACTTGTGCGCTAGCTTGATAAGTCTACTTAGAACAATCTAGGCGGCAGTTATTCCATCGAAGGAAGATGAATGAGTCTGTGCAATAAAAGAACTCACAAGATTCTTATCTGAACCAGTATTTTCCATGTACTTGAGTTTGATCCAAGGGCTTTGGCAACTCCAACCGATCCAATCCTAGTGCAAAAATAAATTCCAACAGAAAATCATTTATCAGAGTCATTGCACATCTGTTTCACACAACGTTAGTACTATTCATGAGTTTCTAGTTTTGCACTTTATGGCTTGTTGTGAAAAGACTCCAGATGCCTAGAGATCTTGGAGATAGTTAAACGTCATTGGCTTCTCAAATTTGCAGTGGCAAAGTTGTAAACATAGCTATGATTTGCCACCAAGCAGACTCGGTTGAACCTTGCTTATTTGACAGATTGTTCACCACTTGTTGTATGCAAGTTTTCAGCAGTAGGGTGATGTGCCACATAAATTTTGGACCTAGGATTATTTAGTGCGCTGTCAGAAAGCTTGGAAAGTGAACAGAACATGTTCTACTAACGTCAGCAAATACTTCTAGTCAACTGTAAGCTTCATTTTTTGAACTTAAGTTAATTATGTACAAAACAAGACGTTAGATTGCCTATGTTTATGGAGTGTGTTTGGAACATGAGTTTGGATAAGGTAAAATACTTATCCAGTGTAGGTATGATGTACGAAATCCTCAATATGCACATTCAGAAATCTAATTTTAACACTAGGTATTTGCAATTTTCTCTGATAAAACAAGCGTTTGTTTTTGTACTTAAATAAAATCCACCACAATCTACCTTCCATATATGCAGAATATTATTGCAACAACAATTATGCTCGGACATTTTCATTCACATTCACACAATATCTGAATTAGTTTGAACCATTGCATACACTTACAACTAGATATTTAAAGATACACTCTTCACACCTCTCCAAGGTGATCAATTTGAGGACTTGAGTACTTGAGCACAGTATCATATAAACTTGGGATTAATTGCAACGAGATACTGTGATTGATTACAAAAACGGGTGTCAAATTTTCCCCACTACTGTAGCTATCATCAAAATGTATTTCCAGCCGTGACTCCTGAGTCACGTATGATACACCACGACTTACATGGATTAACAGCAATAAAATTGTCTCTTGTGTACATCAAATACTACAATAGGAACCAATTAGTTCCTTCTCAAAGCAGTTCTGTCTGACTTCAACATTCGCAGTAATGGACAAAACCCTTCTGCAGTATACAGGCATGAATTTTCACACTAATTCTAGTTCACATAAAGCTCAGCCTGTCCATCAATGAACAAGCTCAAAAACTCCTCGCCATCAACAGTCTCCTTCTCCATAAGGAGTGCTGCAAGCTTGTGCAAAATTTCAATGTGGGTTGTCATGAGGGTTTTAGCACGGCTGTAGGCAGTCTCAACCAACTCCCTTACTTCTGCGTCAATGATGTCTGCAGTTGCCATAGAGTGGTCAGATTGTTGAGACACCGACTGGCCCAAGAAGGGATTGCCACCACCTCCTCCGATGGCCAATTGTCCAATCTTCTTGCTAAAGCCAAATCTCTCAACCATCTGGCGTGCCACCCGGGAGACTTGCATGAAGTCATTTGAAGCTCCAGTGGTAACATTCTCAGTTCCATAAATCAACTCCTCAGCAATTCTGTACAAAGTGACAAATAACATCAGTACTTTTAAACGATCGATGTTTGGCCAAATTCAGTAACATTTGCACAGAAATAGCACTTGATACAACAAATCTTGACACAAAAACTTAGCTCAATCTGCACCAACCAATCTCCCACTACTGACTCCATAACCAGATTCGTCTAGAAGCTCCTTTAGAAGTTTATGACTATAACGACAAGAAAACAATGATATTTCAAATATTTAAGTTGATTCAGAAAAATATACCTTCCACCAAGAGCAACAGCCATTTGATTCTCCAGGTAACTTCTGCTGTACAAGCCAGATTCCAATCTTTCTTCACTGGGAGCAAAGAATGTCAACCCTCCAGCTCCACCACGAGGAACAATTGAGATCTTTGCTACAGGGTCATATTCTGGCATGAGAGCTCCAACCAACGCATGTCCAGCCTCTGCAAAGGTAAACAAAAAATATCAGTCAATTTACATTTTCTCAAAAGGCCTCTTTGAAATCCCACAGAACAACAGAACCACACCAACACTAGTAAAACCTATTCTGTGTAATGAAAGAAACATGTGCTAGAATTTGTAATTACCGTGGTATGCAACAAGCTTCTTCTTCTCCTCAGAAACAACAGCGTTCTTCTTCTCTGGACCAGCAATAATACGCTCCAAAGCATCAGCAATCTCATCTTTGCTGATTTCTTTTAGGTCACGCCTGGCCGCCAAAATTGCAGCCTCATTCATCAAGTTCTGAAGGTCAGCTCCAGTGAATCCAGGAGTCCTCCTCGAAATCTTCTCAAAATCAACATCCTTGGCAAGGGTCTTTCCACGAGAGTGCACCTAGAACACCATAATTTTGCAACACATTACATCTCTGCCAAGTTGGACTAAATTTACTTAGCTCAAATTCAATTCATGTAGATCACATACATATAATCAACAAGGATACACCTACATTTCAAACCATGCAACTGTCTAAAGTTTATATTACAAACTAAAGAATCATGTGAAAATGCAATAGCAAAGAACTTCCACCTCCCCAAATCGAAAATTTATCCGTACACTAATGAGAAGGGTGGACGGGAAAAATTACCTGTAGAATCCTCACACGCCCAGCAACATCGGGCCTGTCAACGGTGACCTGCCTGTCGAATCGCCCGGGCCTCAACAAAGCAGAATCCAAAACATCTGGCCTGTTGGTGGCAGCCAGAACAATAACACCGCTGTTACCACTGAACCCATCCATCTCGGTCAGAAGCTGGTTGATGGTCTGCTCCCGCTCATCGTTACCTCCGCCCATTCCCGCGCCTCTCTGCCTACCCACGGCATCAATCTCGTCAATGAACACGATGCAAGGAGCCTTAGCTTTAGCCTTCTCAAACAAATCACGAACCCTGGAGGCTCCCACTCCCACAAAGAGCTCAACAAACTCGGAAGCAGCGCAGGAGAAGAAAGGCACACCAGCCTCTCCAGAAACTGCTCTAGCGAGCAATGTCTTTCCTGTTCCAGGAGGACCGACCAACAAACAACCCTTGGGGATTTTGGCACCTAAGGCGGTATATTTATCTGGATTCTTCAAAAAATCCACAACTTCCTGGAGCTCAAGCTTAGCCTGGTCAGCCCCAGCAACATCCGCAAATGTTACACCTGTCTCAGGCACTTCCTGGAACTTGGATTTCGATCTGCCAAAGTCCATGGGTCCTCCCATGCCACCTGGACCACCTGGACCTCCCTGAGCTCTCCTGAACAGGAAGAATAATCCTCCGAATGCCAATAGAGGGAAAAGAAGATTTCCCAACACATTAATGTAGCTGTTGGCTGCTTCACCCTCGGAAACCGAGATGTCCACTCCATTCATGGCCAAAATGTCCACAAGGTCGGGGTCGTTGGGGAGCGTTACATTGGCCCTGCGGCCATCGATGGCGGTCAATTGCAAAGTGGACCCATCCTTCGCGAACCTAACCCTCTCGACCTTCCCTCCCTTCACGGCGTTGATGAACTCGCTGTAACGCCATTGGGCTCCCTCGGGCAAGTCTGTGGCCTTCTTGGTGGCAACTGGGGGTGCCGCGAGTGCTGTACCGGTCATCGGTGTGGATGGCTTGGCTTGTAGCTGGATAGCCTCAGTTCCAGACTGAGAAAATTGGGGTGGCAGAGGAAAATCTGCGGCCATGGCGCTTGGTGTTCCTGCGAGAGCCAACACTAAAGAAGCCATGGTAGCCGCGGGGATTTTGTTCACTAAACCCCGAGCGGAATCCTCCAGGGAGGCTTTTGCAACAACTCCATTGCGCTGTCTGGAAGCGGCAAGTTCCACAGATACGGCCAACGCCAACCGGTCTCCCAACAAGGATGACCTCAAAAAGGCAGGGTTCGTAATTCTTGCGCCCGCAACTCTCTTAGCCACAGCCAAATTCGCAACACCCCGGCTCACGACGCATGATGGCAACGCTGTTAATCCAATGACCTGCGCCATTGCTGATGCTGCTCCTGCACAATAAAGAATATAAATTCCTACTCACCAAATTCTCACAAGAATTCTATCTCCTTCCAAGTTTCTCTACAGTTCACAAAATTTGCGACAAGATTTGCGGTTTCGCAACGTTTACCCTGTACAGAAAAAGAGAGCGCGGACAATGCACCTGGCACCGAGAGGGTCAGGGCTTTACTTGTAGATTCAGAATCAGGATTCAAAGTCTGAGGAAGCCAAGGAAAGGAACCGATTGCGGGTGGCGTCGCAGGTTCCTGATGAATCGAGTGATGTGGTGGCAGCCATGGCGTCGGGGCTGTGGCGGAGGCTCAGCCACTCGCGCCCTGTGACCCCCACATCCACCAAGGGTGTAGATTTTCGGGCCACCGCACCCAGAGGATGAAAGGAGCGCCTTATCATCTAGCTCACTTATAGATTATGACCGACAGCTCTCCATTGCGGCGTCCGTCCGTCGTGACAAAGGGAAGGATGACAGGAGGCGACCTATGATCTAGAGAGAACATAGATTTTGAGCCACGAAGGCCTCCGCGGGTCCTTGTTTGTTTGAAAGGCAGGCCACTCGCACCCTGCAACCCCAACATCTATCACTATTATAGATTCAAGAGCCTAAAACAGAGGATGAAGGGAGGTGACGTGTAATCTACAGAGGCTATAGATTATGGCCGTAGCGGCGTCCGTCCATCGTGACGACGTGAAGGATGACAAGAGGTGAACCAGATCTAGAATAGGTGTAGATTTTGAGCCACGGAGGCTCTCGCGGATTCTGTGGCGCCCACGAGAAGGCTGGTTAGTCGGCTTGATTGATTTGGTGTATGGAAGGAAGGAAGGAAGGAAGGATGAAAGGAAGGGAGGGAAGTTATCATAATATCATCATAAAGGCCCTCCAATGTCATTTGAAGCGGTGCGGTGGCACGATGTGCTTTTGCACGGCAAGTAACCAAAAAAGTTACACCATGGTTGAGGTTGTGAGGTGTGTCACACCATGCCTCAACCACATATAGCTTTATAACGTTGTTCGGAGGTGGGGACCCTCTTATATTTGGGATGTTGGCAATGGTTGGTGTGAACGTCTTCTTCTTTTTTCTTTCTTTTGTAAATGTTTCACCCTGGTGCAAGACATTCAAGTCTTGCATTCACAAGAGGAATGAGTGTAGGTTAAAGCTAGAACAACAATTTTCAAAATCATAGTATTGATTAGTGTGTAAGGCATGTGCCATGGGCTTGGGCAAGCTAGGGTTTTATTCCTTGGACAATGCCATGAACTTCCCTCCCTTCAACTTAGATTCAACATGAATTGGGGTTCGGGCATAAGGAAATGGAATGGTCATAATAGACAACTTTGATATGAACTCAAGATTGGTTTGAGAGATTAATGTTGGAGGTGGTGTTTGCCAACACCCATGAAAAACAGGTTGGCACCTTCCCGTCCATGGGGAATGGTGTTGGAATGAAGAGGATTGATGGGCAAGCAAGGATGCAAGGTCATTCCATGGAAATACTTGGAACTAGATATTTAGTGCTATGGATATGAGCATAAGGTTGCCCCCTCATCAATAACACGTGGAAACTCATCACGAAAAGACATTGGTATTTGTGTGGTTATGGGAGAAAGTATCCTATTGTGCACTCAAGATAGAGGACTATTAATTTCCAAGATAGTGTATTCAATAGCCCACTTACTAATCCAACACACAATTTGCCAAGTAATTTGTACATCTATCTCATTATGTGGTTGAGATTTTAATTTTTTGACATCATCTATAAGTTTTGGGGACACTTTGGTGTTAATATACACTTAATATACTCAATGAATTTGGGAATGCACACATGGCCATTGTTAATATCTCTATCAATGTTTATGACCATTCTCAATTGTAAATTTTTGACCTCATCGGGCCGCTTACTTGCATGGCATATCCTCTCTCTTTTATCACATACCCCAAACACCCTCAGAACCCATAATATCCACTAATACAACATGTCCGCTTCATGAAGGAAAGGTCACAATCATGACCTTGCTTTGTCACATTCAAACTTGGATTTTCCTAAATATATGTGCAAAGATGCCAAGTTGTAGTAGACTTGTGCAATTCCATTGCAATGAAGATAGAATGTACACAATTTAGAGGGTGGCACACAAACTAAGCAACAAACTCAACAATGTTGCTCTACAACATGTGTATGATATGCAATATGTTTGAGAAGCCTCCATATGAACTTAGAACAAAGACCAACTGCCACAATAACTCATTTCTAAATCCACAGGCTAGCGCAAGCATTCCCCCATAAATTCCTCAAATCCCATGTTGGGGGTCTTGGAGCCTTGCACCTCCCACATATTAGAGTGAAGGGTCAAAATACAAATTTTCCTTGAGGATTCATGAGAAACCCCAAAAAAATGTAATCGAAATTAATTTTGGCAATTGTTAATTTGGACTTTGCATGATGTACATGGGTCGTCTCTTATAGAGTTTCAACTATAGAGTCAAAGGCAAATTAGTCAATCGCAACCACAAACCCATCCACAACTACAATGGAGTTGAGCAATCGATTCCTCTCCGAGTAAAAAAATTCCACCGTCATGTATGTAGGTGTCAGTATAGGCCCTTGGATTGCTATCCTTCTATTATGCATAAACACTTGCATTCCACGAAAGGCACAACCTTGGAGCCATAGTTGGGAAAGGAAAGCACAAAATACACATCAAGACTTGGTCAACCTCAATTGGAAATTAGAATTCATGCAAAAAGAATATAACAACATAAACCATATATTACCTCCAAGTGCAATGTGGAGATTGCAAATTGCAAGTGTAAAGGTTTCATAAGAGAGGATGAGAGAGACAACATGAGAATTAGCCTTTGGTTTCAAAAGTAAAATATGAAAGAGATGGCAGAAGTTTAATCAGAGGGTTTTGGCACAATTGACCTTTAATCCATGGGTCATTTCTAGAACAACCATTAAAAAAACAAACAAAAAAACACACACACACACACACACACACACACACTTGTTGGCATTATGCACTTGTACATAATGTAATTCAATGATGATGTCAATGTGTTGGTGTGAATTTAACTTTGGCATCCTATAGTTTTATTTTATTCTTTACATCGTTAATGGTATGGCTTTATCAAATTTCACTTCAACAACTTAAAAGCTTGAGGGTCAATGATAGATCTATAATCTAACACAAAATCATGCAAGGAAAATACAACAAGTTGCAACTCCCAATCATTATACTAAAAGATGAATCCTAATGAATCGCATTTTTATTTGTATAGTAGTGTCATAAATTTTTAAGTAAACTTGTATGCTGAGCCTTCACTCCAACATATGAAAGTACAAGGCTCCGAGACCCACAATGCCGAATGCAAGGATTTTATAATGTTGTGTTGGCCCATGAATTTCAACATGAATTATTAAGGTAGTGAGTCTATGTTCCCTCTAAGTGTTGGTCTATGTTATGACGTGCAATCTAGGAGTTGTCACCCGCCTTATCCGTTGTACCTCCTCCCTTAATTTAGAGTTTGGTACACAAAATTAGCAAACCAGTTTGACAATATTGCTTTACAACATGTGCATGATATCCAATTTGTTGAGGAGTCCTCTAAACCTTTGGATGGCTCGTTTAATTCTTGTTGCAATTGTCAATCCACACTCTAATATATGGTTTAGAAGTACATCAATGTTGGTGAGTCTGCTATGGAAAACAAGATGTGTAAGATGTGTAGGATACTAGGTCTAGTTTAATAATAAATCAAGGAGAGTGATTGTAATTTCATGCATGTCAATAAACATGGTCTCTAGGGAAACAACCTCTTCAGTTATTGGTCATCATGATGAAAAGACTCTTCAAAGGTACTATATAACATTACAATTTCAACAATTTGCCGCCCAAGCTCTTTTTAGGGATCCTTATGATGGGGACGGTAATCCTCTTACATACAAAGACCATTAAAACAAGCAAATGGAGCTTTACTGCACATATGAAAATGTGCTAGAGGATAGTAGATCGAGTTTCCTCCTTCTCATGGAATTGGTATTCAACAAGGTTCTCGTGGCCAAATCCAAATCCGATCTATACTGGACCACATTGAGGAACATACATGAAATGCTCGACTTCCATTGTCATTGTGGATGGGTTTGTGGTTGTGATTGACCAATATGCCTTCGACTCTATAGTTGAAAGTCTATAGGAGACTACCAAATACATAGAAATAAAAGATGAAGAAAGCGTGAACAGTTGTGGAAGACATAAACAAATTACAACCAGTTAAATTCATGTTGATCATGTCTTAACATTGACACTACTTCAATGGGATTATTTTAAGAGCATAGCCAACCTTAATAAGGGTGTTGACACTAGGCCCATACATAGTGGCTAGAGGTGAATCACACCAACGAAAATGTGTTGCAAGCTTATGGTCAAGATTCCAAATTAAACTACCACATGATCCCAATTGCACATCATTTGCCTCATTGCCAATATAAAACACATTGGTATATAGATAATAAAGAATAAAGATGCTCAAGATCAAGAGGATCAACCACATCACCTCCCCCCACCCACCCGCCCACCCCCCAAATATTCCTTCACATCATCCTTCATAAGAAATGTTCAAGAATAAACTCCCATTCACTTTTACATCTTGAGAGTCAAACAAGTCCAGCAAGTTAGTGTCATCAAAGTCTTTGCCATCCAAAGACACTATCAAATGCATCAATTCATCAATTAATTTAGCTAAGCCAATATTTGGTTCCAAAAATGTATGCCCCTTGTCATTTTTTCACATGACCAATCAAATTATCGCCTCTTGAAAGTATTGTGAAGGATCGACCTCTTGGTCGTTATCCAACCGGAAACCGTGCAAAGCGATTGTGAACCAACACTTACCAACAAGTCCTTTCAGTGCAATCCCGAATGTCATAGCAATCATGTTTTCCATTCAAAGAGATCATGTGGCCTAAATGTGTGCTTGTAGGATGTGATGTCAATAATATGCTCATCATCTAAACAAGTAGGTGTCATGGACCTATGTGCATGCTATCCAAAGCATGAAAATATTTTCCCCATCATAAATACATAGTGGTCATGTAGCCCCATGTGCTTTCATGCCATGTGTGATTGATTTCACATCAACATACCACCCCGCACTACACCATCCAAACTATTTAAAACCTTGTTGCACCAAGACCTTTGCAATTTCTTCATGGAGATAGGAGATTATAGGAAGGTAGGTTTAGGGTTTAGGGTTCAAGCCCCTCTATACCTACCTCGATCAAGAAACATACGACATATGCCTTCAACACCTGGCCAATGGAAAAACCCCTGGACCGGATAAAATCCCCAACGCTATACTGAAAAATATGCCGCCACGATTTCACACACTCCTCCTACTATTCTTCACCCACTGTTATAAACAAAAACAAATCCCTGAATCATGGAAAACAAGCCTTACAATACTTCTATACAAAAAAAGGAATCCATATCACCTTACCAATCATAGACCAATAGCACTCGCTAACACAATATACAAATTATTCACCAGCACACTTACGAGTATACTCTCTGCATATGGGGAAAGACATCAAATCCTACATGACAACCAAGAGGGCTTTAGAGCTGAGAGATGCACCTCACGACAACTACAAACCCTCATTTCAACATTAGAAGATGCTAGGCTCACAAACCAAGATATCTATATATTATATATTGATTTCAAAAATGCATTCAGCTCAATTGACCATGCCAGACTCCTTGCCATCATGAAAGACCTTGATTATCCACAAGATGCCGTAGCACTGGTAGGTAATATTTACTCACAATCCACCACCACATTTGTTGGCGAATACTTCAACAAAACACAACTAATCCCCATACAAAGAGGAACTATATAGGGAGATACACTAAGTCCGTACCTCTTTATTATTTTTCTTGAACCACTTCTCAGATGGTTACAACAAGGAGATAACGGATACTCCTTCAAAACCTCCAACACAAAAATAAGCTTTGCAGCCTACGCAGATGACCTAGCAGCCCTAGCCAACAAACTAACATCCCTCCAACTCCAACTAAACAAACTTGATAAATACTGTGCATGGGTAGGAATGGATCTTGGCATCCCAAAATGTGCAATCACGGGTTGTCCCAACAAATCAAAATTAAACCCACAAGCCTTTAAAACACAACTACGGAACACAAATATAAATTTTAGAAATCAATCTATATCTATACTGAGCCAACACGAGCCATATGTCTACCTTGGAATCAACCTAGTCCCGTCATTACAATGGAAAACACAAACGCACATAACAACGGCCAAATTAATAAAACAATATAAGCAACTAGTCACATGCCCAGCCACCATGAAGCAGAAAATACAAATGGTAGACACAGTCATACGAGCTGGCATCGCCTATAGTTTCTACGCCGTCCCATACTCGCTCCCAACCATCAAGAAACTTGATAGAAAAGTAATTACCCTACACAAAACTATATGTGGTCTCCCAAAATGTATGTCAAATGCAGTTACACAATTACCACACGAGTCACGACATATTCGGCACAGAAGCATTTTCACTAAAAAACTCATACATCACATGTATTGGCGAACAACTCATTAACGCCCTCAACGACAAAGGTAGACTCGGGAGAATATACAACGGATTAGTAAGGCACATACTCGCCAAACATGGAGGGGCACAAAACCTAACACGTATATCACACCATGATTGCATAAGATCGCCAATCACACGAACCCTATTTTTACTTAAAACAACTAGTGGCACCCACCTCAGAAGCACACTCGAAGAATTTTCCCTCCTTCCCACACCATTAGAAACATAATGGATGCATCAAGCAAATAATATACCAACGCTAACCCCCACATTATTCCTAAAATACCTACATAAACTAATACTACACAATATAACCGAACTCAAACACATAACACATCCCAATGGCACACATCTAATGACTAATGATGAATTTAAACACTACTATAACACATCCACTAAAATAGTAAAAACCGCTTTAGACCACGCCAGAACACTCTTTTGTGAAACCTCATGTCACAACCAATGTCCGGACATATGCTTAACACACACTGCATCAAACACCCTAAAAAATGAATATAAAATACAAAATCATAACATACCTACGAGAACACACGAACACAACACACATCCCCCACCACCACCACCACTGGAACATCCAAAACCACCCCTACACATCCTAAAAAACCCCACACAATTCCCAATGCACACCATAACAAAAGACCGTCCCGGCACATACAAAGATAAAAACAAAATCACAAAAGCATACACGGCCTACTTATGTCAATGGACACCACCAAACGGAATATTGTATAACAAATGACTCCCCCAAAAAAAATTGTTCTCATGGAACAACCAAAACGCCATAAACCACAACGTTCTACTCTTAACGCAATACTACACTCGCAAACAATACCAACATTTCACTAACATACTACAATCAAACTTCAACCAAGAACAAATGAGAGACCCCTGATACATCCCCCCACCACAAATCATACCCTTATATCATATCAACATTAACGAATGTAACCCAGAGAACGACATCGCCCACACACAAAGCACTGTCCAAAGCCAACATGGTGTATCACACATCTACGACAACACTGGCCGACACTTAATCACCATCCCCAAATAGAGACTACAATGGCTATGGGAACAATACCAAGCAGCATTAAATAGACCACAAAATCTAGAACCCCCCACACAATCATTTGAAACGGAAGTTGTATGGTTATACCAAAGATACAAATATAGAATACCCAAAAATGACCCCCTTAAACTCTCACAATACACACTCCCCAATACCATCCTTGAACACCTCATTGACTCCTTTCACATCACGCACTCCTATTTCTCGTCGCCAGTAACATGCCCTACCACACTTAGACAATTCTCCTCCCCATTTTCTCGGGATAGAGTATTCGGGTCAATAGGAACAACGTTCCAACACAAATGGACAGGGAACGGATACGCGCACCCACATACAGAAAATGAAGCCCAACAAGCCCTCCACTGGGCAAGACTCGTAGCCAAAAACAACCCAGACACAGTTACAATACTCATAACAACGGATCCAAACTGGTACCACAATCTTAACCCCCATGATGGCCCCTTTCTAGATTCACACGTCATCACACACTTCAAGGCTGATACCATCATATACGACGAGCCAACAATACCACCAGAATTACAAATCGAACCAAGAACAGAAAGCCGTGCTATCCGTATATTATGCATACACCACAAGACTACACCCATTGGATCAAGGGAATATACCCACCAGATGGACGTCATTGCTAACATCCTACAAATACCCGCAATGTTCACCAAAATTACACCACCTACACCAATAAACACCCCAGTAAACCGTAGTACAAAATGGTCTAAACTCATATACCCCCCACCCACCTACCACCCACACCATTGATACCCCACTAATCACCAACCTAGACAAATGTCTACCCCTCAAATACCAACTGCAATTATGTTATTACACAGACGGGTCATTCAAACCGCCTAAAGAAACGACTCAAGTACATTGGAAACGAGAAAAGGCAGGATATGGCATATACAACCCCTTGAAAAATCTCAGGATTGCAGAAAGGCTACTAGGGCTACAAAACATACTATGAGCAGAAATGATGGCTATACACTACACCCTCCATCCCCTCACCACTACATATCGAGATGAACCAACACATATCTTCACGGATTGCCTCAATGTCTTATACCTACTAAATACACAAATCAAACACCCAACCCTGCATAACAATCATCCATATAAGAATATACTCGAATCTACAATCAAAATACTACAATCCCGCACACAAACCACCACACTCCATAAAGTCAAAGCCCACGCGAACATAAATGGCAACGAACAAGCAAACACACTAGCCAAATTGGGCTGCGAACTAGATCATAGAGACGCCGTAGCAACATATGAACATGCACACCCTACACCATACTACCTCTAAAAAGATTGGTGGCACTCAATGCAAGAAACACCAGACAAAGGTCCCATTTGACACCTTGGTAAATACGTCCTCAAATATGATAAAAGGCATAACCTAGAAATTATAGCAAACCAAACACACCAACTCCATAAATGGCTCGACAACAAAGACATCGACAATGTACTATCAAATGACTTTTGGAAAAACCATACCATTACAGATAAACAAAAAACATGCCTAATAAAATTCCGAACTGGACAATATATGGGACATGCTCGGAAACAATTCTTCTTTGGTAGAGAACCGTATCCATCAAATACATGCCCTATTTGTAACTCATTAGATGCAGATACATGGTTACATGTACTCCTTAAATGCAAACAACAACACATTCATGCGCTAATAACAAAAAGGCATAACAAAGCTATTTGGGAAATACATAAACTTATCCTTTCAAACAAAATATCAAGACATTATACACTTATTATGAATGCAGGCACATATAATGGACTACCTCAAGAAAACATAGTACCAACATGGCTACTACCATGCACATGCGGTGCCCAAAGGTGCCACTGCAATGCCAGGTTCAAACCTGACATATCGTGCATCATAGGTCATCCATACAATTACCCGCCACCAGAAGCCCCTACACCAAAAATCACCACACAATTTATAGAATTTACATATTGTAACGACAAATTTACTGCAAAAACTCTCGAGAGAAAAACCACAAAATATCAACCGCTCATCAACAATGTCGCAGTGAGAGGATGGAATGTAGCACCACTTATGGTCTTAGTCGCAGGTGCAAGAGCCATAACTCACATCCCATCAATGAAAGAACTAGAAACAAAACTCAAACTCCCTACCTTGAAAATCAAACACACATTTAAACAAATCAACACAATTGCCATACAATATGCACATTCGATATTAGTTCATAAAAGGCGGCTAGAAAATAGAGAACCTATCACAGACCTACATGATCTGGCATAACTAAACACCTACAAACCCGATATACCCCTCCCCCGTAGTAGTACCATGATGACTACCGCTACTGAAGGTCACATACTACTGGTTACCGGTAAAGGTTATTAGTCACTAATGTAGTGTCTACTCCCTGCAAAGGGTGAAGTAGTTTTACGTCTAAAGCCATTGCCCTAGGGTGTGGCCAAGGATGTTTTACGAACAGACACTCTATTCACTCCAGCCTCCTCCGGAGACCGGAGTTCTTCTTCTTAGGGTTCAAGAGAAAATATAAATACACAGGTGTGGGCTCGTGTGGATGAAACTGGAAAGAGGCCCTATGGAGATGGATGAACAGCCACCGGACAGACACTAACGAACGAAAGTATCCCTGGACGGACGAACTCGCAGCGGAACCTCTTCGACGTGTTTTCGTCGTCTCTCTTTTCTTTCGACACTCTTGTGCAGAAACGCGGTCGCGCATTCCCGATCGCGAACCTCCTCAAGTTTTCCTCTGCAGGCCCTCTCAGTGTCCTCAAGGTATGCAAATTCTATTCCTGGGAAACCATTTCCTAGTGTTTACAGGGTGTTGCAAATTTAGTGTGGTGACTTTTTTTGTTTCATGTTAGCTTTCTTTACTTTTGTGCCCTGTCCGAAAGAGAAATTAGGTTTTGGAGCAGTGAAAGAATTTAGGGAATGCATCTAGGAGGGGCTGGAGTTCTCTTGGGGAGTGGGTCCATCTGGGAGTGTTCTGTGCTAAGAGCAGTGAGCATGGTGGTAGTCTAAGTTATATGATAACTCTCTAATTGGACTCTGCGGCATTCTTAGATGCTTACACGCACTGTAGACATCGAAATTTCGGACAGTGCACATTGCGGAGTGTCGTAATTTAGGAAGTAAATGAAGGAACCTAACGCTGAGATCTTATATCGCATTTGACCTTGGATACGAGGGTTAGGTTGAATTGGTAGGGTGTAGCACATGTCCACGAAAACCTGAGAATATGTGTCTCCAATTCTGCGATTATCACTAGGTTGGTTTTTTCCTCTTGAAAGAATTCCACGTCCCTCCCACCGAATGTTCCACATCCGTCCTTGATTTTGCCCATAGGTACTGGTGATGGTCATGCTCTGGAAGGGCAATTTTTTTTTTTGGTATTACAGAGCTTTAGTTCGTTTAGTTGATTTTTGAAGGTTAAGAGCTGAAGTTTTCTTACCTTCTCTTCTCCTCTCCTTTAATGAATGATAATTCGCATAGGACCGTTTTGCTGTCTTCTAATTTAGATTTAAATCATCTTCTGTTATCTTGAATGCAAGTGAACAGTTAGATTACACTTGCGGGTGAATTTGTGAATCTGTGGCCATTCCTTCCTCACGTTCTTATGTAACCAGTAAGCAATACTCTCCATACTTTACTATTTGCAGTGTAGGTTGTCATTTTGATTCTTATCTGGTTTGAACTTATATGACTGGAGCTGAATCTAGTTTTGTCAAGACAGCATCTATTACCTAATTGTTTCCTTCGGCGAGAAGGAATTATCGTACATAAGCGTACCTCTCATTTATCCAACATAAAAGCCCTGAAAATGTATGCAGCCTGGGAGGTTATTTATTAGTTGATTTCACACCGGAAGGAGCTTCAAAGACCTTGAATTAGTCTAGTCCAAGTCATTTGAGATGAATCAGCCACAAACCTATTGGGGTCCAAGTTTTTATATTGGATGGATGAGAGGGACGTTCATATCCGACAATTCCCTCTCGCATTTTCTTTTCCCTCAATCTGACAGACACTTCTGGTGGCTTTGTAGGTGAATCTATTGCAGAAACTTCAAGAAGTGCATCCGAAATGCCACCATCATGTGTAACTATGGTGCCCCCAGGAATGGACAACGGGTCCCTGTTTCCAGTTATGGACCTTTATGCGTTGCCAAGTACACTGGCGCCACCAGTTATGGCACAAGCTGACCCCGAAAGAGTACAAAATATGGCTGCTGAACTTCGTCATTTTGAATTTGTCCCCATAAACTTAGCTGATAACATTGCAGAGGCATTAATTGTTGGAATTCAATCAGCCCTTGCCATTGCAGGGGGAAGACGGTAGCTCTAATTGTGTAGGTTTAATAATTTGGCGAGCTGATCAGGCTCGGACTCATAAATCAGTGCTAATGTGTTTGGTGGAATATTTCATGCCTTGGAACTCCTGGAATAAAGGCCTGACTTCTGAACAAGTCACGCAAAATATCTCATACAGCTGAGCTAAATAAGTTCATCTCATCAAGCAGAGCAGGTTTATATACTTCTCAGGAGTTGCACATTACTTCATTGTCATCTTTAATTCACTTATTTATATTTCCTGTTGTGAATGCAGTCAAAGTTGTGCAATGAGCTCCTTGGTGTTTCTGCATGGTATAATGAAACTACAAAAGCTTATCTTCTGGAAGCAAAGTGTGTCCTCTGGTTGCAGACAGTCTCATTGTTATCAAGTGTTGTCCAGTAATCACATAACTTATTCTCCCTTGCATCTTGCTATATTTTTGGTTGCACTTGACTTTGTCAATATTATCCTCAATCAGGCCCTCAATCACTTCATATTGTTTTCTCCTGTGTCATTTCTCCTTATGCAAGTCACTTCGTCGTCGGTCATATTTCGTACTCTCTAATGTCAGTGGCTTGTAGTCATCTAAGCAACGACTTGCTCAAGTACACGAATTCTCTCCTTGAATTGAAATGCCAGAGAGATGTGATTAGAATGTGACTTCAGAGAAGGGGTTATGTTCTCCATGTGCTGCATATACACGAAGAGATGAACATAAATTGCATCTTGAGAGTGCATCATTGATGCAAGAATGTCTCGAGTGAGCAATTGGATTCATGTGTGCTGACATTGCTTTGCCTTGGTCTTCAAGTTACAAACCGTAAACCAATGTAATTGCACTGCTTCTCTACTTCCCAGCTGCATGGTTGATAATGGTAAATGGAAATGTCTGTGGAACTGTCTATCAAGGAAAGAAATTGTGTTGTGAAACAAATGGAAGACAATATCAAGAGGTCCAGGTATGGAGTAGTGTAAACAATCTTTTGGAGGGCATAACCTTAGCATACTATCGACATCCAGGAAGATAAACCCAGCTGTCGACCATTGTTCTGGCTATCTTATTTTGCCTCACAAATTCTCCCCAGTGGTAAGGTAAGTTGTGTTTTTCTTGAGGTTGATCCAGTGGTACGTGCCAATCTATACAACCCTTGTGACCTGCAAAGACATCATTTAGTGACATAAGAGTATCCGTAAGGTCTCTGGATCAAACTCCGGGTGAGTTTGCTAAAAGGTGAGTTTGAGAGTTTATGTATAAAGTCATCCTAGCTTTCTTAAGGCTTAAATTAGCATGCTAAAACAGTAAGATCAGGTTATGAAAAATTGGTCTTCTAGCTCGACATACTAAGATTGGTGGGCCAAGCCAAGTTTGCATAGGCCGAGTTTAGATTTAGGTTGGCGTGTCGGATGGGTTCGACCTTATTTAGATCCTAAAATTTTCTCAAAGCTTTTTGAATTGAAAGAGGAGATCCAAGGGATTTCACCCAACTTTCAAAACTAGGCTCCGACACAAGATGCTCTAACAAGTTCTTAAAAGAAAAGTCCGTCAAAGAGGCACCAAACTCCTAGTTTGGTTCCTCTTTGACGTACTTTGCGGATAACTGTATTGGCACAACATCAACAAAGAATTCATATAGCATGCAAGCATAGCAATGCAGTTTCATCAAATATATATGAAACATATATACTCCCAGGTTTTTTTTCGTCAAGATGACTTATTGAGGTGTAAGGACATGTGGTACACAGTGGATCAAAGCAAACCTGGAGGAGAGTTGTGGTAAATGACCAAGAGATGTGGGTATTGCACTTCCAATACCCAAAAAACTTTTGTCAATCCTATCTGACAAAAAGTGCTATGTGACCAAAACCAGGCTCCTTTATTTATGAACAATATCTTCACATTCCATCCCCTCAAGTATGGTGTGTTATGTGAATTGCTCAACAAAGGGACTGTGGATCCATGCAAGGTCAAAACCATCCTCGCCAAGGACATCGTCACACACCTTCTCCTTCCCTACCCTGTGAAATGGAAATTCAGTCTTCACGAGTTCAGTGCGTAAAAAGTTGAGAAATGTGATGAAGACCTGGTAGCTTGTGGAGTTGCAAGGTATCAATAGGTGCAATAAAAGAAAAGCGCAATAAAAGAAAAGCGCAATAGAAGAAAAGCCAGAAAAAACATCATCGTTCAAGATAAACACTCGTCAAATGAATACTCTGCAAAAATCTCCCATCACACTTTCGCATTGAAATCTCGTCTGAACACAAATCCAAGTGTATTGAGGCTGTGAAAACGTTTTCCAGTGACCTTTGGAGCAGCAATTTTTTTCGATTCCTTGAAGCCTTTCTCAATGTCGTAAACTTCCATGGTATTTTCCACTGTGTTCAAAATGGATATCTCATGATCACTGATGGGCAGACATGTGAATTCCGGATACGCCAGGAGACCCCTGCTGCCTTTTCGTTTCAGATTCATCATCTCCTCCCAAATTTCTTCCCCCTCGGGTGGATCGATGTGGAGCTTGTGGATACAGAAACTCACCGCCTTGCCATATTCCTGCTCGGGAAACACATAGATGGAACCACCACACTCCAGGATGTGAGAAGTTGCAATGATAGAAATCCCGGTTTCGCCTGTCATGACAGGGATTTGAATTATGCGGTCGCTTCGCCATTGGCCTAGCTTCATATCATACACAATCACACCCTTTCCCCCACCCTCCCTCTTGATTGCATCCCGCCACCTGACCCAGAACTATTCAAGGATCATCTGGTGGCAGGTGGCGTGTCATCTGGTGGCAGGATCATCCGGGTGTCGTGAACAACGCAACTGCAGCAGATACTTAAACTCCTTTGTGACGGGATTGCAAATGATGAACTTTGCGCGCTTCAGAGGCTTTTCGACATTTACACGCAAGAGCCCCGCGCCACCTGCCACCAGATGATCCTTGAATAGTTCTGGGTCAGGTGGCGGGATGCAATCAAGAGTAGGGAGCCTCCTCCATCTGCCAGAATCATAACCTGACCACTCCCATTGCCCATTGTCAACACATGGGTCGAGAAAGGGGATTTGCCAAGGCCGGAGTTTGGTCTAAATGAATACCAGAATGGTGCATACTTTAAAGACGACTCAAGGTGCTTGGAGCTTCTGTTATGTATTGCAGTTCTGGAGGGTGGGGGAAAGGGTGTGATTGTGTATGATATGAAGCTAGGCCAATGGCGAAGCGACCGCATAATTCAAATCCCTGTCATGACATGCGAAACCGGGATTTCTATCATTGCAACTTCTCACATCCTGGAGTGTGGTGGTTCCATCTATGTGTTTTCCGAGCAGGAATATGGCAAGGCGGTGAGTTTCTGTATCCACAAGCTCCACATCGATCCACCCGAGGGGGAAGAAATTTGGGAGGAGATGATGAATCTGAAACGAAAAGGCAGCAGGGGTCTCCTGGTGTATCCGGAATTCACATGTCTGCCCATCAGTGATCATGAGATATCCATTTTGAACACAGTGGAAAATACCATGGAATTAGTTTATGACATTCAATGAGAAAGGCTTCAAGGAATCGAAAAAAATTGCTGCTCCAAAGTCACTGGAAAACGTTTTCACAGCCTTAATACACTTGGATTTGTGTTCAGACCAGATTTCAATGCGAAAGTGTGATGGGAGAGTTTTGCAGAGTATTCATTTGACGAGTGTTTATCTTGAACGATGATGTTTTTTCTGTCTTTTCTTTTATTGCGCTTTTTATTCTTTTGAAATAATGCCGAGGTTTCATGACTTACGAGGCTGTAACTGCATAACTCCAAATAATAAATTTTGCGTAATTACTACTATTTAGTAAAGTTATGAATTTTTACTATTGATTGCACCCTCATACGGTAAGCACTCATGGGCTCATGCAAGTATTGCTGCCCGGATTGAGGCTAAGTTATTATGCTCTTGTCTTTGTTTGTTTGATGCAATCGTTGAGCTACATCTAATGGTGAAAACATGTTTGACAGTAACAATCTCATTGGAAAGTGAAAGTTATATGTAATACATGCTAATTAATCCATGATTTATATTTTGTATATGTAGTGGGAGCTTTTCTCTATAAACTTCTTGCATATGGGAGTTTGAATCTCATAGTGACCCAAACATATCATTTAATTTTCAATGAAGAGACCATTTTATGAGGGTGTTATAGCCTTAGTGTTGTGGATTGCACAAGGTAAGTGAGTAGTGAGTAGTGAGCAATGACATGAGCTATAAATGGATTTTTAGAATATATTCTATGGAATTTAAATAGTTTGGCTATAAATGGAACACAAAAGTGTCCTATTACTGTGGAATTTATTTGACATTTGAGAAATGCATCCTATTACTATGGAGTTCATGCTCTACATCTTGTCAAAGGATCTATAACCATGTAAACAACCTGGCATTTGTAGATCTAGGAATAAGTCTTGATATATTAATGTAGCTTGAATGTTAGCAAGTGCGCCTCAAAAATAGCTACAATTACCTACATATATTGAAAGTTCATATTATATATATCAATACTAAACTAACATCACATTCTTTTTATATATTATTGATTATTAGTGTTTGATGATAGTTGCAACCCTATATGATGCCAGTATGATGCGCATGACCTCGTTGTAATTTAAAATTATGCATGTATACATGAAGGTGTTCACCATCATGTAGTCAACCTTGCATAAATACATGAATACATGATACACATGTGTTTGTAGTAAAACCCATCAGCATTTCTTCCCCAACATGGCGTACGTTGTAAGTGTTATACTCTCTCATTTGTATGTGCATTTGGATTGTGCCAAGTTGTTTGGGAGTATTGGGTGGTGGGGTGGCTGTTTGAATTGGATGAAACTTAGATATGAGAACGTAATTAAGGGATATTGAAGATAAATACCAACATTTGTCGTGATACTATCATGATCCTAGAGTTGGAAATGACATCTTCTAGATTAAATATCTCATCCCAAGGTTCACTTACAAATTAAATATCTCGTCTCCAATCCACTTTCACCTTCTAAGTTGAGAAATTAAAAAAAAAATTTATCCATATGATATGGCTCATGATAATTTGACCATGCAATATACATCTTGGAAACTAGGAAAATGATAGGATCTAGATTTACCAAGAAATGATCATTTAAGTCATGGGGCAAACACATAAAAGTGGACAATCTTTGATCCTTGCAGTCATTCATTATAAGTGAATTCACCACTTGTTGATATCATGTGAACGTGGGAGGAAACATGGAAGAACAAAAAGGGAACCACATGAAACATGGATCTTTATTCTACTCTATGTCATATAAAATATCCATAGGTTTATTATAAGCCTACTTGATAATATGCTTTTTAGACCCAATGGTTCCAAAATTGAAAGGTTCTTAAGTTTATTAATGGTCGTGTGAAGCTTTGCAATCAACGATGATAAAAAATTGAATGTTTGTGCATGATTTCCTCGTTGATTTTATTTGCATTCTCAGTGCTCTTTGCATTAGAACTAGTGGATTAAGCACTTTGTTCCAGAAACCATCAAATTTGGACTATGTAATGTTTTTTAAAAATTATAATATATTAAAAATTAATTTATCATGACCTCCATGTATATGAAACAATAATCATTCCAAAAATAATGAAAAAAAATTACTTAATTCATCCTTCAAATAGTACTCATAAATAAAGTTGCCAAATTTGTGTTTCATGCAAGTGTTTCTTACACTGAAATAAATGGTTTCGTTGATTTTTTTCTAACAAATATGTACATATAAATATGTTCTAGGTCATCATACAAAAATCCTAATTTAAGATATTATTATGAGACTACTTATATGTCACTTTCAATCACTTGCAAATCCTAACATGTTTGCATAGGTATTGAAAAATGACATATAGATATTTTAAAACATATGTTTTTTTTCACTTTTCTTTGACTCACTTGATTCCTATACTAGTGTACTATAAGAGCAACATTTCTATATAGAAGAATCACACTTATATTTAATAATGGTCACTTTCTAATGACACCTCCAAATTTACATTGACCGGAGAGCTTTCTTGGTCCACTTTATCATCCTTGCACCCTCATACGGTAAGCACAAAAACCCTAAAACTTACATAATTTTTGCATGACTCCAAATAGAAAGTGACTTTAAATATCATATTTAGTGTAGTTGGAGTTGGCTAGTTGAGAGTACATCTAAGGGTGAGTTTCCATGCAGGCTGCTCGGCGACTACATTCTAGGTAATAATGGGTCGAAGGTGTTTGCATGTAGTTAAGCACAACCTGCCATTCAACCACATTCTAGCGGTTCGTTAAAATGTGGAGGGCCATGGATACATGCCGCTAGACTTTCATGCGCCCACTAAAGAATCTTTAAACCTACAAGTGCCAACCACCCAAAGATTAAGACCGGTTGAAGACTCAAGAGAATCAATGTTGGTCAATGTAGAACTTTGGCATCCTTGACAACCGGGAGGAGGAGGTTAGTAGGTGGGCCTGGAATTAAGAAGATGAGAGTACCTACACTAAATGTGGTATTTAGTGTCACCAGTTTTAATTGTCTTGCTCAATACTAATTGTAAACCGTGGCATAGTGTCACCAACACTAATGTTAGCCCAACATTATTAGTCATTCCTTGTAATTTTTTGGGGGATTATAGATTCAGAGTGTTGCAATTCCTATCACATACCTAGTGATTTTTCATCCAAATTCCAATCATCCATGACAATATTCCATCACAAGTTGCTGATAAGAGAAGGTAGGGTTTTGGCCACTGGATGAACTCATCCATCATCCATGAGAATATGTGCTCACTTATTCATAAGAAGTGTCATCGGAAAAGTTACCATAGGAACACAAAATATCATATTTACTGTAGCTGGCACAAAATTCTCCTTGTGTAGGAGAGATGTTTACCAATAACCCATGTGTATAAATCCAGTTGTGAGCTTCAATGCTTTCGTTGTGGCTGTTTCACCAGCAGTTTCGTGGTTCCCAGCCTCGCCCCTAAAAGCGGGACACAGGAGGGACTGCGCCTCTCCTGCCTGCCCGGCCTCCTGCCCACCCTCGGCCTCCTGTGTCCCGCCGCTAACCGGCAGGTACACTAAATATAATATTTAGTCACCAATTCTAATTGTCTTGCTCCATACTAATTGTAAACCGTGGTATAGTGTCACCAACACTAAATGTTAACCCAACATTATTTATCATTCCTTGTAAATGTTTTGGGGGGTTATAGATATACGTGTTGCAATTACTGTCACTTATGAAGTGATTTTATGTCACTAAGTGATTTGTTGACAAGAGAAGGTAGGGGCATAAAATTACCTTAGTGACATAAAATCACTTGGTAAGTGACAGTAATTGCAACACATATATCTATAACCCCTCAAAACATTTACAAGGAATGATAAATAATGTTGGGTTAACATTTAGTGTTGGTGACACTGTACCACGGTTTACAATTAGTATGGAGCAAGACAATTAGAATTGGTGACTAAATATTATATTTAGTGTACCTGCCGGTTAGTGGCGGAACACAAGAGGCCGGGGCCGGGCTCGGGTGGGTAGGAGAGGCGCATGCCCTCCTGTGTCCCACCCTTAGGAGCGAGGGGTTCCTAGTGCTACGTACCTTTATCATATTGGAAGACCACATCATGTTTGAGGGCCAATTTATACTTGGGCCACTTTATACTCGGGGCTGGATTGAGGGCCAATTTATACTTGGCATTCAGTTTGGCATTGCACCTAACTTCAGCACCACACTACACAAAATATGATATTTAGTGTGACTTACTGTTCGGAGTTACATATTCCTATATCTTTTTACTAAGTAAAGTTTTTTTTTTTTTTTTTTTTTGAGACAGAAGGCCGATAGGCCAGCGCCAAAGCACAGGAGGCAGTTAACCACCTGGCAAGTTTCTGTCAAGTAGAGAGGAGATTTCACAGCCGGGAATCGAACCGCCAACCTCTTCCTTAAGATTTGGGTATCTCTCCACCATCATCCAGTAGTTTAGGGTCGTCTCGGACCGTACTAAGTAAAGATGTTAATGTTCTATAGTGTCCAAACAACCAATTCGACCATGGTTGGTAAAAAATGAGATGCACAGTAGACAGTTATAGCATTGCGTAATTCCAAATAGTAAGTCACACTAAATATCATATTTTGTGTACTGTTGTATGGTGAATGCAGCTTCAGGATCACTTATCAGCTAAGGTTGTCTGCAATTCCATGACCCGGATCGGTGGGACTGATTCATTGTTATGCAGGAGTGGGACGTTGCTGGCGACGGCGCGCGAGATCAATGTAGTTGATAGTGAGACCGGCATCGCTACTCAAGTCACTAGGATTGGGAAGGGCTCTCTGATCGGAGTATTATACACATCGACGACGTCGACAACGACCATGGAGTCATGTGGCAATCTCACAGAGTTCCATGGAGACATCCTCTATCAATGCCTTGCGAAGCTGAGCTTTGTGGATATGTTTCGGATCCGCCCAGTGTGCAAGAAGTTTCAGAAAGTAATACAGTGCGAGGCTTTTCACAAGTTCTGTGCACTTAATTCAAAGCAGCGCCTTGGGCATGGCTCATTTTGCCCCGTCTTCTTCTTTCTCGTCGACGGCGGCCGCTCCCTCGAGTGGATGGGGTTCGATAGCATTCAAGAGAGGTGGGTCCGGTTGCCCTCGTTGGGAGCGATGGTGCCCCCACCAAGTCTGGGGACGACTCGGCCCATGAAACAGTTTTTCATCACCTCTTGCGGGGGACTGGTATGTGCAAACGTCTCGGAGGATCGGGAGAAGGAGAAGATCATCATTTCTAACCCATTAACCCAGACCATGAAGGAGCTTCCACCGATGCGGTTTCGGAGGAACCCTGTGCTGCTCCACCTGCTTGTTGACCCCGGTACGCGGCTCCTGTGTTTACATGGCCTGATTTGTAAGACGTAATACATGACACTTTGTGTTGCACCATGTATAATGTCATATAGTGCAATGCAAGTGTTATGACATTTTGTTCGAATGTAGTAATGTCTCTTATATATGGAGGAGCGGTGCTTTTTGTTTGTGACCGGATCATGGTTCTCTCCACAGAAAAGAGCCCTGCCCCTCCCATGTACTACAACTTTAGCAACACTTGTATTACAGTTCCAAGTCACCAAGATGCTAATTATAATCAAGCCATGTCTTGTGACTTAAGCTAAACCTATAGCAGTGCTTGATTTTGAGCTTTAGCAATGCAGTTCAACCACATAGCATGTTGATTTGAGTAGGTATGTTGCTCCTCTTTTGAATGAGGGTAGCATTTTGTCATTTGGAGATGATTTGAGTGGAGGTTTGATCAAAAAAGCAACCCCAATTTAATTTCTTAACTAGTGCACCTCAAGTCCACTACGAACATTCCTATTATAATCTTCTACATAACAAGACTTTAACGTTTAAAATTTGGACTATGAGTAGTCACCTCTAACTTGAAAACATCTATATGGTTGGATTTGTTAAATAAACTTCAAGTCTTCAACTACGGTCGCTGAAATTGAGGTCACATTTTCTGGGCACATTTGAGGGAAATTGGGTGTGGGAAATTAGGGGTTAGTCTAAATACATGAGTCCATTTTCTAGCCTATTGATAGTACATATACATTTTTTTTCTTCCCATAAATGTCTTGTATTTAGGGGGTTTTATTTCATAGTTGCCCATCTATGTCATTTAGATTTCCAATGAAGAGTCCACCCCCCAGGCCTATTGGTTCCTACCACCTGTATCATAATTTATGCTAGTAGAAATACATGTATACAACTTCACTCCACCCACTATATTCATAATTTCATATAAAATACCTAGAACCAAAAAACTCAAATGTTATTGTTTTTGGTTATTTTTTAAGTATAGCTTGAAGACAACAATCTTGCACTTTTATTTTTGAATATTTATCCAATCTCAATGTCTAGCTAGCATGTTTTTTTGGGTTGAAAATTCTTGCATTGTATATAGTGGTTACTCACACAGGTTTGTTGCAGGATCTAATGCTTACAAGGTCATTGCCGCGGGTAGCGCTTACCAGGGTACCGGAAGCTTGTCAAGGACGACGGAAGTTTATGACTCAATTAGAAATGAATGGCAAGAAGCAGATGATATTCCTAGACCAAACCATGGGCTGAACAAGTACCAATCTGGTTCATACATCCATGGCATTCTCTATTGCTTTGCATTTTCGGAGGACGGTCAAGTAGTCTTGGCTTTTGATGTGAATAATAGAGCATGGTTGAAGGGATGGAAGTGCTCATTGCCAAGGGTGTATTTGGAAGGGGTGGATCGTGCTACAAACCCACAACTTCTTGCGTGCGGGGAGCATATTCACTTCTTTTGGGAGGACACAAGAGACCATCCACAACTATCTCGATTTTGCATTGCCAAGCTTAACCCCGGCCTTGAGGGGACAATTCAGGTTTTTCAAATTTTAATGAGAAATTTCCTGAACCTAAAAAATTATGTTGATCATATTTTCTCTCAAAAAGCTCACCTATTCAAATAATTTGGTGTTGTTAATAAAACTTTTGAAATAGGAATACAAGGCTTATTATACCTTATTATGCCTTCTTTTTACACTTAAAAATGCTATTAAAATAGCTTCATGCTTTATTACAAGCTTATAAAAATTTGCTATAGCCTATAGCTTAATATTGTCAATGCCCCTACAACTAAGAATTAAGTACTTCTAGGATTTTAAACACCATGATATGGTATACTTGTAGTTCTGTTGGCAGGTCGTAAACTCCATATCTTGTTATAACCACATCTTCATTGCATGTACAAAGAGTCGTTTATAAAATGTACACATCTAGAGGGTTACTTTGCTTCTTAAAGTGTGTATCAGGATACCATCACATGCATCTAGGTTTCTTCCTTCATATACATTGTTATACAATATGCATATATTGACGGCATAAATAATACTGTCGTATGTATTTTCATATTTGGATATCTCCATTAATTCTCCAGATGTACATAAACCCTAGTTCTGGTTATTGTACAGGAGTTGCCAGCCCAAGACCCCAATGCAGGCCGCACTGAAGAACAAAGCAGATGGTCTGCAGTTGCTAGTATCATCAGGATTCGAGGCATGGGATTGCTTTCATATCCGGAATATACATGCAGTGCTTATGGACCTGCCCATTCCATTAACTGCCGTCTCTGTGTTTTCAATACGATCTCACATACTGCTGAGATTTATGATGTTGCAGGTCAAGTGAATCCCACACTTATCAAATTACCTGACCCACCACCACTGAAACGCAATTGGGATAGGTTTCATCTCTTGAACCCTGTGGCTTGCTCCTTCGAACCCAGCTTCAGTGTAGGAATATGAATGTCATGTATCAGGATAAGACAGTTGAACTGTTTTATATGGGTCTGAGTAGGTCCTCTACTATGCATTTAATTATCTGTTTAGTTTTTTTAAAGCTATAAGCTAGTATTCAGCACACTGGCTGATTCATTCATTGGTAGACTGATTTAGATGCGGCTGGAGTCCAGACTGCCCCACGGAATTATATGAGTGAGCTGTAGGTCACAAATTGGAGATTGGCATCTCCAGATCATGAACAATAATGGCATGCAAGTTTTTTGAGTAAACTAAATAACTAGGATTTATGTAAATCTGGACATTTTATTTTGTCCAAGAACAATGATGCAAATGAAGGTATTGCTTGAACCAATGATGTATGAACTCCACATTGCAAAACAAGGGTTTTTGGGGGAAAATCAATTATGAGCATATAATGGAAACCCTAATTATACATGGTTTGAGAAGAATTGTGATCAAAGCACCACTCTATATGTATGTCTTTCACAAATAACATAATCTACTTGCAACAAAAAGATATTTATTTTAAATTAGAAATGTTGTCCACATCTAACACCGATCAATCTCAAATTTATCATATGGTCTGTTGATGGAACCACATCTTCACAATTTCAAAAGTAATCATCTTGAAGCTACCGCGTGAGTTAACTCCTTACTTCAAGCCTCATAATTTACTCCTTGCACTTGCTAACAAAAATCTAAAAATTTGACTATTCCTCAAACTTATTTGGAGTCACTAATGCACCATTGATAGTGTTGACGAATTTGAGAATTTTGAAAATTTCCAGGCTGTAGCAAGCATTGAACTTCAATGTTTTTGCACCAAGTCTCAAATTTGTTTTTATGATGACTTTTCTTTATGACAATATGGGTGGCCTCCTCATTCAACAATCATTCCTGGTTATAGTTATATTGTCAAGGAACTTCCGCAAGTTGAGTCAAAACTTGACATTCACTCCACACCAAACATCAGAATACTCCATCCAGCCTCCTGGCTTCTTTAAGCTTGGGGTCTTGAGACAACTTCCACAGCACTCACATGGTCAATGTCTTAAGGACCTGTTGAGAAGCTCCTAAGACATTTTAAGAAGCACTATTTTGGGGCCCGGGTATGCAACTCCCATATTATATGCAAGGGGCATCGGATTAAAAATAGCTTAGAGGACAGCTTTTGTAAAAATTATATCAAATTATACAAAATTAAAAGGACCAAAAAGTTGGGTGAAGACCAAATTGAATAAAATGAGATGTAGAAAAAGTTGGGTTGCATATTAAATAATTTATTAAAAACTCCACAACGTATATAGAGAATTGAAACACCTATTTTTTAATCCATGTCTATGCATAATTTTAAAAGATCCTCACGAGTAGTTGCCTCCAATTAAAATTAAAAGTCATTGGCAATGTTTTATTTATAATAAAAAAATCTTAATTTTTTATTAAAAAGCCCAAAAAGTTGGGTAGTTTGACCTATGGTACATGTATTAAAAAAACTCATATAATTAGGTTTTTGATGCAATTTTATGCTTCAAAGAATATTCATTTCCTATATATAAAACGGTGGTAGGAAAAAGTAGAGAAAGGTTACAAACTTGTCACTCAAGCTCGTAACCTCCATCTACACAAATGACACAAACTTACGAAAAACAAAACCCACAATTCACAACATCCGAACCCCCAAGAGGCGGCACCCTTGCCATGATCCAAAAAAACATATATTTTTACTGAAATATTACCAAAATCCCCACACCAAGTAGCATATCACCGCATCTACTAGTCTTTAAAATATCTAACAAACCAACCACACCAGTATTCATGATGAACCTATACATGCCCTCACATCCCACGACCTCCCACTCATCCCAATAATCAAAGACCAAATCAAAATCCTTACCAAAAACCACCCTACACACAAAGTGATATTAGCAGGGGACTTCAATAGAGACATCCTCCTAGTTCGTCGCTTACACGACAGCATTCCCCAAACCCCTAACCAAGAGGACAAAGATTGGGCACAATCCATGCAAGGCCTACCCCTTCACCCCACCCACAACAATCAAACCTTCTCACAACAAGGTGGCCAAAATTACACCTCCACAGGCTCCACTAGCCCAACAATCCACTTCACACCTTACCAAAATGCTAAACCTTAACAAACCAAAATCGAAACTCAAACCATTATCCAATTAGCCTCACTCAACTCTGCACAACTAGCCCGAAATTCACACTAGTCACCATAATATCAACCAAAATTTACCTACCCAATCCCCCAAGAAAACATACAAACACTCCTCATTAAGTTCTAAGAAGCCACCAATCTAGAATCACAACTACTAACCATAGTTCTACAAAACCCATTAATGACATCCACCAAATGGAAATCTGCCCAAGATAGATTTCAAGAGATTATAAACACACTCCATACATGATGGCAACGTTTGAATGCTCCTGACTTGGTGGCCAAAGATGAAGGTTTAGAACGGGCCATTGAAAAAATGGAGGCAAGAGACAATAAGAGTGCAGCTGAGGAGGCTGCCCAATATTACAAATCAGCTTCCAAACACCCAAGAAGTCAAGTTGCTTAGGACAACAAGAAGATTAACCAAGGGCTATGTGGGGTCAAATTTTTGGATTTTTTCCTCCAATAAGAAAACAATGTGAAATAGAATTAAAAAAAACTAGAAATTTAATTAACATTTGCCAAAATTCAGGCCATAGCCTACGAGATAGAGAAAGAAGATTTTGAAAGACTATGGTCTGATAGGAAGGGTTGTAGCCCTAAAAACATACAAAATGAGATGGAAGAAAAGAGTAGGTCATTTTTTTTTCTTATGAGAAATCCAGAGACAATATTCTTTTAACTTTGGCCGAGAGGGCAATTATCTTACAATGTATTAAGGATCAGGGATTGATCCTCATTTATATCAATTTACCCCAGTTGAGAAGACTAGTGGTCATGTTCTTGGCAATAAGGAGTGATTCTTTAGTCGATTGTTTGCATAAAGGACTTTGTATCAATTTATGACACTACTTGAAAGTAAAGTGATGTTGATTAATCTCTATGGTCGAGACTATGGTCTGTGTGATAGTCAATACAAATTTGTAAGTGGCAATCCTAGGAGAGGAAACCTTAGGCCCCCTTTTGCACATCTACCTTTACTTTAAAAAAATAGCCCTCTCAAATGTACACAATATAAAAAATTAATACCTCTCTTGTATGTATAATATGTATGCTAATGCCTCAAATAATACCCCTTTTTACACTCACATTAGTTCGTATGTGGTATAAAGAGTCCACCCCCGAATACTCAAATCACAAAACATACACTTGACCTCCCCCGGGTAGTTCACTTAGTGCATTTTAAAAACGACGTGCAGCATAATATAGGGAGGATTAAATTCATTTGACATAAAATATATAAAAGAATTCCAAATAATGAAGGGTCCATTAAAAGTAGACAATCCCATTACAAGTAAGGTAGATAGGTTTAAAATGTGGGCCATTCCTTTTTGTAAAAATAAAGATCCTTTGATGTATGTTTAGTAGGATCAATTTTGTATGCATGCCTCACGAGGGATGGATGAAAAATGGCTCATTGTTTGCCCAAAAATGGATGAAAATCGCAATGCCCGTTACTGGTCATCTTCCTACACTGCCATTTGTAAAAAACACCTAGGGTTTTGTTTCTTCCTCGCGTCCATTGTGTTTTGGGCAACTCGTTGATTTTAGAGTTTGAGGAGAAGCTCCTCATTGTGGATTTTGGACGTGGACCCGCCTCGGTGGCAGCTGCGGCTAAGGCCCAAGTTGTACCTCAAATGTTTGGACACCAGTGGCCCGAGAGCCACGGCGATTCCAAGGCATATATGCCAGGGCCTCACCTTCTCCTTGCGCCTACAATGAACCTCCCTCCTTTTCTTGTCTCGCGGAGTGGAGTGCATGCCGATTGATTCACAAACCCAATAGGTAACACCGACAACAAGGATCTTAGTTCCTGCCAAGAGTATACGGAGAAGCTAGAGGTGAAATGAGACAGAGAGAGAAAGGTGACATGTACATAGAGATGAAATTGAGGAGTAGAGTTGATTGGTAGGCGGCTTTAGAGAGATCAGAGAAGTGACCGAAGGTCGCAAGATGAAATGGATTACCACATAGATCGGTATCAAAGTGAGGAGATCAAGCAGTAGCATCACGTATACAATCTCCACATCAACCCTTTGTTTGCAACGCCGTTGTTCACTAAGGTTCTCCTTATAGAGTGTTTATCAACTTCACTAAGGTTGTCGCTTTGCTTATCATTGAGTTACTAGTTTGCATCTTAGGATTGATTACATTCATCTAATATAGGTTCCGGGATTTCAATTATGTTGTGTTTTTGTCTGTGAGTTGGAGAGTGGTGGTTGGTCGTTGTCTAAATTTTGTTGTTTTCCTGCAAGTGCATGTTTGTGTGGACGTTGTTTTGAGTACATCGGTATAGCAAATGTGATTTTGAGCAGCTACCCAAAGTACCAATCTCCAAAGAGTCCTTCTTTGGCATTCTTTCAGTGGGAACTGGATCTAAATAGTGTTCATTTTTTTAGTGCAACACAAATAAAGCAGGACGAGAAAATTATTGTAGTTTTACCATCGGCGGAGAGATGTCGCCTCATATTTATAGTTCAATTTCAACTTCTGAGCAGATTCTCTCGACACCATCCTCTACCCATTTGATGTGTATTTGTTGGTCGTGGAGTGCACTACTCACCATTTGTCCCCACCAATCAATAATCATTTTATTCTTTCTAGAGGCCGGACGTGTTCTCCTCACAAATTCAAGAACTACTTTGAGGTTGGTTTATTTTGTTTTGCATACCCTAAACCCACATGCACATACTTGTAGGGAACTACATGACTTTTGCATAGCTGCAATGGTTGCAATTTTTTTGTGTTTCCGTCAGGCTTTTACGGAGCAAGTGTTGTGTCTATGAACATACGCTCACTCTTGTTGTATTTCCACCCTAAGCCTTCTTTTTTGATGCATGAAGGTTATGTTCTATGGGCTGTAAAACTGCAAATTTTAAAGCAAATTTCAAACTGCATTATACTTAAGTATCCTTGTGTTCTTCATCACTTTGCAATTGTATGATATCATTCAGGTTATGGTCTTGGAATAATATGCATCATGTTATCACACTTGTTCTTCTATGAGGTGGTTGATGATTGTAGTTAGTTTTTTGCTATCACTTAAAAACAATAACCCAGGGAACTAGGTCACAGGGAAGACTGAGCTAGTGTCTATAAGGATTAATGTCACATTGGATTAAGGTTCTAATAACAATCTAGGTCTTTTACTCCTTTATTTCCTCTTTCTCAGACTTAATCTCCACTCTTATGTTTCATTGGTGCTTTGAGTCATGTGTGGGTCTGTCCTATTTGACGACTCCTATCACTCTAGTTTCACACTTTCTAATTCCGTCGTGAAGCTCAAAAGCTTTGGCAATAGTCTTTTCGGATCTTGGCAATAGTCTTCCAATGGATTTTCATCCTATTGGGGTTAGTATCTTTTGCTTCAATAAAATATCAATGCAATGTCATTCATCTTAATTCAAATGATTTCATTCAACACAATGGGTCAATTAACTTCTTTACTTGCATCAATACTCCTTTAAGTACTTATCTCATTCATGAACCATCACACATTACATCTTGGTCCGCAATCTCTGCACAATTCAAAATAAAACAACCATACATGGCTATAATCTATATTAGCATAAAGCTTCAATTACCCAAATGTTAGTTACGCTCGATAAAACAAATAATCCCAATTGTCAATTCTTTCATTTCTCAACTCGATGTCATGTAATCAGTTCATGGTATAAGTAATGATGAATCTTGCATGCTTAGCCCACACTTCTCTCATTTCAGAGACTAGCATGGCTATATCCTTATCATAGGACTGAAGTTATCTACTTTTTACGGCAGTTTCCTCTCTCAGTCCCTTCCTCGTGCTAAACCTAACTGTCTCAGGGTTCTCCCGTCTCTCTCACTCGTCGGCAATAGTCTTTCTTACTTCCGGCTCTCTGTCTCTCGCAGCCACTCACTCTCCTCAGAGGGCAATAGTCTTCTCTCTGCTTTACGAAGTCCCGGTTATGACTCGGCTCTCTGGTCAGATTTCTCTCTCTTCCCCTCTGGTACTACTTCTTAAAATGGCTATCGCCTTCCTTTACTTCTGTTGTATCAAGATTGCGCCAACACTCATTGACCTTCTCTCACATCGTTTCGCTCCTGGCCATAGGCTTATACTTGTACTGGCTCTCGGCGACAGGCATTAGGTTAGCTTCTTATATGACGTTCAAACCTCTCCTCTTTGTATCTGAATCATTTCTGGCTATATTCCGATTGTTTTAGCATATCCTTGTTATGCTTCACTCGACTTCCATCGCTCACTGCTCGCTCTCAGACAATCTCTCTTCGATTCCTTCCTCCTGGATTCATCTCTTTTCTCTCAGAAAGATATTTCTATATGCCCTCTCTGCAATATGGCTTGTTTCTCATACAATCAAATTATTACAGTGTCACTCACACTGGTGTTCTGACGCCTCACTTCAATTCATTCAGTGCATACACTTCTTGCAAACAAATTATCACTTTCATACACTTATATATCTGTTGTATCCAAATAACTTCATATTCCATATGGCTATAGCCTGGTTACACTACTTCATTCTATCACAGAGTTGAAGAAATATTCTCCTACATGCGGCACTTGGCCGATCCCCCATTCTTCGTTGATAGCGACTACTCTAGCCTATTGCCTGAAAAAACTCTCTGATTATGGCCTGCCTTCCTCCTACGGCGATAGTCTCTTATCCTACCTTCTCTCAGACGGTTACAACTCCTTCCTAAGGCGATTCGGTTGCTCAAACCGCTAATGTAGTACTTCCATTTGACTATAGCCCAGAATTTCCATCCATTCTCAAAAAAGCTTAGTTCAAAAAGTTTCTTTTCAGACTATAGCCCAAAAATATGCTCTACAATGATACACATATTTTGCACAACTTAAGATTTGTTTTGGTAAGCACAAGTCTTTCACATGTATGATAATTTTGCACTTGGTATTTGCAATAGTATGCATGCTTTATGCCTTTTTGTTGCCATGTTTTTCCCACCACTTCTGCATTGCATACACTTGTAAATTAACTTTTTTTTTAATAAAAATGAATGTAGACTACAAAAAATTGCAATGACATGGGCAATATAAGTAATGGTAGGGGGGGGGGGAAATAGGCCATGTTAGAGAATTAAGTAATTATAGGGAGCTTTTAATTCGTGCCTTGGAGGCAAATAGCCCTTAAACAAATACCCCTCCACTACACATGGTGCACAAAAAATCCTATAGAGTGACCTACCTAAGCCACCTCCATAACTCACTTGTCAACAATACAAACTTGTGTGGAACTTAGGGAGTAAGTCCATCACAACACCCTCATTAAACTATTCACAAATTAAGATTGGCATGAATATTTTAAACACCACTTGATAGGAAAATAAAACTAAATCATTGGGATTTGTTGAATCTCAACCCCAACGTCATTTATTATCATATTTTATCATAGAATAGTGCAATTGTTAAGATTGAGTGTATAATTCTTTAAACAAAAGCTATCTTCGTGATTCCCTAAATCAAAAGGTTTATGACAACTTCCCTCAATTTTCACATTAATTTTAACATGTACAACCACCACCCTACCAAACAACCTATTCCCACCTATGCAAACTATCAAGTTCACCAATCCTCAAAAGGCTCATGTGAAATTGCTTCTTTAACACGTACAATGATCACCAGGGTTGTCTATTGTGTCGTGACGGAGGCTTATCCCGGCATAATGTCGTGCCGTCACGACACGTATCCGTCACGACATTATGCCGGATTATGCCGGATGCTGTCTTTATCCTGCCGGACTTGAATTTTACCGATTTTTTTGTGTAATTACATTACCCAATTTCGGACACGTAGGATTTACATTGTCCACGTGTGACGACATGTCAGCAAAGTAAAGGGAAAGTGGGGAAAATTCTACTAGCGCCCGTCCGCCCCCCCATCCGCCCCCGTTCCCAATCCCCGTTCCCACCCGTCCGCCCTCGTTCCCAATCCCCGTTCCACCCCGTCCGCTCCCGTTCCCAACCTCCGTCTGCCCACGTCCCCCGCCCCGCTCCCAACCCGTCCGCTCCCCCGTCCGCCCCCCCCCCCCCGTCCGCTCCCCCCCCCTCCGTCCGCTCCCCCGTCCGCCCCCCCGTCCGCCCCCCCGTCCGCTCCCCCGTCCGCCCCCCCGTCCGCCCCCCCGTCCGCTCCCCCGTCCGCTCCCCCCCCTCCGTCCGCTCCCCCGTCCGCTCCCCCCCCCCCGTCCGCTCCCCCGTCCGCCCCCCCGTCCGCTCCCCCGTCCGCCCCCCCGTCCGCCCCCCCGTCCGCTCCCCCGTCCGCTCCCCCCCCTCCGTCCGCTCCCCCGTCCGCTCCCCCCCCCCCGTCCGCTCCCCCGTCCGCTCCCCCGTCCGCTCCCCCCCCTCCGTCCGCTCCCCCGTCCGCCCCCCCCCCCCCCCCGTCCGCTCCCCCGTCTGCCCCCCCGTCCGCTCCCCCCCCCTCCGTCCGCTCCCCCGTCCGCTCCCCCCCCCTCCGTCCGCTCCCCCGTCCGCACCCCCGTCCGCTCCCACCCCTTCCGTCCGATTCGAACACTATAAATTGAGGGTGCAAGGTGCCATTTTTGCCTCCACTGACATAGTGTGTCTCAAGTCTTTTGATTCTCCTTTGAGGAGTGAGGATTGAATGCGTGAGACCCGAATGCAAAGTATACTTTGTCCAATCTAGTGTCTGTGAATTAGGGTTGCCCTCGTGGCACTCTTGAACAGGACCTAGTATGCGATCAAAGTGACTTGCTCTAACTTGTTTGTATTTGCAGGTTTTGTTGAAGTCATGCCACGCCGAAACGATGCATGGGATCATTGGTACGAGGATAAGGGGAGGGTTCCCGGTAAATCACAAAGGCAGGTTAAATGTAGGTTTTGCCCGTTCGTCATATCTTACCGAGGAGATAGAATGTTGGCCCACCTTGGTTATAGACCTCATGTAGGGGGTGCTTCTGATGTTTCCACATGTAGGATGGTACCCCCGCATATTAGGGCCTTGTTTGAACATTGCGGAGGCATTGTGCCCTTACATGTAGGCATTGTAAATGAGGACTCTCTGGTGGCAGATATTGTACCTTTGGAGCCTATTATAGCGGGCTCCGTAATTAGTGAAACAGAGGCTTTGCTTATGTCCCAAACCACTCAACATTCTGATGTTGTGATATATGGCACTCCTCCTCGTGAACTACGTCAACTCAACATAACGGAGGGGTTCAATGTGTCAACAAAACAATTCCTCGATAGAGCATGGGCAACGGCTTTTTATGAAGCTAACATTCCTTTCAACATTGTGAGACATCCTGCATTTGTTCATGCTGTGCGTGAAACTGCCCGTCATCGAATGCCAGCCTACACACCACCATCGTACAATGCCATCCGTACGAAGTTGTTAACTGATATAAAGGTTGACCTAGATAGGCAAGTGAAGGAGAAGCTGGGGAATTCCGTTGAAAAATACGGTGTTACAATATGTTGTGATGGATGGGACAACGTGCAAAACCGACCTCTCCTAAACGTTCTTCAATGTGGCACAAAGGGAGACGTTTTCTTGGGTACCATTGACACCACGGGAAATCACAAGGATCATGTCTACGTTGCTGCTCAAATTCAACCATTTGTGGAAAAGGTTGGTCGACATAATGTGGTCCAAGTTTGCACCGACAATGCCCCAGTTATGGCCTCCGCTGCTCGCGACTTGATTCGAGCAAATCCCGATCTATATTTTCAAGGATGTGCTGCACATTGCCTAGATCTCCTCTTAGAAGATTGGGGGAAGGAGGAATGGGTGAAAAAATTGGTAAAAAAATCCCGCCATATTTGTGTATTTGTTAAAAACCATCATGCTTCTCAAGCTATATTCCGGAGGTTGTCACCAAATCTCTCACTCCGCCTACCTGTAGAGACCCGTTTTGCTACGAACTTCATCATGATTGAACGTCTTCTCCAAGTACGCAATGCTTTGGAAAGAATGGTGGTTGATGAGGATTGGATCACTCTAATGCGTGATATGAGGAGGAGATCTGGCACCTCTTACATGAAGGGCTCTGTTGTGCGAAGCTTTATACGTTCTGATGGATTCTGGAACACGTGCGAAAATTTCTTGTATATGGTGATCCCGGTTGTTAAAGCTCTTCGTGTATTTGACGGCAAGGCGCCTGCAATGGGAATGGCTTGGAGGGTCATGCATGATTTACAAACCCATATTCGTGGATTCAGTAAACCTCCATTTCGCTTAAGCCCTGAGCTTGCTGCAAATGCTATGGTAACGTTTCAAAATAGATGGAGGTTGATGTTGAATGATCTACACTGGGCTGGAGCGATGTTAAATCCGCTTCTACGTGGTTGGGCCCCACTCCATGAGGATGACAATTCGAGGACAATCCTAAATCGAGTTCTTCGCAGGCTTGCTCAAGATGAGGACACTTATGTCCAAATCCTCCACCAGTACCAAGATTTTCTTGAAAATCGAGGGCCTTTTGCTGATTCTACTGACCCGAGCGTGCATGCCGCACCTCTCCATGAATGGTGGGATGCAATGGGAGGTGGAGCTAAAGCCCTCCAAACAATAGCAAGACGTATCCTTGCACAAGTATGTTCCGCATCCGCATGTGAACGCAATTGGAGCATGTACTCATACGTTCACAACAAGAGTCGCAATCGCTTGAAGCATAGTCGTGCTGAGGACCTCGTCTACATATATACCAATAGTAGGCTCATTCGACATCGGAGGGGCCCAAGACCTGCTCAATGGTACGAATTGAATGAGGTCTATTCTGACGATGACCTTGACGAAGAAGATGACAACGAAGATGACGTGGATCCAACTGATAGGGTTGGAAATGATGAAGACAACAATGTTGATGACATCGACTTTGATTTGGATGACCTCGATTCCGAGAATCATGGTTCAGAAGATGAGGATGGCAATGGTAGTGATGGAAACCTTGGGGTGTTTGAGTTTGATGAACCGGATGTCCCCCAACATAACGACGGAATGCATGACGATCATGAGGGGTCTATTGGAAGACCGCATGTTGAAACTCTCCACACTGGAGAAGGGTTTCCATCTGACCATAATGTTGCTATGGGGGCAAGTGAGAATGTGGGAATTGAAGTAGATTCCTTGCAACATCGGAGCGATTCTTTTTCATTTGGTGAAGGCGACAATGTACTACCCGTAAATGAGCCAACGCACGTTCAACATGATCCACTTCCAACCCGAGTACATTCTGAATCCATGGATGCCTCCCTCATATCCAACCATCGTATAGAAGATCCAACGCCCAATGTTCCTGAAATGCCTACAACTCGATTCCGTGCTCTTCAAAGGATTGCATCCACCTCTACGGTGCAATTGCATGCACAAGGTCAACATCGTCCTCTCACTCGAAGTATTGCCAATACTTCTAGATTGGGTGTTTCACGTGCAACTGCGGTGGGTGCTACTTTGGTTGCTATGCACAATGTTTCAAGAAATGTTACTATAGAGGCGCCACGTCGTCCTTCTGTACGACGACATGTTGTTGAGAACATACCAATTGCAATTCCACCCGCGTCTGTTTCACTTCCACACAGTCAATCCAATGGAAGAGGTGGTCTTGGAGTTGGAGGCGGAAGTACAACGGGGGATGCTTTTATAGATGGAAGTAGAGATAAAGTGCACTCAAGTCGTGGTACGGGTGGAGGGCGCCAGAGAACTACGAGAGGTGTCAAACGTACTAGGAAGAGGTATCAGGGACGATCGCTTCCGTTTACTGCTAAAGACTACAATGAAGATGAGGGTAGACCATATCTAGATGAAAATGGCATACAGGATGCAGATGGCTCCCGGCCGACCAAGAGGATAATTTTCTCACAACGTGACCGAGAGTTGCATCTTCGAAGCGCGACTCCCCAAACGGATGATGATTTCAGCACAGACGAGTCTGAAGAGGACCCAAGATGTGTCGAAGCAAATGATCCTACAGTACGGATTCGAACGTAATGGTTTTGCACAAATGTGTTCTTTCGGTGCTCCCACGTACTCCCATAATTTATTACTTCCGTCAAAATTGATACAAGTTACAACCTTAGGGCCTTCGGTAAGACATTTAGACCACAAAGCGAACGTTACGTTCGAAGTTGTATCATTTTATTATAGTAATAAAATTATTTATTGCATGTTTTTTAAAATTATTTATTGCATATTTATATAATTATATCTTTATGTGGTATTCAATATTGACTATGTAGTCAATAGTACTTTTGGTTAGACTATCATATGAATTACAAATATTCAAGTGAGTTTTTAAAAGTTTCGAATAACATTAAAACATGTGACATCCATATGCTATCTTTTACACGATCTTAGAAATGACAACTTGTCGGTAACTCCTCTTTATATTACATATTCTTTGAACATGAAATATGTTCAATGTGTACAAAGTCTTCCTCCGTTCCTATACAACTTTCTAAACATGCTACAAAAATGCCTAATCCGAATCTGAATCGAGGTCTATTGCAGCTGAAGTAGATCCTCGTCGTGCTCGTGATGATTCCCCGGCTTCCATCATTCGCGTGGTTTCACGGGTGAGATATGGACGACTTCCAGGAGACAGTGGAGTGGCATTACGTGGTCTAGGCCCCCCATTTAGCCATCTCAATACCGCATCATCCGTAACTCTATTCAAGAGTGCTTCAACTGCCTCCAACTGCGTTCTGTGTTTGTGGTACGACTGCTCTAAGTGCGCTTCAAAATGGGAATCCCGTTCCATGGGCATCTCATGTGCATCTTCTTCCAACTCATGCTCCGATATTGATAGTTCACCACTTGCATTGTAAAAAGGAGGTTGAATGCCTCTCCGTAATTGCATGGTTGTCGCATCCCAATGCCAACCAAAAGTTTGGTACAAAAATCTTTTCATGCCATGGTTTGGGGGCTTGTTGGGAAACAACTCGTCTGCAACATACAAAATTTGACGTGGATTTTGTGTCCATTCGCCATCTTTGTTATCGTTCCAAAGTTCAACCGTTGCACGATTGAATAACCAATTCCACTCAACAGAAGTCCCATCAAACTCGCAAAGGTTGAAGGGATAGTCCGTTGGCCTTACCACCCAGTCCTTAGGCATGTAATCCCGAAGGCCAAATTGGAGGTACAAACGAGGGTGGAAGGGTGATCTGCAATGGGGACATTGCCGTCTCCTGATCATTGTCACTATCAGACATTGTGGATGGAATTGGCCCCCACACGATCCAACTTGAAAGCATCCCTCTGGGCCAAATGGACTGCCGCAAATCCCACACACGGATCCGTCGAAGACCATTGGATGTGGACCCGGCCATAACAACTCACCCCTCATGCTGTATGGATATTCATGCACTTGGGTCACATCCCAATGGTGATCGGAGTCGATCAGTTGCCGCCAATCCAAGCTCCCGTTAGGCAATTTCAAGTCATCCTCATCATCCCACCTACTAGGGTACATATGTTCTTGATCTGGCCATGACGTGAGCATCAAGTTCCGCAATCTATGATTGCGGTTCCATTCTCGCTGGATGCTCTCAAATTCAGCTTCATATTGACGAGCCTTGGCCATAGAAAGCAATGTCCCTGTCCTCATATTGGTTCGCTCCACGATCGCATCCGATAGAAATTTCCTCAACCTTGCATTCTGCTCCTCCAGTGTGCCAATCTTGGATTCGTGATCGACAACCACTTCATTGACCACTTGAAGTTGTTGTTGCATGTCCACCACCTCCTTTTGCAAAGCCTCCATCTTTCCTTGCATTACTTCATTCCTCGTACATACGTCCGCTGCTTGTGACTTTGCAATCATGGCCTCCTGTAAAGCTGTATCCCACTCTGCTTCCAAAGACTGGATGTTAATTGGTGTACTACTTGAACTGCCAGCCTCCCCCATCGTAAGTGTTGCAAGTCGATTTTCCAGCTCGAGAATCCTTGCTTTATACTCACGAATTTCCTCGGCATGTTGCTGGCGCAATGCCTCCATTCTGCTCTCCATCATGTCCGCACCAAGTTGACGAGGGTTTACCTCGTTTAGGGCCTCGTTAACCACCTGGTTAACCAGCTCGTTAACCACATCGACATTTACCTCCATGCCCTCCTCATCCATATGCTCAAACGCCTCCTCGATGGCCATCTCCACGTCATTGGCTGGTCGTTTGCGAGTACGTGGTTTTTTTGGTTCCCGACCTTCTGGAATTGGTGCCCCAGGCTCATCCACTAGTTTAGGATTCTTCCTGAACCACTCCGGAACGGGAGTGTATGGAATATCCGGAACTGTGCATTTAGTGAATGCAATTCCAATACCCCCAAATTTTTGATCATGCAGAGCACCCAAACTTGACCAATCCACCCTAACTCGCAACACGTGCTCCGCATACATCATACACGCCACCGACTTTGGAATTGCACTCTTGGGCCATCTATCCAAATTGGAGATACTTCTAAGTATCGTTAGGAATCTCCATTTTGCCTCCACGTCTTCAAGCTACGTATAGCTCGCATTGACGGCCTTGCAATGTCGCTCGTGACAATGTCTTGGCCACAACCGATCAAAGTGAGGGAAGCCCACGTACTGCATTGCAGTCTTCGCTGACCACGGTTGTGGTACATTCTCCCAACCTACCCTGGCTTTTTGAGAGGGATCATCGTAAACATTCCACTCCAAATCAGCGGCCTTGCGTCCATGTCCTCTGGAACACCCAGAACTAGATCCTCCACTTGCACTTGCCATGTCTCCAGTTCCTCCACTTGCCATGTCTGAAAATTGGAGTTTCTAATTCTAATTCCACCCAAATTGGAGTTTCTAATTCTAATCTAGAACTCTACTTTTTAAAATACTAATTGCACTTCATAATAGTGCTACAAAATATCCAAGCATACATTTCAAAATAGTGTTGCTGTGGAATTAGTTCAAAAATGTCCCTAAAAATTAAAGTTCAACTATTCGGCACACCCTTCGAGCACCCCGCTACCGGCGCTCACGCAGAGGCCAGTTGACTGGGCGCGTCACAAGGAATATGCCAAATAACGGCCACGTGGATCTACCAAAACCTGCCACAACCTGCCAAAAGTAGTGTAAAAGGATCCCAAAAAAAGGATCCTTAACTCCTCCGAGAGCCCCGCTACCCCGCACTCTGTGTTAGAGGAGGGTTGTCTGGGCGCCCAGAAGGAGTGGAGTAAGGTATGTAAGTGGTCCCCTCCACTTATATACCCCCGTCCGCCCCTCCATCCGCTCCCGCGTCCCCACCCGTTCGCACCCGTTCGCACCCGTTCGCATCCGTCCGCACCCGTTCCCGCCCGTCCGCCCCAGAGTCCCCCCCCCCGTCCGCACCCGTTCCCTCCCGTCCGCCCCCAGCGTTCCCCCCCGTCCGCACCCGTTCCCTCCCGTCCGCCCCCAGCGTTCCCCCCCGTCCGCTCCCACGCTCCCCTCCGTACGCTCCTCTCCATACGCTCCAGCGTTCCCATCCCGTCCGCTCCTCGTTCCCATCCCGTCCGCTCCTCGTTCCCATCCCGTCCGCTCATCGTTCCCACCCGTCCGCTCCTCGTTCCCACACGTCCGCTCCTCGTTCCCATCCCGTCCGCTCCTCGTTCCCACCCATCCGCTCCTTGTTCCCCACCCGTCCGCCCCGCGTTCCCTCCCGTCCGCGCCACCGTTCCCCTGCTGTCCGCTCCACGTTCCCCTGCCGTCCGCTCCGCGTTCCCCTGCCGTCCGCTCCGCGTTCCCCTGCCGTCAGTTCCCCCCGTCCGCCCCCTGTTCCCCTCCCGTCCGCTCCATGTTCGCGGACGGGAGGGAACGCGGGGCGGACGGGTGGGGAACGCTGAGCGGACGGGTGGGAACGAGGAGCGGACGGTGGGGAACGAGGAGCGGACGGAGGGAACTCGGGGCGGACGGGTGGGGAACGCTGAGCGGACGGATGGGAACGAGGAGCGGACGGTGGGGAACGAGGCGCGGACGGAGGGAACGTGGCGCGGAAGGGAGGGGAACGGGGCGGACGGGTGGGGAACGTGGACTGGACGGGGGGGAACGGATGAAAGATGGAACGATTAGCGGACGGGTGGGGAGCGCGGAGCGGACGGGAGGGAACGGGGCGGCAGGGGAACAGCGTAGAATTGCGACCACATATGAATTGGACTTCATATGAATTTTTTAGAGCCAAAAAACGGACACTATAGTCACCATCTATAAATGTTAACCCTTGGGAGTGGATCAAAGTGCGATTGAGCGGCCCAACTTTGTTGAGAGTCCAAAGAAATGAACCCTAAATAGCCAATAAAATATAGTAAGGGTAGCCTTAGTTGGGCATAGTGTGAAGCCTCCAAAGGCCAAGCCCAAAAGTCCAAACTCAAAGGAGCATGCCACTTTATTACTTGCTCAAAATAACCCCTCCAATCTAACGGCCAAGATCTTGTCAATGATTGATTATTATAATGAAAAAAATGTAGGCATCGAAAAAAAAAGCAGGTGGGTTCGTTGGAAAGCTAGGAACCTAAACCCTCAAACCATGTATGGAAACACTTCTACATGAGTGTGAGAACAAATCAATGGCACATATGTGGTAGTAATTTGGAATGACGTAGGGTTTAGGGTTTAGGGGTTTAGGGTTTAGGGTTTATGAACCACTAAGGTTGAAGCACAAATTAATGATTTATTGAAGGAAAGTGCATTCGGATGGGTGACATCGGTTATGAAACCATATGAACCACTAAGGTTGAAGCACAAATTAATGATTTATTGAAGGAAAGTGCATTCGGATGGGTGACATCAGTTATGAAACCATATGAACCACTAAGGTTGAAGCACAAATTAATGATTTATTGAAGGAAAGTGCATTCGGATGGGTGACATCGGTTATGAAACCATATGAACCACTATGATTGAAGCACAAATTGGTGATTTGTTGAATGAGTGGATAACTAATCAAATATGGAAAGTTCAAAGAGGTATCAAAGAGGTTTCCGATGCGGATGTCGGAAGATTTTTTCAAAAGTGTATATTTTTAACCTAACCAACTTTATTTTTATTCCGATTGCGTTGACTTTATCTTACTAACGAGAATTGGATCCTCTACATATTGGATTACATCAATTATTGGTCATGGTCATCAAGTCCTTAGAGGTCAATATATAAGTAGATCATTGAGACTCATACATATAACGAAGGTAGAGTATCATGGATAGGATGGGAAAGGGGAGAGTCATGTTTGAGGGTGTAGAATGCGATGAGGAGATACACAATTTAGACGATCCCCATATTCCATTCAATGCAACACCCGAGCGTGAGAGAGATGAGAGAAGTGCTAGGGATCGATTTCGTGATGAGTATGTCATGACTCCCTTCTCACAATCTACACAAGCTTGGAGGATGAGGGCGGCGGAGGAACAACGACGATATGCAGACAACTTTGAGATCGATGCGGTGGAGAAGGACCACACACAATGCGTGGGTGGAGATCTAAATGATCTAATTGATTTGTGTGCGGATATTTTGGAGAAGCCCGGGGATGTGGATGTGGATGTGGATGTGGAGGAGACTTCAATCGACATTGAAATAGTCAAGGTAGCGGGGGAATCTTCAAAGACTATGTCTATTCGTAAGAAAAGGAGAGGATTGTCGCCTCATCGGCTACCATTGAAGGAACGGATGAAAGACCGAACGATTAGCTATTTTGATTTACTTCAGCCGAATCCTCTTCCAAAAATGGAGCCTCGCCGGAAGCCAGGAGCATCTACGAGGTTGGGATGACGGAATGAAGTGGAATATTATAGTTTGCATCGTTTGTTCATGTATATGATTAATAAAGGGCATTTATAACGTTGTCGCAATAATAAAGTTATGACTTGTATAATATGTTGTACCACTTCTATGATTTATTTATTTATTTTTAATTCACCAACCGAACAGTTTCTGTTGAGATAAACAAGCACAAAGCAATATGAAACTATGCATCCACTTCTCAGTTCCAAGAGAAATTTTTTTAACCACTTTACGTTCACCCTTAGTTGATTATTGCTATTTTAGTGTACTTTATTATGTGGATGGGGGGACTATTATGTAGAGGACTTTTATTGCATATTCTTATAGAGGACTTCATTACCTATCCATGGATACCAAGAACTCATTTTTTGGACTTCATATGAATTTTTGAGAGCCAAAAAACCAAGACTATGTCCAAACTTCCAAAAAAAAGTGATTGTGAATTATATAAATATAAATATAAGCAATTGTGAAGTATGTGTACAATATGTGTGGAGTACAAGAAAGAACATTTAGAGATGTTTAGGATCACGTGTACAACCGATATAACTATTGCAACATTGTGCTCAACTTTAGTTAACTAGATATAACTATAGTTGACTACATTTTGTGGCATACCAAAATTAGAATAAATATAGGTAATTGCATTTTGGCAAGACATATCACGAACAACTATAGTTAACTTGAACTTAGCACATGGATGTGATAACAACGATGTGAAAGAATGATGTGGCCTCACGAGAGGCGAGAACCTTGGTTAGTCTCCCATAGACTTCTTCTCGATTATGAAGCAAAAATCCTCATGGAGTATGAACATTGCACTAAGATCCATAAATCTCATACAATATACAAGTTGTGTATGAAAAAATGATGGCTTTATTTACATCTCCAACGGTTACAAAATTGGTATGATCCAAAATTGCTGCAAAGAAAACAAAAAAAACTATTTTGCAGTGTCACGGAAGCACATTGTCGGGTTAACCATGTTGTATGGAGGCGACTTCAACATGTTCACTACGTGTGTGATGGTTGACCTTTCCGCTGGATTGGGCTTCGTCAATGCATCCAATACTATCTCAAACCGCATCTTCAAGCCATTTGGATCACTGTTTAGCTGAAACAACGAGGAAGTCGAATCCCTGGCATAAATCTTCTTTGCCAAAGCACCCACTGAGAAGGACTCCGAGAGAAACGTGTGCCTATGTTTCCGAGCCATCCTCACCGGAGAGGTAGATGTTCCACGCTGCCCTCGTACATGGAATAATTCTGGACCAGCACAGTTGTATTTTATGCGGTGCTTGTTCATCTCATCCACTGATTCTTTTCCATAGTTGGAGGGTGCGTCTTCATCTCCCCATGATGCCATCCCCCAATCACACACACCAATGAAAACCGTGTTCTCACGGTCTTGTGGGAAATGCAGCATGACATTGTTGGGATTAAGGTCATTGTGCAACACGTCATGCTTGTGCACTACATCCACAATGCACATTAGAGCCCATGCCAAATAAGCTCGATGCCTTCGATATACAACCAACCGTTTCCGTGCTTCAAAGTCTGCCCCAGGCATTTGAAGGATTGTGCGCTCGTGGGTTTCCGGAACTTGGTGGTCATAGACCCTCATGTTCTTCAAGGAGCCTCCATTCCACCACATCGAATAGGATTCGTATGTTTTCGGGTGGAGGTATTGTAGCTTGATTATCCCATGATGATCTACTGGGCATGCCAATGCTTCAACCGAACGCTCCTTTCGGTTCTCCAGACTATTCGTGGCCTTCATGGTCTTCCCAGCCCACTCTATCCAGTTAGGGATGAATGATGCTCCATGAATTGTGACTCTCCGCACCACTCCGAAGGTCCCTTGGAAGATTTCCCTATCCAAGGGTTTGATCTCCACATTCCTAGGCAACCATATGACACCCTGCCGGCCCTGAGTGGCAATGTTGTCTGCCAGCTGCCTGTCAATAAAAACGGGAAGGTTGCGGGCGGATGTACCTTTTGCTGCTATTACGCCTCTTTTCCAATTCTGTAGCTTAATGTACAGCTCGGACCTCCTCCCACCACTACTTCCCTCTCCAGGATGCATAGCCTCATATGACATCGTTGGATTGTAGATTGCTTCCACAGCTTGTTTTTCAATCCATGTGTTCCAATCGCTCATGCCCCTAGCTTCCTCAAACTCCGGTCCAGACGTGGCTTCCGTGAGAATAAGCATCAACTCGTTCCTCGCCAACTCTAAACCCTTTGTACCATCATTGAGGTATTTTTTCTCCAAATAAACCATGCTGTTACTTCTAAACCAATCCAACAACACGATCCTGCAATGATTTCGAGCCTCATCGGTCCGCGGGTCGCGTTTGCCTCTATGTTTCCTTTTCTTTGATTGCGAACCCGATGCCGCGGACCCGTCCTCCGTCCCTTCCGAAACTGCTGGGCGTTTTAATCCCCGTCTTTCAGTCTGCTCCGAACCCTGAGGTACATCACGTGCAGGGCTCTCCGGTCTTGATGTCCGCCGTGTCGGAGATTGTGGTGGCACGTTCTCCGAACGAGCCGGTGCATGTATTTCTGTGGAACTGCCTGAGCTTGGTCCCCTTCCAGTTCTCCCTCTATGTCCACTGTTTCCCCGACTCCCACGTGTTCCACGGCTTCCCCGTGTTTGGTTGCCTCCCGAATGACCAACAGCCAAGAACTCTTCGTCAAACTGAAAGGGATCTGGACGTGGTGGACGTGCTGCAGTACTTCCACTTCCAGGATCGCTTCCCGTACCCTCGGCAGTATTCGCCGATGCATTGCCTACGAGCCAAGCACGGTGCACCCTCAAATCCTCGTTCTCGTAAGGAGCAATGCCCTCCCCCTCCATCGTGATAAAAATCACGTGAGTGAGTGAATCTGAAAATGAGTCGTGATAAAAATCACGTGAATAAGTGAGTGTGAAAATCTCTCGTGATAAAAATCACGGGAGCGAGTGAATCTGAAGAAAAAAATTGCGAGGGTTCCCCCACAATTTGCCCTGCCCTCCCAAACCCCTTGAGACCCGCGCGGTGATGCTGTCCTTTGGGACGCAACAAGGTCTCGGGTCCCTATGTGGTGGGAGGAGAGGAAAGTGGTAGGAACTAAAGCCTCACGGCTTTATATAGGCAACGAGGAGCCCAATCATTATGGGATCCCGGTCGGAATTAGGGTTTAGGGTACGAAAACGACGTATGGGGAACGTGGGAACTAGGGGCGGACGGGCGGGAACTAGGGGGCGGACGGAGGGAACGAGGAGCAGACGGGTGGGGAACGCGATAGGGAACTCGGGCGGACGGGAGGGAACGAGGCGCGGACGGGAGGGGAACGGGCGGACGGAGGGAACGTGGCGGACGGAGGGAACGTGGAGCGGACGTGAAGGGAACTCGATAGGGAACGCGGGCGGACGGAAGGGATCGGAAAGCGGACGGGAGGGAACGCGGAGCGGACGTAGGGGAACTCCGAGCGGACGGGGGGAACGCGGGGCGGACGGGGGGAACGCGGGGCGGACGGGGGGAACGCGGGGCGGACGGGGGGAACGCGGGGCGGACGGGGGGAACGCGGGGCGGACGGGGGGAACGCGGGGCGGACGGGGGGAACGCGGGGCGGACGGGAGGGAACGGGTGCGGACAGGATGGGAACGGGGTACGGACGACGGGGAACGTGTGGCGGACGGAGGGAACGTGGAGCGGACGTGAGGGAATGCGTGCGGACGGGAGAGGAACGTGGGGCGGACGGGAGGGAACGAGGAGCGGATGGTGGGGAACGTGTGTCGGACGGAGGGTAGCGGACGGGAGGGAACGCGGGGCGGACGGGTGGGACGGGTGGGACGCCCCACCCCCCCCCTCTCCCGTCCGCTCCACCCCCGTCCGTCCGCCCCACCCCCCCTCCCCCGTCCGCTCCACCCCCCCTCCCCCGTCCGCTCCACCCCCCCGTCCGTCCGCTCCACCCCCGTCCGTCCGCCCCACCCCCCCCCCCCTCTCCCGTCCGCTCCACCCCCCTCCCCCGTCCGCTCCATCCCCCTCCTCCATCCGCCCCTCCCCTCCTCCGTCCGCCCCACCCCCCCCCCCCTCTCCCGTCCGCTCCACCCCCGTCCGTCCGCCCCACCCCCCCCTCCCCCGTCCGCTCCACACCCCCGTCCGTCCGCTCCACCCCCATCCACCGTCCGCACCACCCCCCCGTCCGTCCGCTCCACCCCCCTTCCCCGTCCGCACCACCCCCCTTCCCCGTCCGCCCCCGTCCGCCCCACACCCTCCTTAGTAATATTTTATTACTTTGATTTTAACACAATGATAAACACAATGGCAAAATGGTCTACGTGGCAGGGGAAATATGCACATCCACGTCGACGTTTTCTGCCACATAGGACGCCACCTTGGCAAGAAGGTAAGTATTTTACCCACCCTAGTCGGCTCCCCCTATGTTGACCCTACGTGGACCCTATTGTGTCGTGACGGAGGGGTCCGTCACGACACGACACGTCGTGACGGCACGACACCGTCACAACGGCGGGATAGACAACCCTGATGATCACCATATCAAACAACCCATTCCCATCTATCCAAACTATCAAGTTCACCACTCCACACATTGAAATCGTGAAGAAAAGAATAGTAATTGTAGACTTAAGGTCTAAAAAATTTACCGATGCACACACACTCGCTTTAAATCCAACATGCTCACCTTAAATTAATCACTTTGCAACGAAACATGTCAATTAATATGTACGTTGGCACTCCCGTTGAAATTCTTGGATATTTATACTATCAATGGATCACAAATTTCAACCCAAAATGAGCGAGGGATTGTCCAATAAGTATGAGGACATAGTTTTGATG